>CM073599.1:27187237-27674737 GCA_037074985.1 Solanum bulbocastanum | reverse complement strand
CTCTTGACAGCCTTTCATAAATATGTCTGAATTACTTAGACTAGACCTTAGTTCTCGCTGTTTAAATTGTCTTCATATAGACACAATGCCATTTAATTATAATAACCTAATATGATATAGCTCAACACAAACAAATTAGCCTATCATCTAGGCCAAATTTTAAGAAGAAATAAATAAGAGAAAATATTACCTGTAAACTAACTTCAAAAATTCACCTTAGTTCCGAACCAAATTCCCACCTTTTATTCAAACTTTGAAAATATTACAAATGATGTAGAATAATTTAGGGAAAGAAAGAAGGGGTTCTAAAACTTACATCCTCTTATATAGAGGGAAAATAAAACAAAACGAATAAAAAGATGGCCCACAATCTTTACAATGGCCAATAACAAAGAGATAAGGCCGACAAACACCTGTTGCCTTCTCCACTATTTCAGGTGGCCGGCATAACTTTCGGTGCCCACTAATCTTTATCAAAGATTCTTTCTTCTTTATTAAAGTCTTTTGTCGTATTGCCATTTGGTAGGGTCTATCTTGACTTGAAATTTTTTGAAGACAGTATCAATATCAATTTTTTCTCTACTATGATCACTTGAGCTTCTTCTTCCATACACACTTCATGATCCTGATTAGTATGGCGTGCTGATACCATGGAAATATCATCTTCGATATCCATATCAAGATTCCTTATTAAATCTTTCTTAACTTCTTCCATATATAAAGGCTATAGTCTCCATCCTGGATATAATTCCTTTTTTCATTTGAAGTTTCCTAGCAATTTGTTTGAACGGACTAAGAATATTGTCTTGCGGTTTAGAAGTTTCATGGTCCTGATATTTATTAATTTTCTCATTTATTAAATCTAAAATTTCTTGGCCATGAACCTTGCCTTCTTGGTCTTTAGTTATCAACTTACTCCAAAACTTTGTATAAAAAGTTCTTTGTAAACATGTAAATCCTTCAGAAGTAGTATTAACTTCTACATTCCATTTCATAATCCATGGAATTAAAAATTCTATAAAGAAATACATTACCGCCATTTCTTCGAAGAAAATATTATTTTGTTCCATGCTTATAAGCTTTGGGGATATATCTATCCATTCCAAGTATAATTGCTTATACTGTTCTGGTAGAATTTTTATTGAAGGCCCGTATAACATCCACCATTTGCAATATCAATTTGGAATTGACTTAGTAAAAACAATTGGACAAATCTTTATAAACCATGAATGCTTTCGATTAGCATTCTCATATAACAAAGCTTTATTAAAGCCATCAACATAATCCAAATAATTATATTTTACCGCTATTTTTTGCTTAGGATGGATATAATCCCTTTCCTTTAGAGGGTTCATTCCCCATTCTTCTGGACTAAGAATTCTTTTTATGATAATTTTTGAAAAGTTATAAACTTTCTTCGTATTGGCAGGGTAGAAATGTTGAAATTCTCCTGACCTTGTTTCTGAGAGTATCATCTGATAATGCATTTTGTATTTGTATGCAGTTGTAGTATAACAAACTAAATCTAAATACCTGGTCATTAATTGCCAAGGGTCCTGTTTCCTATTTAGATCATTGTTTTCTAATAGAAGTATAACCTTTTTTTTCTCATTCATATCAAATACCTTTGTAGTCTCTTCATCCACTTATATTGTGGAATAAGTAGGACGAGTATGATTTTGCCTTTGTTTGGATTTCATAAAATCCATAAATTCTTTATACATAGGATGATTTGTACTCATCCCTTCTCCACTTGTAGAAGCACTATGTGCCGCTACTGGCTGTTTATTTCCTATTTGAGCGAGGATATGACCTCCTCTGCCTCCTGCACCTTATCCTCTTCCCCTTCTTGAAAGGGGCCATGATGGCCTCATTCATGAAATCAAGAAAAATTCTATTAGTCTAAGTATTCTCTAGTGAGAAAATCAGGTAGGCTATTATCTTCTCCTTTTTTATAATGTATCTCAAAATCAAAAGATGCTAATAATGCTTGCCATCTTGAAAACATTTGTTTAGAAACATCATGTTTTCAATCTTTATTGAACATAAACTTAGCTGCTTGACAATCAGTTTTTACGACAAACTTTTGATTATAAAGATCGCCTTGAAATTTCAGAACACTTTACACAATAGCTAAGATTTCTTTAGCGACAGTGGCATAATTTTTCTGAGCTGCATTCCATTTCCCGAAATAAAATTGGACTACATAATGTCGTTTATTATCAGGACAATATTGTGTAAGGACACCACCAAATCCTAAATTTGAAGCATCTGTTTCGACAGTCTTTTCCCAATTTGGGTTTGCCAGTGTGAGACATGGAAGGTTTTTAACCTTTGTCTTAATTTTCTTGACAGATTTAGTATGATCAGTCGACCAAGCTTTTGGATTGTTCTTAAGTCTGTCATATAAAATAGTTGTATCTAGGGCCAAATCCTTTATAAAAGGTGTCACATGGTTAAGACTGCCATGGAATCTCTGCAATTGAGTCTTGTTAGTAATTTCATTAAGAAATTTAGAAGCAAATTCAATACTTCTATTAATGGGACTAATTTTTCCCTTTACAATTTTATGACACAAAAATCTAACTCTAGTTTGAAATAAAGCCATTTTTGGTGCAGATAAAACCAAACCATTTTGTAGAATAATTTTTTTAAATAACTCAAGATGTTTAAAATGAGTTTCCATATTCTTTGAAAATACTAGAATATCATCTATGTAAACTATTATAAAATTACTATAAGGTATGAAAATATCATTCATAATTTTTTGAAATTTAGATGGAGCTTTCTTCAAGCCTAAAGGCATGACATTCCATTCTTATTGACCTATAGGGACATTAAAAGCAGTTTTAAACCTATCTGATTCATTTATTTGAATCTTCCAATAGATCCCCTTCTCTTCCTTTCCCTAAATTATTCTACATCGTTTGTAATATTTTCAAAGTTTGAATAAAAGATGGGAATTTGGGTTGGAACTAAGGTGGATTTTTGAAGTCAGTTTACAGGTACTATTTTCTCTTATTTATTTCTTCTTAAATTTGGCCTAGATGATAGGCTAATTCGTTTGTGTTGAGCTATATCATACTAGGTTATTATAATTAAATGACATTGTGTTTATATGAAGACAATTTAAATAGTAAGAACTAAGGTCTAATCTAAGTAATTCATACATATTTATGAAAGGCAACAAAAGATCCCTTGGATTACCTTAAGTTAAGGGCGGACCCGGAAAAATCCGTTGGATTACCCTGAAGGGCGGACTCGAATAGGTGAAGCTTTCAAGAATATTGTTAGAATTACTTATATTAGTAAAAGAACCTTGTAGTCTATTGTACGATCCGAGCTTGTATGGTATCAGAGTCATGAAATTATAGTAATTATAGGTGATATAGTTCATCACATTATTTTGATGAATATCATAAAAAAGAAATCTATTGTTAAAAACAATAGAAAAGAAGAATATGATATACCACGACATTTTGATTTGCCTAATAAATGGACTATTCCTAAAATATCCTGTAGAATTATGTCAAGTGGGAACTTTTGAGAAATTAGGTGTTAAACAAGTGGTTAAAACTACTGAAGAAACTATTATTATTGATAGTGACTATCAGACTTTTAGACTGATATCTGAAAATGATCTCGCCCCTTATAAGGATGTTTATAGATTTATGCATATTGGCTTAGTTCAGGTGACATTTAAGCCTCTTACTTTACGTGCTCTACTTGAAAGTTTTAGCTTTAAGAGATGGTAAAAACCAGAATTGGAAGAAATCCCTTATAGGGACTATTCAAACTAGTCTAGCTCATGGACCAGTTTATTTTAATGCTTATCCTAATTTGCAGATATCATTACAAGATGAGAATTCACTTAGTTCTCTTCTGTTAAATTTGAAACTTCATGGTTTTGATTATATGCCTGGCACTGAAGTTGTTTGTATTTATTATAGAATTTATTATAAACTATAGCATACTTTGAATCCTATGTGCAAAGTTATTGATTTCAAAAATTAAACTATTTTAATAGAAATTAATTTTGGTAAATCTAAAGTAGTTACTCGAAGGCCTATTAAGTGGGAAGAAATTGATTTTCCACAAGAATGGGTCATTGAGGGAGCAACTCTTCCTAAAAATAATATTAATGAGGAGATTTCAGAAATTGAACAGTTGAATGATGAAACTGTTAAAATAAAATTTTCTGATTCCATGTCAAATAATAGAATTGATAATGGTAGCTTATCTTCTAGAATTACCAGATCTAATTCTACTTATATATCTCCCCTGGATTATATTGTTTAGATTGCTTCTAGAGCTTCTACTTCTCAAATTAGAGAAAGTTACCGATGTGATAATATAAAAATTGATAAAGATAATATTGCTAGCTAGACCTAGCTCTGACTTAGATATAACTGAATATGAAATGAACTTCCCAGATGGGTTATCTACATAAATTGCTTTATGATGTCTAACAAACTAATTGATTAGTCCAGGATCACTAGCAAGAGAAAAGATTTCTAAAGAATTTCAGAAATCTAGATGGAAACCGTTTAGAAAATGGTTTTTAAAAAGTTTTAACAAAGAAAAACAAATTAATTTTCAAGAACAATTTTATAAAGACCTTATTGAATCAAGACAAAATGTTTTAATTGCCTTTGTCCCATGGTTTATGAATAAACATGTTTATAATTATATCTCTATGTTAGAAAAAGATTTTACTTTGAGTAATGGAGAAATTACTAAATCAGTTTTTCCTCCACTACGATCTTTCCTAATTAATAAAGATGATAAGACATTGTATTTTAATGTTTTTTCAAAATTATTTGAAAATAATACTTCTTTTGTTACTACTCATTATATTAATATTATGATTAAACAACATAATTATACAAACATTTATATGAGCATTTGAGGAGATCATATTGTTTCTCTTCATGATAAAGTTGATAGACTTCTTTCTCAATCCAGTCCTGATAAGAAAGGAAAAGGTAAAGTTGCTCAACCTAGCATTCAACCTCCTCCAGCGATTGAGGAATTCAAGCTAAAAGATTTTTCGGATTTAGAGAATTTCTTAGAGAAAGCTTTCAAAGGTAATAACCTTAAACCTATAAAGATTAATAATCTTTCAGGAGAAGAAAGTAATAGTAATATGGGGTTTTCTGATGAGATTAATAAAATCTCAGAAAAGTATGCAAGGAAACCTGTTCAAAGGATGTATTACTATCCTAGGCCTACACCCCAAGATGTACTCTTGGAAGAATATGAACATATTATAACCAATAGTTATAATGGAAAAGAAATCTATGAATGGAACATAAATGGGTATACAGATAGACAAATTTATACGACTGCACATAGAATGCTTATGTACAGTATTATCTGTAAGACAAATAAAAATAGTGATAAGACTATTGCTGATATGATAACGACAGGTTTCACAGGCCAATTAAAAGGTTGGTGGGATAACTATCTCAATCAAGATCAAAGAGATAAAATTCCCTTAGCAGTCAAGCAAGAGGATCAAGGAATGACTCAAAATGCTGCTTATACTTTGGTTCTAAATATTTAGAGCATTTCTCAAGAAGATGGTCAGATAATAGTGAAACCATCAGAAACCTACTCTAGATTTTGAGGTGTAAGACTCTAACATCTTTTAGATTCTATAAATATGTTTTCCTTAGTAGAGTCATGGAATTTCCGAAATGTAATAACATTCATTTGAAATCCAATTTTATTGATGGATTGCCAGCTTTTTTTGCAGAGAGAGTTAGGAAAATTCTCAAAGGAGATGGACATAGCATAAATTATGAAGATTATACATATGGAAAACTGATAAGTGCTTGCTTACATGAAGGATTGTCCTTATGTAATGAAATTAAATTGAATCAACAGATTAAAAGACATCGTCTTAATGAAAGACAACAGTTGGGAGAATTCTGTGAACAATTTGTTTTAGATATTTCCAAACATGCTTCTAAGGACAGAAAGGAGAAGTAAAAATAAAGCATTCTTCTAGCAATAGATTTTCCAAGAAAGATTATAAAGAATGGAAAAGGAAGAAAATTGAAAGAAAGGAAAGGAGGAGTAAAGAAGGGAAGAGTGACAAGAGATTTTATAAATCTAAACACAAATTTGATAAGTCAGATACTTGCCACAAATATGGAAGATTTGGCCATTACGCTAGGGATTGTAGAGTTAAGGAGAAGATCAAAAGCTTTGACATAGAAGATAATATTAAAGATTCTCTGTATAAGATTATGCTCAATTCTAATTCAGAGAAATCAGATTCAGGATATAGTAGCCGAGAAGAATCATTTACAAGTGAAGACCTTAAAGCTCTTCACCATGAAGACTGTATGTCTTCAGAAGAAGAGTGTTTACCTTGTCAACAAGGATTGGAATGTGGTAAGGAAGGAGAGAAAGATGATCTTTATAAGATTTATTCCCAGTTTAAGGAGCTGAGTATCAATGTCATTGATAATGATAAGATTATAGAACTCTTACAAATGGTAAAGGATTCGGAAATAAGAGCACAAATCATTGATAAAATCAGCAATACAACATCAACCTCTAAGAATTCAGTTCTAGAGGAGATTCCAACCGAAGATGCTTCATATACCATGGCGGAAGTTAAGAATCTTCTTCTAGAAAGATGAAAGCTCATAAGTTCTCCGACTACAATCAATGATTTGAAACAAGGGATTAATAATCTCAAAGAAGACATCCAGCAGCTCAAAGAAAAGAATGTCATTATAGAAGTTCGACTTGATAGTTTTGAAACAAGGGAAAAGTTGAGTAATAACTCTACATTTTCTTCTTCATATGAAGGGAAAAGTAATTGTCTAGATTTTCTAATCTAAATTTTGGTATTACCAAAGGAGATTTTTTGCAAAGCCTAAAAGCTTTTACTACTCAAAAATAGCTTTTATTTCTCAAAAATTTTATACGAAAATTACTCTTCTTATATATTATAATTACAAAAAATAATTTATTGCTCTTATTGATAGCGCAACTGATTTAAATTGCATACAAAAAGGACTTATCCCTTCAAGATATTTTCATAAAACTACTCATAGTTTGAGATCAACAAATGGTAGTAAAATGAATATTGAATTTAAACTACCTAAAGCTTTTATTTGCAAGGGAAAAAATTGTGTTCCTCAAAGCTTTGTTTTGATTAAAGACATCACTAATCAAATTATTTTGGGAGTACCTTTTATCAGTGATATTTTCCCACCTACTCATTGGGATAATGAAAAAATTATAGGTACTTGGAATGATAAACATTTTATATTAGAATTTATTATTAAACCTTTTACAAGGATGATAAATGAACTAACCTCAAAAATGATTTAAAAAACAAATCAGTTGAGTTTTCTTAAATGTGAAATTAATAGTATAGAAATTGATTACACTTTGCAAAATCCTAAATTACAGGATAAAATTGTTATTTTACAAAACCAGTTCTCTCTTGATATTTGCGGAGATTATCCAAATGTTTTTTGGAATAGGAAAAAATATGTTGTTAGTCTTCCATATGAGGATGATTTTATTGAGGATAATATTCCTACAAAAGCTAGGCCATGCCAAATGAATTCTGAATATTTGGAGTTATGCAAAAAGGAGATTGAGTCTTTGCTTCAGAAAGGCCTTATAAGGCATTCAAAGTCCCCATGGTCTTGTACAACCTTTTATGTTAATAAACATGCTGAACAAGAAATAGGTGTCCTCAGGTTGGTTATCAACTATAAACCACTTAATAAGGCATTGCGATGGATCAGGTACCCCATTCCTAATAAAAAAGATTTATTAGATAGGGTTTATGATGCTATTATATTTTCCAAATTTGATTTAAAATCAGGATATTGGCAGATTCGAATAAACGAATCAGATAGGTTTAAAACCGCTTTTAATGTCCCTATGGGTCAATTCGAATGGAATGTCATGCCTTTTGGCTTGAAGAACGCTCCATCTGAATTTCAAAAAACTATGAATGATATTTTTATACCTTATAGTAATTTTATAATAGTTTACATAGATGATATTCTAGTATTTTCAAAGAACATAGAAACTCATTTTAAACATCTTGAGTTATTTAAAAAAATTATTATACAAAATGGTTTGGTTTTATCTGCACCAAAAATGACTTTATTTCAAACTAGAGTTTGATTTTTGGGTCATAATATGGTAAAGGTAAAAATTAGTCCCATTAATAGAAATATTGAATTTGCTTCTAAATTTCTTGATGAAATTACTAACAAGACTCAGTTGCAGAGATTCCTTGGCAGTCTTAACTATGTGGCACCTTTTATAAAGGATTTGGCCCTAGATACAGCTATTTATATGAAAGACTTAAGAAAAATCCAAAAACTTAGTCGACCGATCATACTGAAGCTGTTAAGAAAATTAAGATAAAGGTTAAAAACCTTCCATGTCTCACACTGGCAAACCCAAATTGGGAAAAGACTGTCGAAATTGATGCTTCAGATTTAAGATTTGGTGGTGTCCTTACACAATATTGTCTTGATAATAAACGACATTATACAATTCAATTTTATTCTGGGAAATGGAATGCAACTCAGAAAAATTATGCCACGGTAGCTAAAGAAATCTTAGCTATTGTGAAAAGTGTTCTGAAATTTCAAGGCGATCTTTATAATTAAAATTTTTTCGTAAAAACTGATTGCCAAGCAGTTGAAAAGTCACAAACTCAACTCCATGATGATGGACAATTCCCAACTTATGAAGCCTCTCATATCAATCTAGGATGAATTCATATGCATCCTCACTCTCGGAACCATGGAACATAGGCAGTTTTAACTTTAAAAACTTAGTCAACATCTCATGTTTATTACCAGTCTTAACAAGACCCAAAAAAGGGTGAAAGAAAGCATCATTACCTACATTCCCTCCCACCTTGGGGACAATGTTAGCAATAGGAGGATTGGCAGGAGCTTGAGTTGCTTGAACCGAGGGGAGCACTCTAGGACCAACCAACTCTTTTAATAAAGACATGATCTACTGAGCTAACCCTAGGTCTAAGGGAGGAATACTTGTAGTCTCAACCTGCACTTTTTCCTCTTGTCCAACATTCTCCTCCTCAACTTCTACATCCTCCTCTACCCCTTCATAGTGCGCAGGAGGGGCCTTATTTCTGGGAGTATCTCCAACCGGTGCTCCACCTCTAGTAGGAGTCGCCCTTCCTCGACCTCTACCCCTAGCTCTTCCTCTATCCTTACCTCGACCGCGACATCTTGCTAGTAATGACAGGAGCTATGGGCATGATGCCATTGAACCTACTATTAACCATCTGTGGACAAAAAAGTGAAGGAAGTTAAATACCAATTTGAATTGCCATATAACAATTGGAATCAAGGTATAACATGAAAGGAGACAAGAGAAAATAGAGAGATTTCCTAAAGTCCTATAGCCTCTTGAAGAAAAGTACAGACGTCTCTATACTATTCCGCAAGACTCTACTAGACTCGTTTTCAAGATTAACAAACCTAGGTTGTGATTCCAACTTTGTCACAACCCAGACCATCGTGATTGACACCCACACTAACCTTCGGTGGGAGAACCACTACTACAACCCAAACTAAACAATTAAGCCAAAATACTAAAGCATTTAAGTTACGAAAGCAAGTTAAATGCTAAGTAAAGAAATATGGAGTTCCCATAAACTCCAACAAAAGTCTACAACTAAGCAAATGCAGAAATAATACCTAGAACCTGAAAGTCAATGTACCAAAACATCTAAAGTTCAACAAGTCTAAATAATAAGGGGTAAAACCCCAAACTAACACATGAATAATTAACTAGAAAGTCTAAGTCCGAAAATGTGGACTTAAACGAAAGAGAACTCATGGCAGCTCGAAAGAACTGGCTCACCCTTGAATTCGAACGATCACTGATCATCTAAGTGAGGTATGTTAATAGCCATCGGAAGATGCCCTATTCTCAACAAGAAAGACCAAGTGCAATATCAATACACAACCATGTCGAACCACTCGGCGGTTTTCTGAATCCCCCTAGATCACCTTTAATTTCTTGCTAAATTTGAGTTTGGGTTTTGTAACTTTCAGTGAGAAGCTTGAGTTCGCTGAGTGCACTCGACGACTCACCGAAAGTCTTTCTTGATGCCCCTTTCTATGTCCCTAACCCCTAATATGCATTGTGACTTTCGACGGGCTAGTCTTTGCTCGCTGAATGTTGTCAACAATTCGTCGAAAGGGCTCTCCCATCACCGACATGCCAATTTTTCTGAGAAATTTTGAGTCAATCCTTTTGGCGAGCCAGATCTGGCTCACCAAAGTGATTCGAGGACTCACTGACCGGTTCAGTGAGTCTGTCTGCAACTATTTTATGCAACTTTGTTTAAACTATTTCTAACTTTTTTTGATGATTTTGCAGAGATGGCTAGACCAAAAGTGGCCAGTAGAGACATACCACCCCGTAACAGGGCTAAGGGAATTAAAATCAATGATGATGCACCTGCATCCGAGGCTAAAGCTACCAAACTTCCCATAATAGGTAGGAAGGGAAAAGGAAAGGGCAAGGCACATACACCTACATCACCAAAGGTCAGCTCCGATAGTGAAGGGATTTATGCCAATCACCTCACCACTTCTGAGAGTAAGGGTGAGCACTAAGATCCTCGAGCTACCACTTTTGAGTTTGAGGATGATGAGTTACTAGTAGCCTAGAGAGCGGAGCTTAAATCAAATAGGATAAATGATCCATCTAGGATCAGGACTCCCCAGGCCACCATTACTCCTCATGCTCCCGCACAGGCTATGGTCTTAGTACCTCCGGTATAAGGTCCTTTTCCCCAGTCTATGAACAGACTGAAGATTGAGGGATTGAGAACTATCATAGAAGATAAGAGGTTGTCTACTAATGGTGTCATAGATATGTACCCGGAGATCATGAGCTACCTAAGGTCACACAAATTTCGGCTATTCAGTAAGCCCCGTGGTTCGTACATTCCAAATTAGATCAGAGAATTCTATAGTGCCTACAGTGCCCTGGTGCCACAAGGGAAAAGCTAGTAGCCAAATTCAAGTCAATTGACTACGTGGTCCTCAGGGGTAAGATGGTGCAGTGTGATTATGCTTCCATCAATGTAGTCCTAGAATGTTCAACGAGACTTGAGGATGACTGTCAATACAAGATCAGGACAAAAACATTGGAAAACATGAAGAAGTGGTTGGCTCCTCTAATATCAGAAGGTACTCCCAAATGGCTTGAGGTTGGAGCACCCATTGAGAAAAAGGATCTAAACATAGCAACACGGTTCTAGTTTGGCTTCATCAGCAGTACTATCATGTCATCCTAGAAGGAGTCGATTCTCCGCCATGCCAAAGCAGCCTGTCTTGGTTGTATCATTGATGTGACACGGCTGAACCTGGGGATGATCATTGCACAGGATATGCTTATGAGGGCCAAGCAGAGACATACATCCCTTTCATTTTGAGTTTTGATTAACGAGTTGTGCAGACAAGCTCGGGTGTCTAGAGATGAGAAGAATGATGTGGAAGTGATTCCCACATCTTCTACTGACATCCAAAGAATTGAGGCAAAATATTTGAAGGATGAAGCAGAGAAGAAGAAGGAAGCCCCGGTGGATACCTTCCTGGTTATTGACATTCAAACACTACCTGCAGAGGTAGTATTGGCTACTCCGGCCCCTGGACCTGGTCCTAGTTTGGCTTCATCAGCAGTGCTGTCATGTCATCCTAGAACGAGTCGATTCTCTGCCGCGCCAAAGCAGCCTGTCTTGGTTGCACCATTGATGTGACACAACTGAACCTGGGGATGATTATTGCACTGGAGATGCTTATGAGGGCCAAGCAGAGACAGACATCCCTTCCATTCCCAATATTGATTAACGAGTTGTATAGACAAGCTCGAGTGCCTAGAGATGAGAAGAATGATGTGGAAGTGATTCCCACATCTTCTACTGACATCCAAAAAATTGAGACAGAATATTTGAAGGACGAGGAAGAGAAGAAGAAGGCAGCCCCGATGGATACCTTCCCGGTTGTTGACATTCAAACACTACCTGCAGAGGTAGTATTGGCTACTCCGGCCCCTGGACCTTCAGGTATATCCATTGTTGTCCCTTCTGCTACTCCCAGTTCCTCTATTGCTCCCTTAACTCCCAGATCTAGTACTGTTGTTGCTGGCCGACCCCCACTCACCCAAGCAGCATTGCTACGGACGGGACAGTTGGCACATTCTACTAATAGGCGTGCCTCCAGGCTTGAGGCCACCATTCTTGGCATGATCGAGAGGGCCTTTGTTGCTGTTGTGACACCCTTGAGTGCAGATATTGATGCCCTTGCGTCCCGGTTAGCGGTGTGTGAGAAAGGCCAAGGGGCTACTTAAGAGATAACAACTTTAGAGGTCACTATTGATGCACTGAGGAGAGATGTAGACCAGTTAAAGTCCACTGACATGTCAGTGATTTTTGGGATAGTGGAGATCCCTGATGTGCCAATTGATCCAGATGTGCCTCTGGCCACCACCGGAGATGAGGCTCGAACTAAAGAGGTAGTTGCTGCCAAGTATGAGGATGAGACCGATGAGGAGATGCTTGTTGTTGATGAGAATGCTTCTTATGAGGGTCTCACGGAGACTGAGAATGCCATGGTAGATGCAACTGTACAAACCTCGTTAGTAGACACACCTATAGTTGACCCTAGCAGAGTTGGTACTGTTGATATGAGTTTGGGCACGGATGCCCAAGTTTAGAGTAATGTACTGGGCACTGATGCCCCGACAAATGGAGAGACTGTGTAGACAGGACCTTTCTTTACCTCCCTCTATATCTTCATTTATTGATATTTGGATACTTTAGTGCATTGAGGACAAATTACTTTTTGTTTGTGGTGGGGTGAGGTATTCCATACTTACCTCTTGTGTTGATGACATTTTTTGTATATATTAGGTTTTGTGATATATATTATGTTTTGACACTGTTTTTGTGGATGTTTGAGCTTGTGGCTCCTTATTTTGAATGTAAATGATTTTTAGACCCTTCCAAAAAAATTTGCCACCTCTTGTGTATTTAGTTGTGGCTCTTCTTCTATAAATTTGAGTGTCGGTTGTGATCAATACTGATTACTTGAATAGTGCTCTCAATCGAACAAACATGAATATTCGGCTACGATGAGGCCAAATAAAGTTGCATAGGCAATGTGTGAACTATTTGCATCTCGGTGTGACTAGCCGATTATCAAATTAAGTCTCTTGTGATGAACGTTGCACACTAGCAAAAGTGTGGAGTCTTGTTTGACATTGGTGCCAATGCCTTGTCTAATGAACTTACCGTGAACCTTTTGTGATGACACCTAGAATTGCCCCATTGGTCCGATTGACTAAGTGTTGCAAACTCTTGAAATGATCTTAGGCAACAATTTTAAAGAGTGAAACAATTTGACATCATACCTCTTTCGTGGCCTACCTTGTGAGTGTGTGAACTTTGCTTGAACATCCTTTGAGCCTTACTTTTTTTCTTGGAAGAAACTTGAGAAAATGAAACCTCTCTTTATCCCTTCACCCATAATCCTCATGAAATGTGGTTTGTTTGAATAGCCAACTTAGGCCAAAAGCCTAAGTTAGGGTTCTGGTGAAAAGAGAAGGTAAATCAAGAAGTGCAAAGAATGCCCCCTTTGACCTATGGTTTTGAGGAAGATGGAACCCCTCCATACAAAATAAATAAATAAATAAAAAAATAAAAAGTTTGAAATAAAGTTGTGAAAGTGCAAAAAAAATGGGGTGTCCGGTATTCCATGGAAAATGAATAATGGGGTGACTTTTGAGCATAAATGAAAATGTTGAAGATAAGGAAAGAAAGTGTTATTCATGCCACATTTCATGAGGATAGAAGCTACAGAGCCTAAATAAACATACATTTACACTCAGCCCCGTTACAAGCCTTGAAAAGACCTTTTTGATCTTGAGTGAGCTGAAATAGGTGTTGATTGAAAAATAAGGGCAAACCTATGGGCGGAGTCATGCATGTGCTCATATTTGTGAGTGCAAGAGTTGTTTGTGGTTCCAGAACTATAAAGTGTTGAACCATTGTGTGTGAATATGGAATCATTCTTTGTGTGATGGCATTTGAGTACCTTTGTTGAGCTTGAGCTTGCATTTGAAGCAAGTATTGTGAACTTGAGAACCTTTGATAATGGTGAGTCACAACTTGAATCTTTGAGTGCACAATTGATCTTTGCATAAGTAAGTTGAGTCTTTTTGAGTGCACAATTGATTGAGTCTTGTATAACACTGTTTGATACTTCTTTTTTGAACTGCTGAACTTGAGTTTTACTTGAGGACAAACAAAATTTTAAGTTGGGGGTGTTGATGAGTCCAATATTTGGACTCATTTAAGGCTTTATTTAGATAGATTTAATGTCCTCAAATTCTTATTTTGTGCTAATAATTGATGAAAAACCCTTGATTTTCAGGTATATGGATTGAGGAACAAATCATGGACACTAATTTGCAAAAAGGAATGAAGTGAGCTGAAAGAAGGAAGAAAAAAGAGCATAGTGATCGCCAAGTCCATTTAGCAAGTCGCCGAGTAGCTATTTGACCGCCTAAAGTTCCAGTGTGTCAAGCCTTGAAGGAGAAAATCAAGTTAACAAGAGAAAGAAACAGTCGGTGGATCGCCCAAAGTTACAAAACTTGAGGAAGCTGAAGGCCAAGGCAAAAAGGCTAGGACATTGACCAAATGGTGGATCGCCGAGCCCGACCTACTGCATTGAATGGTCTTTCGCAACATATTTTTGGTGATTATAAATACGTTTTTGAACATTTAATTTAGAAGCTTTTGACATAATACTATTCATTAGAGTAAATTTTTCAGTTTGAACTCTGAGTATTGAGACAAGCTTTCCTTAGCTTTGAAGAATTGAAGATTTCCATTTTTGAGAAATTGGAAGTGGGTCTTTCAAATTCTTCAACCTTGACCATTGTAAGGCCGAAATTAATCTTACCCAGTTGATGGAAACACAACTTGGTAACTCTTTTTATCTTTTTATGATGTCTAGCTTAAACCCCAATTCTTGGGGTGTGATTATGTGATTATGGGTTGATTTAGTTTATGGATATTGCTAATTGTTAGTTTAAATATTGTTTAGAAGTGATATCAATTAGTAATTGTGGTTTAATTTAAGGAATTGAAGTTGCAAATGCAGTTATACCTTCGTGTTTTTGGCTTGCTAGAGAGAGGTTTTAAAACCAAGATTATTGATTGTTTGTATGTGGGTATTGGGTTGTCATGGGTTCAGCTAAAGAGAGTGAATCCTAAACCCTTTTCCACACATTCAACTTGAGAGAGTGAATGGACTAAGGCATAGGTTGTTCTTATTTTGCATGCTTGTCGATGTTCGAGATAAATCGACTTGACTCGGGGTAAATTGTTTGAGAGAAAATTTTCCTCCTCTATAGTCTAGCTTATTCTCCAATTTACAGATATTTCCTAACAGTTGCAATTACCCATTTGTCTACATTAGCTTATGTTCGAATCACATTCCAAGAACCCATCTCATTATTGTTATTTTTGTGTTATTTGTTGATGTTGTAGTTGATAATTCAAATCAAAACCGCCTGATATTTGACATTTGTGTCACCCCCTAATTTTAATTATGTTTTTATTAGTAAATGTCTATTCCTATGGCTGATTTGAGCATATTCACACTTGACTCTTGAATCTTAAACATGTACCACTCCTTGTGGGATTCGACCCCAACTCATTTAGTTGGGTTATTATACTGACTAGTATACAGATGGCCCCTTTTGAGGCAATGCATGGGCGTAGATGCATATCTCCCGTTGGTTGGTTTAAAGTAGGTGAAGCAGCCTTGATAGGGCCAAATTCCGTTCATGGTGCTATGGAATAAGTTCAACTCATTAGAGAGAGACTTAAGAGATCCCAGAGTCGCCAGAAGTCCTATACAGATGTAAGGAGAAGAGACTTAGAGTTCAAAATTGATGATTTGGTTTTCCTAAATGTGTCACCTATGAAGGAGGTGATGAGATTTGGCAAGAAAAAAAAGCTCAGTTCTAGATATGTAGGCCCTGACAGGATCTTGAAAAGAGTTGGTAAGGTGGCCTATTAGTTAGAGTTGCCAACAAAACTAGCAGCAGTGCATCCGGTCTTTCACATATCATTGTTGAAGAAATGTGTAAGTGATCCAACATCCATAGCACCATTGGAAAGTGTGGCTGTGAAGGATAGTCTCACTTATGAGGATGTGCCAGTTGAGATTCTTGATCGTCGAGTGCGAAGGTTGAGAAATAAAGAAGTCACTTCAGTTGAGGTTTTGTGGAGGAGTCGATCTATAAAGAGAGCTACTTGGGAAGCAGAAGCAACCATAAAGTCTAAGTATCCTCATCTCTTTCCTTCCGATTCCATTCCAGCTTGAGGTAATAGTTCCTCGCCAGTCTTTCAGTTACTCATGCGTAGATTCAGTCTTAGTATCATGTTCCTTCAGCTATACTTGCATTTTCACCGTATTTGCATGTTCTTGGAATTTAGTTCAGTCAGATTTCAATTTCCACTATTTAGCGGTAGGGTTTGCAGCTCTTTCCCTCCATATTCAGCTAGTTTAGTCTTCATTCAAGGACGAATGTTCCCAAAGGGGAGATAATATAACACCCTGTATTCTAGACAGACTAGAAATACAGATTCCAAAAGTTGTAAGTGCCACCAACGGTGCTACCTATAGAGCGTAAGGTGACCCACGAACCGTAGGTGGGGTCCGTGGTTGGCGACTTGCAGCTCCCTTCACAGAACCCCAGAATTTTTCAGCCAAGTCTTGACCCACGCCAGGACCTACAAACCGTAGGCGGGACCATAGTCTATGGACTAGGTCCGTGGTTCAGACTCTCCAAAATCCCAGGAAAATTCAGCTAAGTCCAGAACCATGCCAAGACCTACGGACAGTAGGTAGGACCACAGTCCGTGGACCAGGTATGTGGTTCAGACTCCCCAAATCCCTGCCTCTGAAGCCAGTTGACAACTGACCAGGACGGATCGTAGGTGGGACCATGGTTCACAGATCAGGTCCATTGGTTGGCCCCGACAGCTTTTAAGTCAGGGTCGTTTTGGTCTTTTCCCTATGCGTTGGACACTTAAACTACTATTGACACCCAATTTTGGCCTAACATTTTCAAAATTCGTAAATTTTAACTTTTTATTTTTTCATAGTTCAAAATACATGTTTTATAATTTTAAATAAATTTACCGATATTTATCATTATTTATCAAAATTTTAGAATTTTTTATCAGTTAATTTTAATTACATTATTTTTTGTCACAATCAATTTAATACGTTCAAGTATTGCTCATTATGATTAAATCGTTATTTTTGTAAAATTGCATTTTTTACATGTCATTAGTTACGTTCATTACATTTTTAATATTCATTTTATTTATTATTTTTATTAATATCCATTTTGATGTTTTTAACACAGTCTAAAAATATAAATAATAATTATATACATAAATATTTTATTTAACCAACAATATTGAATCACGATCTCAAATTCATAATTTGAGCCCATTATATAATAATTTTCTATTGAAGTTTTACTGTGTCAAAAAAATAGGTGGTAGTGAATATTTTTTTAGATTGAAAGGAAGAGTTTCAAATGTGTAAAAAATCCTAATTTTTCTTCTTTGAGCTACCGCCACCACCCAGCTCAAAATGGCAACCCAAACCACCTGTTACTCTCTTATTCTCCACCGGAACACCACCCCCAAAACCTATCGGAAAGCAATGGCAAACATACCCAAAACCCTACCTGAAACCTCCTACTTGAAACCACCAGCTCCATTCGCGACCCACCACCACCGGTCACCCCTAAATCTCCCACGAAACCCAGCTGGTTAGCGGCTCACACGAATCGAACTCTCTCCTCCGGCCAGAAACTGCCGAAAATAACCACCAAACGGACCCTCTCTCCTCTTCTCTCCTCTCCTAACCTCCTTCAATCACCGGAAAGAACCAAAACGAGCTTGCCACCAGCCAAAACCAGAAAACCCACAAAGAAACAACTAGAAACCAACTCACAACCCCAGTTCTCTTTTTTCGGCAACCCAAAATCACGCCATCAGTTCCAGCCACCAAAACCCAAGCTCAAGAGTTCTCCACTCGAAACATCAATGCAAACTCTGCTCTCATTCATGGTAGAATTGCCAGATCTAGCCGGATTCATGATTTTTCGGTGATGCAGCAATTCAACAATCGATAATAGCCGCTCCAAGCTCAGGCGAAGCAACCAGAACAACCACGAACCAGCATAACCCCAAATTTTGAATTCCATTTTCGGCGGTGAAGTTCGTCTTATTTCAAATTTGATAGGAGAGTTCGAACTCCGGTAATATTTGTCTTCATATTTTTTTGCTCATGTTTAGTTACTGATTGTGCATTTGTATTTTTGTTATTGATCTTTCCTAGTTATTTTTGTGATTAATTTAGCTATTTTGAGAGTTTTTTAAACTAAGTGTGGTCTTTCTCCATTTATATCATGTTGCCTGTTATTCTGTTTATTTCTAGCAAATATAGTAATTTTCTTTGGGTGGGACACTTAGATAGTAAAGGGGTATAAGGAAAGGGGTATATAGGGTGGGACACTTATATAGTAAAGGGGTATAAGGAAAGGGGTATCTAGGGTATAGTATAACAGTATAGTACAAAAACAGTAAATACAGTAAATAATATAAGGGACACTTAAATAGTAAAGGGGTATAAGGAAAGGGGTATATAGATATAATGTATAGATATATAGTATATTTATAGTAATAATATATATAGTAAGACTTAATATAATATATATAGTAATACGTATATATATATATATATATATATATATATATATATATATATATATATATATAGATATAAGTATAATATATAGATATATAGTATAATATATATAATATAATATTAGTACGTATATAGATATATATAATATAATATTAGTATATATAGTATATATAGTGTATATATAAGTATAATATATATAATAATAACTAGATAATTAATATAGTTTAGTAGTCCTGGTAAGGTATGGCAAGATATTGCAAGTTGTTCCGTGTTTAGGCTTTGTTTCAAATTTTTGTAAGTCCTACTCAGTACTCCCTCTCTCATTTAGTTAAATCATGCTAATTTCCGACTTAATTCCCTAATTTCTCCATTTTTAATTGTATTTTTCATTTTTTTTAACTTACCCAGTTCATCTCTTCTTCTTAACCTGTGTTTTTAACAACTTCATCTTCAACCACACCCTGCATATAAAAACTGGCAACAAATTCGTCCTTTCATCAAGCGGACTGTAAAAGACAAGAATCCTAGGAATTTACAGGTTAATCCATAGTCGTTATTAAGAAGTTAAGAAGCTAGCCATATACTAAGGGTAATTTTTTAACACATGCACAATAATTACATTGAAACTAACAACTTAGAAAAATAACATATTTTTTAGGGGAATTTTGGGAAGTAAACATCGTAAAACTTACATGATAAACTGAGAGAGGTTTCCCTTTCGGGAACTCCCGAAGGACTTTGAAAAAGCTTTCTAAAACTTTAACACTCAAACACACTTATTTTTATTTCACAAACTTTAATATACAAAGGAGGATTTTTGATACATAAAGGAGTATGGAAAGAGGATGGAGGAAGTATGGAGGGAGTATGACAAACTTTTTCTAACTTCTATTCTTTCCACTCTTTTTCACACACCTTCTCAACTCTTACTACTCCCCTTTATATAGGCAAAATAAGAAACTTAAAAAGACCAAAATGACACTACTAAGTGGCCTTAATTTTTAGTGGCCGACAACTTGATAAGATTCCTTTAATAATGCAAGTCGGGTACTCATTGGGCCCCATCGTCACGTGCATCATTAAGTTCATATTATTGGACTTATATTACAGACTGACACAATTATTGGACGCGTGTTATGTCAACAGTTTTTCCCTCTTTTGGAGGGTAGTGATAAAGTGACAACACACTCTTTTTTACAGGACAAGTAGTGGGCATCCCCACTTACTAATAAATATTTACAAGACACGTAGTGGGCATTCCCACCTAACTTTATTAATATATATATATATATATATATATATATATATATATTGTCTTTCTTTGATGACTCATACCTAACATATATATATATATATATATATATATATATATATATGTCCTTTTGTCTATACTTGCTCCATACTTTTAGAATGCCACTTTATTTTTTCCACATTGCCGTAACTTTCCATCTTTGCTAAACTTTGTTGAATTTTTTTTTTTTAAAATGTCTTTCCGTAGTTTCTTCTTTTTAATAATTAATGAAGTCTTCTATAATATGATTAAGTGTCTAAGTTGTGCAAAACAATAGTATCAAAACTCATGCCTGAATCATCGTCTTCATAAGGATCTTGAGAGTCTTGAATATTATTTATCTGTTCTTCGTCTGATAAAGAAGGACTATTAATGTTGTCTTCTGAACCATTACTTGGACTGGGAATGTCTTTGATAATATGTTTGTCTTGACTTTTGTCTTGGAAAATTTTTTCTAAAGTTTGTTTAATTATTTTTTTCTAATTTTTCATTTTTTTTTAATAATTCATTTTTTCTTAATGGGTCTTTTGAAAGTATTTAGATAATCTCCATTGTGAGGAAGAAGACTCCTTTTCTTCAATCTTTGGCAAAGTGACAGCCTTTAACGGATTTGATAAGTCTTTACCGGTCACCGTTTGAACTGGACTAGCTGTATCATGCTCCGATACAGTAGAGGTCTTAGCATTCAGAGGGGAATGCACACCCGTCTCATCCATTTTTAAAGGAGATGGAGAACTCATTTCTGGCATCTGAGTACTGTCTGTTGTTGGAACATATTTATTCTGAAAAGTCTCTAGCCGTTTCATAAGTCTCATATTTTCTTGAATAAGGATTTCATTTTTTGTATTGAGTCTTTTGAAGCCCTCTGTCATGGCTGAACAATGGTCACAAAAAATTATTTTGTCTGAGTCTTTTTGGATATTATATTATGGTATTTGGTTTGGGTTTTGTCTGAGGGTTGGTGAAATATAATAATTAGGCCTAAGTATACATCTTGCATAGTCTAAAGCTTCAGTAAAATTATTAAATCCTTTAAAAAGTGGATTTTTAACCCCATTTATAAAATCAACTACTTCTATCCATGTTTGGAAAACTCCTTTAGTTTTTCCATGTATAACTACATAATATTTAAATTTGTTGTCTCTATTTTTGTCTGAAAAGTATTGACACAAAGCATTAGAAGCAGCTATAAAATATTTAGTATCTTGTTGATTATAGACTATCCATAAATTATCTATCAAACATTGTTGACTTTTGTCTAAATTACAGTCTGAATTTACTCTAAATGATAAATTATACTTAGGGTATGAAATTAAATTGTACTTACCAAAATAAATTCTCTCCATTAAGTTGTCGGTGGTACTTAATGGTCTGAAATTTTGTCTTTCTAATAATGTCTGAGCATAAGTGTCTGGCTGGGCTGTGCCCTTGCCTTTGTCTGCTGGCTGTTGGCCAGTTGGTCTCATGCTTGGTCTCATAAAAATTAATTAGTTTTTAATTGTAGTTTACTTAATTTATCTGCTAAATCATTGTCTTTTCCTTTAACATATTCAAAAACAATATTATTTTATATGGATATTATATCTATAAAATTTAACCATCTTCTTTTACTACTAGCTTTACTGTTTATTTTTTCGTGAAATTTTACTATTGCTTCGCAGTCTGTTCTAACTAATACTTTCTGTTTATTTAGAATGTATAATTTAAAACTATTTACTCCATATATCACTGCTAAGACTTCTGCGTCTATACTACTCATATTACCTTTTTCTTTATATTGTCCACTTTGGTAGGCACATATTTTTTCTTCATTTTTTGGACTGTATTTATTAGGTCTAGATTTTAAGATGGCACCCTATCCTAATTTACTTCCGTCTGTTTGGACTATTAAGTAATCCGATTCTAAAGGTATTTGTAAGTCTGGTCTATTTTTAACTTTTTCTTTTATTTGTTAGACTAATTTTATATCTTCTATGTTAAAGTGTTTTTGCCCTTTTCTACCTGTCTTAGCATATAATGGTCTTGCTATTTTTCCTAAATCTTGAATGAAATTTCTAACATAATTTACTAAGCCTAGGAATTTTTGTAATTCTTTAATATTATCTAACTTGTCGGGCATTTCTAATACTTTTTTAGCTATATGTAGTTGTAATTTTATTTTTCCTTCTCCTAAAGTTACTTCTAAGAAATTTATATGTGTCTTACTTTATTCCATTTTCTTTTTGCTAATTATTATTCCATATTTTACAAATAGTCTAAATACTGTTTGTAGGTGTCCTAAATGTTCTTGTATATTTTTACTAAATACTAAAATATCATCTACATATACTAACACAAAATTTTTATAGTCTCCGAACATCTCATCCATCTTTCTTTGGAAGATAGGTGGAGTTGTCTTAAGACCAAAAGGCATAGCAAGCCATTCAAAATGTCCTTCTGGACACGTGAAAGTTGTCCATTCTATGCTTTCGGGGTGCATTTTTACTTGCCAGTATCCTGATTTACAATCAAATTTACTAAATATCTTTTTACCTTGTATTCTATTAATTAATTCACTTTTATCGGATAATTTATATGCATCTGTTCTAGTATTATCATTTAGTCTTTTATAATTTATTACCATGCAAGCTTTTCCTCGTACTTGTTCGCTATGGTTTCTAACCATAAAAGCTGTTGATCTATGTCTAGATGTAGATCTTCTTATTACTTCTAGTTTTAGTAATTCTTTAATCTGTCTAGTAAATTCTTCAGTGTCTTCATTATTTGCTTCTATTGTTGCTGTTTTTATAGTATACTCTGGATTTATTATGTCTGATTTACACATAATTTTATTACTTCCCCAATGTATTAAAGGTTTTTCTCCTATTATTTCTATTTCATCTAATATTGCTACTATATTTTCTAAGTCTTTATGATTGTTTATTTTTCCTATTGTATTTATTCCTTTTTGAAAATTGTAAAATTCTGTTTCTATATTTATTAAGGTATAATCTTTTTCTATGTCATATATGTATGTATCTTCCAAATAATTTTCTTCTTGTTTTTCTTCATATAGGTAATTTGAACAACAACTACCATTATTGCCACAATCGTTACAATATGGAGTAGTATTTTTTATATTTATTTTATTATCTTTATTTAATTCCTTGGTTGGAATTTTTCTAGTTTGTACAGGGGTAAATGTTGTATTTCTAAACAGCATTATTCCATCTCTGGAAATTAAACAACTTCTGTTATTTTGTATAAGGAATTGTAAACCTAAGACTAAGTTTGTTTTAATATTAAGATCTCGGACTAATACTTATGCATATTATATGTAGGTTTATAGAATTCACTACATGTATTTATAAAACTTATTTGTTCTTTTTCTATGTACTGGTCGTAAAGATTATATGTTCCATTCATTTGTATTGCTTGTATAGGTTCCTTAAAAATTTTTAAAGTTGATAATAGATTATGAGGTAGTATCTTTTTATTAAGTAGGCAACTTGTACAACCTGTATCTACTAAAGCTAAAGTCTCTATTTCTACTTCTTTTATTTTTATTCTGACAAATATTTTTATTGTTCCAAATTTTTTATCTTCATTGCATATAAAACTAGTATTATTTTCTTCTATGTTCATTAATTCACTTTCCTCTATTTGGTCTAAATGTATTGTACCTTGTGATTGTGTAGTATCTATGTCTATTTTTTGTTTACCTTTTTCTAACTTAGTTATTCTTTGCTCTAAGTCATTTATTCTTGTTTCTAGAGTTATTAGTCTTAGATTAGTAGTCTGGTCTTTTATATGAACTTGTTCTTCATTTTTATTTACTTTTTGTTTTAATTTATTTTCTATACAACTAATAAAGGCTTCCATGTAACAGTATTTACATTTGGCCCTATTTATTTTACTAGAAAACCATTTACATATATTACATTGGTTGCTATCTATTCCTTTTAGTCTTTTGAACTCATGACTACATTTTTGAGAAATATTCATCATAGTATTTATTATGATATTATCTAGGAAATCTTGATTTCTTTCTGTTCCTATTTCATTAATTAAATTATCATCTTCTGAGTCAGAAGTGTCTGATTGGGTATTTATTTCTTCTGTTTCTATACTTACTACTGAGTATATACTTTATGTATCTGACATATATTTATCTACAATTAATAGGGTTTCTTGGAAGTCTTCTATTAACTGAGAGTTCTTAGTTTTCAAATTATTCCTTTTAGGGCATGTATTTGCTAAGTGTTCTATTCTTCCGCAAGTATAACATTCTAATTTATTTTTATAATTTCTATCATTTCTATATTTCCTAACATGTCTATCTCTATTTAAATAGGGTTTTCTAGCTGAAGATTTTCTTAAGAAATATTTTTTTATGTCTATAAGGTTTTTGATTATAAACTGGTCTTCTTTTATATTTTCTTATTTTATTAGGTTCTTTATCATAACTTTGGATAGTATATATCATTGCTTTGCAAAAGTTCATTTCATTTTGTTTTAATTGTTTTTGTATTTGTATATTTGTACATTTTTCAGTTAGTATTTCCATTATGTGATTTATTTTTTGTCCTATAGGCCATAATAGTGTGGGGTTTTGCACCACTCCTTCTCTTTTATACCATCTTTCTTCTATTTCTCTTCCTAAAGCTCCTGGTAATTTATTAAATAATTTTCTATCTAATTCTTCATTAAATGTATTCCACTAATAGTACAATAATAAAAATAGACTTTAAGAAAATTATTTATGTTTAGCCAGTTGGATATACTTAATTGTTCTAATTTTATTACAGCATTACGTTGTAGTGCTACTAGGCCACTATTCGGGTCTTCTCCTGTTAATAATACATGTATTTTATTTGTAAAGTTGAATGGATTTGGTCCTAATTCTATTAAACTTTGAAATTCTTGTGGATATGTTTGTTTATAAGATTCCCATAATGCTTTACAGGATTCTCCTAAAAAAGTTTCTAAGTATCTATACATAGTTTCAACATCAGTTTCTTGATAATTTTTAATAAAATCTGCTACCACTAGTCCTTTCCATAAGTCTATTACAGTATTCCACATTTATGGATCATGTACTGCTATGTTTAATATTTTTCCTTTATTTCCTCCTTCTTGTAGTCTAATAGGTTCTTCTATAGGCATTCTTTTTCCTATTGGTTTAATATTTTCTTTTATTTCTTGATCAGGTCTTGTCCATGGTTTTCTAGGTAAGTTACCAGTATTATAGCTAACACTTGGAGCTGCACTAGTTCTTTGGAACGGACTAACACTATGTGAACTAGTTGATTCTTCCATTAGTTCAATATAACTAGTTATAGATAAAGTATCTATTTTCTCTTCATTTATGTCTTCTGGTTCTTCTACTCTATATGCTAAATTATCTTCTCTGTGTTGGCATATTCTAAAATATTCTATTGTTTCCATTATATCCATTTTACCTTTTTTACATCCTTTACACTTAAAAACTGTAAGACTATTTTCTTGGTATTGTCTTTTTGCTTCTTCTATAGCTCTTTCTACCTCATACCCTTCTTCTATTAATTCTATACTCATAAATTCTTTCTGTTATGTTTCTATGGTACTTTCTGTTTCAGTATCATCTAAGTTTCTTTGACTTGTATAATTATAGTCTGTAAACCTAATTGATGTTTCTCCTTTTGAGCTAGTATACATGAAATGTTGCTCGGGAGCAAATACTTTTGGTGACTTAATTTATCTAGATTCCATTCTAATCCTTCATATTCTTCTGGATTTATTTTCATTGGTTTTATTAGTTTTATTCCTTTATTATCCATTATTTCTACTACATTATTTACGTGGAGTTTAAATTTTGTGTTACTACTTAAAGTCATTTTTCCAATAAAACCTACACACATTAATAAATTATTTTCATTATTCATTTCTTCATATCCTTTAGTCTAGATTTTTATTTTAATATGTTTTCCAAATTCTTTTAGATTCATTAAAAAGTCTGGGCTAATATAAAATATTCCACCATTATTTGTCATGTCTACTTTAGTTAATCCTATTATAGATTTCTTTAAGTCTGACGATCTATCATCGTATAATACAATTAAAACTTTAGATCCTAGATTTTTTCTTGTTAATCCTTTTATTCCTACTACTATTAATTCCATACGCATTAACAGAAGTTTGGAATTTTTTATAGTCTTTATGACAGCTGAGTTTACCAAGTCTAAAATTGCAAATTCTTTTCCTATTGCTGATATCTGTTCTTCTTTATAATGTCTATATAATTGATTATTTCTAGAGAAATTTTTTACATTATATAATGTTTTTGGATTTAACAATTTTAGTTGATTTTGTTGAAAAATTTGTAGATCTCTATCTATATCTATAATATCATTTAATTCTTGATTTTCGTCTATATTTGAGGATCTTCTAGACAGTATTCTAGAAATTAAATTATTTCCGATTCTATTTTCTGAGAAACTTGGTCTACTTTCTTGGGTTGTTCGTTTGTTTGAAAGAAAGTCCATTGTTGAGATTTTCTAGTTAATTTATGTTTTTCTTGTTTAGGTGTTATTTCTACTTTCTTAAGTTGAGTTATTAATTCGTCTATATCTGCATTTTTATGAATTTGTTCGGGTTGTTTTTCTTTTAATATTTTATCTAATTTTATGTTTAGTTCTATTAGTAATGCTGTTATTGTATTGTTTTGTTTTAGAATTACTTTGTCTGTTTGGCCAGAGGGAACGTGACTAGAATATCCTACTACTTCTTGATAAAATTTAGTTGTATATTCTAATGTTTTTTTATAATTTATATCTTCTTCGCTCATGAAAGTGATATCTGTTCAAGTCTGATAATTATTTCTTTTAGATTACTTATTTCAGTAGCTATTTTTTCTACTTGTTCTATGATTTTTGTTATTACTTGAGTATTTTTAATTTCTAATTCTTTAGGCATTTCTACTATGGTTTTTATCAGTTTTTCTATTTCTATTTTAGTAGATATTTTTTCTAAGTTAAATTTTGTATTTAGATATTGAATTTTTCTATCTATTTCTAATTTTTGTGCTTTTAAGAAGTCTAAATTCTTTTCTAATTTATCTAGTATTTTAAATTGTTTGTTTTGTACTACCTCTATTTCTTCTAACGATTTTATTATGATTTTATCTTGTTGTTGAATTTTTTCACTAAGATTTATTATTAAGTCTATTAAAGTATTATATTGCTTATCTTCAGAATGTAATATATGTTCTCCTTCAGTAAAATTACACTTTAAAATACTATTTTTGGATAGTGATCTATATTTCTTTTCTGGGTGTATTCTTAAATCTAAATATTCTAATTGTTTTAGAGAATCTATTTTTTTTTTATCCTATAGAACTTCTAATTGGACATATTAATTTATAGTAATTTATCCTATTATTAGTATATTTAATATTTAATTTTATGTGATTAATGTCTTTTATTACTTTAGCTTTTTCTTTATTCAAAAAATTTATTGTATAAGTTTTAGGTATCTCTTCATTAGCTAATTCTTCTTTTGACCAGATTAAAAATTCACTTATTTCTTCTTTTTCTAATTCTTCTTCTATCCAGGTTAAAGTTTCTATTGATCTTTTTAGATGATGTTTAAGTTCTAACTTATATTGTATTTCTTTATGAAGCCAATTATATCTTAATCTAATTCTTTTAATATATTATAAAGGCATGTATATTATCCAAAATGTATATATGTAAGTTTTTGTTTGTATATTCTTATTCTTCTTTTAGAATTTTCTATTTGTCTTTCAATATAGTTTAATTCTCTTTGAAAGTATAATATATCTAGGTTTGATTCTTCTAAAGATAAAAGTTTTCTTATTCTTAATTCTCTATCTAAAAGGGATTTTTTATTGTAATTTTCTTCTATAATCCACTCTTCTAATTGTCTATTTCTTTTAATTATAGCTTGTATTTACTATTCTAATAGAATTGCTTCTATTTTTAAATTTCTATTTATACTATCTATTCTATTATTACACCAATCTATATCAATATAGTAACCTTGTATTTCCCACCTTATACTATTTATGAATTTTGGATCTAAAATATTATCTAAATCTTTAGTAGTCTTAATATTATATGTATTTTCTATATGTCTTTTTCTAGCTACAACTACTCTTTTTAGATTATATTCTCTATATAAATTCCAATATATAAATCTTATATTTCTAAATGAAGGATGTCTTTTCATATATTATTATGTATTAATATGTTCCCAAAAACTTCTTGCTCTGATACCAAATATAAGGGACACTTAGATAGTAAAAGGGTATAAGGAAAGGGGTATATAGGGTGGGACATTTAGATAGTAAAGGGGTGTAAGGAAAGGGGTATATAGGGTATATGGTATCAAAGAGGGAGTACTGTGTAGGACTTACAAAATATTTGAAACAAAGCATAAATACGGAACAACTTGCAGTATCTTGCTATACCTTACCAGGACTACTAAACTATTTTAATTATCTAGTTATTATTATATATATTATACTTATATATGCACTATATATACTATATATACTAATATTATATTATATATTCTATACGGACTACTAATATTATATACTATAATACTATATATGTACTACTAATATTATATTATATATATCTATATACGTACTAATATTATATTATATATATTATACTATATATCTATATATTATACTTATATATATATATATATATATATATATATACGTATTACTATATATATTATATTAAGTCGTACTATATATATTATTACTATAAATATACTATATATCTATACATTATATCTATATACCCCTTTCCTTATACCCCTTTACTATCTAAGTGTCCCTTATATTATTTATTGTATTGACTATTTTTGTATTATACTGTTATACTATACCCTATATACCCTTTTCCTTATACCCCTTTACTATCTAAGTGTCCCTTATATTTGGTATCAGAGCGAAAAGCTTTTGGGAACATATTAATACATAATAATATATGAAACAGAAAGTACCATAGAAACATAACAGGAAGAATTTATGAATGTAGAATTAATAGAAGAAGGGTATGAGGTAGAAAGAGCTATAGAAGAAGCAAAAAGACAATACCAAGAAAATAGTCTTACAGTTTTTAAGTGTAAAGGATGTAAAAAAGGTAAAATGGATATAATGGAAACAATAGAATATTTTAGAATATGCCAACACAGAGAAGATAATTTAGCATATAGAGTAGAAGAACCAGAAGACATAAATGAAGAGAAAATAGATACTTTATCTATAACTAGTTATATTGAACTAATGGAAGAATCAACTAGTTCACATAGTGTTAGTCCGTTCCAAAGAACTAGTGCAGCTCCAAGTGTTAGCTATAATACTGGTAACTTACCTAGAAAACCATGGACAAGACCTGATCAAGAAATAAAAGAAAATATTAAACCAATAGGAAAAAGAATGCCTATAGAAGAACCTATTAGACTACAAGAAGGAGGAAATAAAGGAAAAATATTAAACATAGCAGTACATGATCCATAAATGTGGAATACTGTAATAGACTTATGGAAAGGACTAGTGGTAGCAGATTTTATTAAAAATTATCAAGAAACTGATGTTGAAACTATGTATAGATACTTAGAAACTTTTTTAGGAGAATCCTGTAAAGCATTATGGGAATCTTATAAACAAACATATCCACAAGAATTTCAAAATTTAATAGAATTAGGACCAAATCCATTCAACTTTACAAATAAAATACATGTATTATTAACAGGAGAAGACCCGAATAGTGGCCTAGTAGCACTACAACGTAATGCTGTAATAAAATTAGAACAATTAAGTATATCCAACTGGCTAAACATAAATAATTTTCTTAAAGACTATTTTTATTATTGTACTATTAGTGGAAATACATTTAATGAAGAATTAGATAGAAAATTATTTAATAAATTACCAGGAGCTTTAGGAAGAGAAATAGAAGAAAGATGGTATAAAAGAGAAGGAGTGGTGCAAAACCCCACACTATTATGGCCTATAGGACAAAAAATAAATCACATAATGGAAATACTAACTGAAAAATGTACAAATATACAAATACAAAAATAATTAAAACAAAATGAAATGAAATTTTGCAAATCAATGATATATACTACCCAAAGTTATGATAAAGAACCTAATAAAATAAGAAAATATAAAAGAAGACCAGTTTATAACCAAAAACCTTAAAAAATATTTCTTAAGAAAATCTTCAGCTAGAAAACCCTATTTAAATAGAGATAGACATGTTAGGAATATAGAAATGATAGAAATTATAAAAATAAATTAGAATGTTATACTTGCAGAAGTATAGAATACTTAGCAAATACATGCCCTAAAAGGAATAATATGAAAACTAGGAACTCTCAGTTAATAGAAGACTTCCAAGAAACCCTATTAAATGTAGATGAATACATGTCAGATATAGAAAGTATATATACTCAGTAGTAAGTATAGAAACAGAAGGAATAAATACCCACTCAGACACTTCTGACTCAGAAGATGATAATTTAATTAATGAAATAGGAACAGAAAGAAATCAAGATTTCCTAGATAATATCATAATAAATACTATGATGAATATTTCTCAAAAATGTAGTCATGAGTTCAAAAGACTAAAAGGAATAGATAGCAACCAATGTAATATATGTAAATGGTTTTCTAGTAAAATAAATAGGGCCAAATGTAAATACTATTACATGGAAGCCTGTATTAGTTGTATAAAAAATAAATTAAAACAAAAAGTAAATAAAAATGAAGAACAAGTTCATATAAAAGACCAGGCTACTAATCTAAGACTAATAACTCTAGAAACAAGAATAAATGACTTAGAGCAAAGAATAACTAAGTTAGAAAAAGATAAACAAAAAATAGACATAGATACTACACAATCACAAGGTACAATACATTTAGACCAAATAGAAGAAAGTGAATTAATGAACATAAAAGAAAATAATACTAGTTTTATATGCAATGAAGATAAAAATTTGGAACAATAAAAATATTAGTCAGAATAAAAATAAAAGAAGTAGAAATAGAGACTTTAGCTTTAGTAGATACAGGTTGTACAAGTTGCCTACTTAATAAAAAGATACTACCTCATAATCTATTATCAACTTCAAAAAATTTAAAGGAACCTATATAAGCAATACAAATGGATGGAACATCTAATCTTTACGACCAGTACATAGAAAAAACACAAATAAGTTTTATAAATACATGTAGTGAATTCTATAAACCTACATATAATATGCATAAGATATTAGTCCGAGATCTTAATATTAAAACAAACTTAGTCTTAGGCTTACAATTTCTTATACAAAATAACGGAAGTTGTTTAATTTCCAGAGATGGAATAATGCTGTTTAGAAATACAATACCCTTGTACAAGCTAGAAAAATTCCAACCAAGGAATTAAATAAAGACAATAAAATAAATATAAAAAATACTACTCCATGTTGTGACGACTGTGGCAATAATGATAGTTGTTGTTCAAATTACCTATATGAAGAAAAACAAGAAGAAAATTATTTAGAAGATATATACATAGAAGACATAGAAAAAGATTATACCTTAATAAATATAGAAACATAATTTTACAACTTTCAAAAAGGAATAAATACAATAGGAAAAATAAACAATCATAAAGACTTAGAAAATATAGTAGCAATATTAGATGAAATAGAAATAATAGGAGAAAAACCTTTAATACATTGGGGAATTAATAAAATTATGTGTAAATTAGATATAATAAATCCAAAGTATACTATAAAAACAGCAACAATAGAAGCAAATAATGAAGACACTGAAGTCAACAATGTTTGATAGATAATTTATGGATAGTTTATAATAAACGAGATACTAAATATTTTATAGCAGCTTCTAATGCTTTGTGTCAATACTTTTCAGACAAAAATAGAGACAACAAATTTAAATATTATGTAGTTATACATGGAAAAACTAAAGGAGTTTTCCAAACATGGATAGAAGTAGTTGATTCTATATAAATGGGGTTAAAAACCACTTTTTAAAGGATTTAATAATTTTACTGAAGCTTTAGACTATGCAAGAGGAATACTTGGACCTAACTATTATATTTCACCAGCCCTCAGACAAAACCCAAACCAAATACCACAATATAATATCCAAAAAGACTCAGACAAAATAATTTTTTGTGACCATTGTTCAGCCATGACAGAGGGTTTCAAAAGACTCAATACAAAAAATGAAATCCTTATTCAAGAAAATATGAGACCTATGAAACAGCTAGAGACTTTTCAGAATAAATATGTTCCAACAACAGACAATACTCAGACGCCAGAAATGAGTTCTCCATCTCCTTTAAAAATGGATGAGACGGGTGTGCATTCCCCTCTGAATGCTAAGAACTCTACTGTATTGGAGCATGATACAGCTAGTCCGGTTCAAACGGTGACCGGTAAAGACTTATCAAATCCGTTAAAGGCTGTCACTTTGTCAAAAAGTGAAGAAGAGGAGTCTTCTTCCTCACGAAGGAGATTACCTAAATACTTTCAAAAAGTCCCATTAAGAAAAAATGAATTATTAAAAAAGAAAAAAAAATGAAAAATTAGAAAAAATAATTAAACAAACTTTAGAAAAAATTTTCCAAGACAAAAGTCAAGGCAAACATATTATCAAAGACATTCCCAGTCCTAGTAATGGTTTAGAAGACAACATTAACAGTCCTTCTTTATCAGACGAAAAATAGATAAATAATATTCAAGACTCTCAAGATCCTTATGAAGACGATGATTCAGGCATGAGTTTTGATACTATTGCTTTGCACAACTTAGACACTTAACCATATTATAGAAGACTTCATTAATTATTACAAAGAAGAAACTACGGAAAGACATTTAAAAAAAAAAAAAGTCAACGAAGTTTGGCAAAGATGGAAAGTTACGACAATGTGGAAAAAAGAAAGTGGCATGCTAAAAGTATGGAGCAAGTATAGACAAAAGGACATATATATATATATATATATATATATATATATATATATATATAAAGTTAGGTGGGAATGCCCACTACGTGTATTGTAAATATTTATTAGTAAGTAGGGATGCCAACTACGTGTCATGTAAAAAAGAGTGTGTTGTCACTTTATCACTGCACTCCAAAAGAGGGAAAAACTGTTGACATAACACGCGTCCAATAACTGTGTCAGTCTGTAATGTAAGTCCAATAATATGAACTTAATGATGCACGTGACGATGGGGCCCAATGAGTACCCGACTTGCATTATTAAAGGAATCTTATCAAGTTGTCGGCCACTAAAAATTAAGGCCACTTAGTAGTGTCATTTTGGTCTTTTTAAGTTTCTTATTTTGCCTATATAAAGGGGAGTAGTAAGAGTTGAGAAGGTGTGTGAAAAAGAGTGGAAAGAATAGAAGTTAGAAAAAGTTTGTCATACTTCCTCCATACTTCCTCCATGCTCCTTCCATACTCCTTTATGTATCAAAAATCCTCCTTTGTATATTAAAGTTTGTGAAATAAAAATAAGTGTGTTTGAGTGTTCAAGTTTTAGAAAGCTTTTTCAAAGTCCTTCGGGGGTTCCCAAAAGGGAAACCTCTCTCAGTTTATCATGTAAGTCTTACGATGTTTACTTCCCAAAATTCCCCTAAACAATATGTTATTTTTCTAAGTTGTTAGTTTCAATGTAATTATTGTGCATGTGTTAAAAAATTACCCTTAGTATATGGTTAGCTTCTTAACTTCTTAATAACGACTATGAATTAACCTGTAAATTCCTAGGATTCTTGGCTTTTACAGTCCGCTTGATGAAAGGACGAATTTGTTGCCAGTTTTTATATTCGAGGTGTGGTTAAAGATGAAGTTGTTAAGAACACAGGTTAAGAAGAAGAGATGAACTGGGTAAGTTAAAAAAAAAACAAAAAATACAATTAAAAATGGGGAAATTAGGGAATTAAGTCGGAAATTAGCATAATTTAACTAAATGAGAGAGGGAGTACTGAGTAGGACTTACAAAATATTTGAAACAAAGCCTAAACACGGAACAACTTGCAATATCTTGCCATACCTTACCAGGACTACTAAACTATATTAATTATCTAGTTATTATTATATATATTATACTTATATATACACTGATTGTAAACAGATACCTTTTAATTTTATTTTATATTTGATTAATATTCATGAGTGGTATATTTTTATTTTTATTTTTAAAATGGTTGTTGTTATTGTTTTTGTATTTTAATTGATGAACCCATTTATGTTTTATTATTATTTGTTAAGGTTATTTATTGCACAATGTTCACATATGACTTTGTAGAAAATTGTGTTGCTACGTTATCATTATTTAATTATTTTTGTTTTTGTTATGTTATAATTTGATGGTCGTATATTGTCCTTTAGTTATTGTGTTGCTATGGTCGTATAATTTGTGTTGCTATGTTTAGTTAGTTTCATATGATTTCATGTTAGAAAAATATTTAGTTGGCCAATAAAAAAAAAATTCTGTTGATTTTTGAAGCATTTCCATTTTAAAAGATGGAAATTTAGTTTAAGTTTATATATTATGTAGTTGAAAATTGGTCAATGAAGAAATTATCGTCAATTTTCAAAGTCTTTCATGTTAATAAGACAAGTTTTATTTTTAAGTTATTATTTGAGTTATTTTTTTTAATTCACATTTATTTAGTACTAATATTTTTACTAAGTGTCTTTACAGGTACATGAAGTTGCTTTCCATTAAAGCTATTCGAACGCAGTTTGAATTACAATTTTTATTTATTATTGTTTGTTATTATTATTATTTTATTTTATTACTTGTGTATATAGCATGCTGATTGTACTGGTATATTTGTTTTTATCTTCTCCTCAATTTGAAAAAAATGAATTCAGTCGGGACTCACATTTGTGAATTTCAAAGGATGTCTAACACCTTCCCTTCTGAATAACGTGAACCCTTTACTTAGAATTTAATAGTTTTGTAGATCACTTAAATGATTTCCTTTTTTTTCTAAAATTAGGTGGCGACTCCTTCAAAATTCTTTTATTCTTAAAATTTTTTAAAATTGATTTAATTGATTATTTTTTGAGTCATCATGACGTTTTGCCCTATTTGAATATAGTAGGGATGTAAACAACTACATCATTTTAGTCAGTTTAGCCTAGTAATTTAATAGAACTTACCCTAATCAACTCATTCTCCAAAAATTCATCAAGTTGAACGAGAAAAAGGGAGAAAGAGTCAACCAATCCTCTCCAAGAATGCAGCAAGGTTTCCTCAAGTTTCAGCCCCGAAATCAAAAGATTTCTCTGTGAATTTTGTCACCAGGTACGTGGAATTTCACTAGTGGATTTATTTCATCCATTAAGTCCCTAGAATTCAATCAGATTCTTGATTCTCTATGTCGTGTTTAGACCTAGGGTTTCTAGAACTTCATATTATTGTTATGATTCAAATGTTAAATTAGGTTTCTAGAACCTCATATTATTGTTGTGATCCAAATCAGATTATCATGTTTTCGTGGAATTGTTGATTAGTTCTTGCATAAAACTCAGAACCCTAGTTGTGTAGATTCATTTAGTTCATGATTACACTTGCTAGGTCTGCTTATTTAGATATACATGCCTCAGTTAAAAATGTTTTATTATCAGTATATTAACGTTGCATTTTTAGTTAGCATGTCAGTATTTTGAGTTATTCAGTATTACAGAAATTTTATTATAATGTGTTACTTACATAATCAGGTGGGAGTAGGCTTAATACCGAGTGGAATAAGGGTTAGTCACCCTCATAGTCTTAGAACTACGTGCCCACATAGGATAAGCCACCTATGTGGGCAACATATTTAATGAGCACGACAACTATGCTTTTATATGCCTCGTAAGGTATATTGGATCCTCTTGATGGGGTGATACATCAGACTCTACGGATAGCTCTTGTGGTTTTATGTTGGTTAACAATAGATCCCACAGTTAGATTATAATTCATTGACCAGGTTATTAGTATAATTCAGTATTCAGTCTCAACATGTTATGTACTTGGTCATTGTATTCAATTTAGTTCATATTCAGTATCCTCAGTATATTTCAGTATTTCCATCATGATCAGATTATACGATTTCTCTTATTGCTTTGTTCAGTTATGTATATATTGTTCAACTTTATCCTATCATGCATATTCAATACATTTCAAATACTGACACATACTTTGTGTTATATTTTCTTGTGATAAAGGTTCAGGTCCTCAACATTCAGATCTCGCATAGATCGGTTCTAGATCTCCAGTTCAGCAACATTGGCGGTGAGTTCTCATTCTTCGAGGACTATTGACATGTTGTCCTTCTATTTTCAGTCTTTCAGTTTCAATTTGCTAGAAGTTAGCTGGAAGCATGTCCCAATAGCTCTAGTCAGTTAGAGGATTTTATTCAGACATAATTAGATTCAGTTTTAGTTGGGTTTGATCTTTCAGTTGTTATTAAATTCAGTTTTATATATTCAAACTTAGAATGGGTATTCCTTATCATTTCTCTTTATATCATGTTTAAGCTTTTGCAACATATTTCTATGTTCAGTAAATCTTTAAGTATGCTTATGATATGCCAACATGGTTAGCTTGGGGTCACTCGCGATCCTAAGTCCCGTGTTTACATCAAGGGGGTAGCCTTGGGGCATGAAAATTGTGCTCACCTATAGGCTATAAATATCTTGATCTTTCTCAAATATTGATAGAAGTTTACAAGAAGAAAAACACTACATAGTAAAAAAAATAGTTTCTGCTTTTCCAAAAACTTCATGTGTCATTACAAGTCATTGAGTGGTTCACTGGACAATAAATTTGAGGCACCGCTATTTGTTTTTCGTGAGTCATTTTATCCTGGAAGCATATATTCCATAACATCGGGTACTTGAGGGGAATAATTTCCTTAAGGAAACTCTTTGAATTCAGAGGACTTGACTCTTCTTCCTTTCATCTTGTTGATTATATGATTTTTTTGTTTCCAAAATTTATTTAACTTCATATTGTATATTTCATTATTTTTATGAAATTTGTTTGAAGATATTTTGTTGGAAAAACAGATTTTGCACTACAAAAAGTTAACAAGATTCACAATCTTGAACCACAAAATCAGTTCGTTATGCCTGCCTCTAAAGGGAGAATTGTAACACCCCTAAATACTAACCAAAAGTAGTATGTTGATACGCCATTGCTTAATTACTACAGTATGTTTTACTCTCATTTTGAGAACTTGAAATGTTGTGATATTTGCAAACTTGCTTAACATAAATTGTGATCGTAATTTAAGGGATTGTATTGGGATATTTTCGTAATATTCTAATTAGAATAATGTATAAATTACAAGGGAGGTGAGGGATATCCATATAGGTATATATGTATGCATTTTGGGCAGCCAACTTTTTGTTTGGGCAACCACCTTTTAGTGACAGTTGTACATGTGATAAACATTACTTTTGAGTCTATATTTTGACATCTCCTCTAGTGAAATTCGGTTCCCCTGAAGTCTAAGAACCTTATAACATTATCTAACCATTTTTTCTTCAAAATCACAAGAGAAAAACTTGGTCTTTATGGTTAGAATTCGAGACACACTCTTCCCTTGGGTAAGTGATGAAATCTGTTTATAAGTTGGGTAGTGTTTCGTAGTTTAAGAATATCTCATTCTCTAGAACTTCGTTTATAGTGAATAAATATGATTTGGAAAGCTAATTCATATACCTACAACTCTTATGTTTATATAAAAATCTAATTTAGCTGTTATGGATTCGAAATATGCGACGCAACATAGGATAAGTTCTGTCCAGATTTCGGAATTAGAAATCCTGTATGATCAACTGTTAGTGTTTTGATTATATCTTTTTGTATAAAATATATTTTGCGGTGATTCTTGATTATTTACAACCTTAATAGATTTACCTACATCTTTTATGAAGGATATACAATCCAATTTTGGTATTTTTCACTTTCAAATTTAAGTTGTGACATGAGGTACTAGGTTGGCCAGAATTACTATTTTGGAAGCATAGTCGTATTTGTATATAGGCTAAGCCTACTTGTGATGATAATACTGTTTTATATCAACATTATTGAGCTACTAGGAATTAAATAAGCGATTTAATTTTATTTTTAAGGTTGTATATACTCGTGATCAAGTTGAGGACCTTGATACGTTGGTTGGTATACGGTTTGAACTCTTGAAGTTGTGTTGGACTGTTTCTAAGCTAAGTTCTGAGGTTTGTGTATGAACTTGTACTTGCTCTCTTTTTACCTGCTGGTATATCTGAAAGTTTATCTTGGTACCTTGGTTACCTCTTGTCACTTTTGCATTGTCGTGTTGTTATCTTTTAAGACATTAAAGACACTTGTGTTACTCGCCTACTCGTACAGATTGTTTTATCACTTGGCACTATTGTTGGGACCTTGTCCTTCTTGTGGATGTGACTTTGTCACTATTGACATGCCTCTTGATTCGGATCATTTGTCATCTTGACTCTGGATTTTTAGTTCATCTTAAGTATGGAAGTTGTCCATTTTAAGTACGAACTAGAAAACCATCTTTAATATGATTCTTGGTTCTCTTGATTATTGGGCTTTGACCCTTCTTGATGCAGGGGGTCGGTCCTTTTTGATTCCTTCTTATGCTTGGTGTGATGACATGATGTATATATTGGGCGAGCCTTGTTATTTAATCTCTTGTAAAATGGTGCTATGAGCGTTCTTGACATTTAGATCTTTAAATATTGAACTTGATACTCTTTATATATTGTTTACTTGATTTATTTATTATGTTTCAATTGTGTTGCCCATGACTTGAGAAATGTAGCTTGGTGAATCTGAGGGCTCCGAACCTATAGTTTTTACACCACTAAGTTATATGCTTAGTGATGATTGTTTCTATCGTAGGGAATGATCGAGAGGAGGATGAAGTTGGCCATTGGAGATGGAGATTTTGAGAGCCTTAAGGAAGATCACATTTGCATATAGGCATCTATATTTTGCATAAACCTTGGGACTTATACATGATCTATGTGTTGTACATTTACATGAAATTTTGAAGGCTAATTTGATCATGTCACCATGGGTTGTAATATAAGTATGACATATGTTTTGCTGTTTTTGGGGTGTGCAAACCCAAATCTTGTAACATACTAGATTTACTATTTATTTTAAATGTTTGTGTGAAGCATGAACCAGCTAATTTTGGTACTCGAAAGTTGGTAATATTCTTTTATATTATTTTTAAGTGTGAGGATAAAATATGCAGGAAAACCTCGTAAGTTATTTGCTTAGATTATTCTAGAAGGGTTCTTCCGCCATAAGATAAAATTCTACGCAGTTTGACATCAAATTAATATGTAAATGGGCAGGCTTCACTTCTTTAACTATTTTTTTTATGAACCTAATTTCTCTTCTAGACTATAACCAATATGCCCTTCGTTAATCTCTTTTAAATGTCGCAAGTATTAAATTAGATTTCTTATTTAAATGGTAGTATCCTACTGAAAGGGTAGCTACAAGAATAAATTCCTAAGCTCATTCTTTCTCTCGATCTATCTATCCTGGAAATTAAGTTGTCAACCACTATAATGCTATTTAAGTTGTTGATCCTTCAGTATCTAATGTGGTCCAAGAAATGATGTGGATCAAAATAAATGTTAAGGTATTTATATCTCTACCAAAAAATTGTATGCCCACCGCGATTTGTACCTCTATAAAAAAATTAGCCCCTAAAAGTTACTTTGTGTGTTGTTTTGAATATCAGAATTATGAATGATTATTATTTGATTATTTCAGAACTGATATGTGCATTGTATCTTCCTAGCATCAACTTCTTGTTATATATATATATATATATATATATATATATATATATATATATATATATATATATATATATATATATATATATATATTATGCATGTATTATATTGTGCTATAAATTATTTGGGTTGAGATGACTTAAAAGAGAGTGAAGTTTGCAATATGTATTATAAATATATTGTTAATGAATAAAACATGTATTATACATGTCTTATAAATTGAAGTAAAGCAACATGGTCAGATTAGTCCTGTTTTTTCCTACACATCACCAATAAACTACAAAATGAATTAAACTTGAATTAACAATGTATTACACACATATTAAAATTGAATTAGAAGAGAATTAAACATGAATGCAAAATGTAGCAAACGTAAGAGCAGTCAATGATTTGTAGACTGAATAAAACTTGTATAATTAATTAGAAAAGTAATCTAATCGTAACAACTGAAGAAACATAATAAACTGCAAAATAAATTAAACTTGAATTAAAATATATTACACACGTATTAAAGTTGAATTAGAAGAGAATTAAACATGAATGCAAAATATAGCAAATGAAAAAACATTATGTGACTTGTAAACTGAAAAAACTTGTATCAATAATGAATTAAACAAGTAATCCAATCGTAACAAATCATTCAATAAACTACAAAACAAATTAACTTATATTAAAAGTGTATTACACAAATATTAAAGTTGAACTAGAAGAGAGAATTAAGCATGAATAAAAAACATAACTAATGAAAGACCATACAATGATCTATAGAGTGAATTACATTTGTATTAATAATGAATTAAACAAGAAACTAATAGTAACAAATAATAAATAACAAAATGAATTAAATTTGCATTAAATTTTATTACCTACTATTAAAGTTGAATTAGAAGAGAGTATTAAGAATAAATGAAAAACGTAACTAATGAAAGACAAGACAATGATTTATAGACTGAATTAAACTTGTATTATTCATGACTAAAACATATATTATATGTGTCTTATAAATTATTTTTGTTTGTATCAATAAGAACATGAGTGATGCTTGCAATATGTATTTAAAATGTAGTGTGTATGTGTTATACATGTATTATAAGTGTGTTATCTAAATCATTTGGTTGGTATCACTAGGATGAAAGTAAAGTTTGCAATATGTATTATAAATGTATTGTTAATGAATAAAATTTATATTATATGTGTCTTATAAATTATTTTGATTTGTATCACTTCGAACACTTCGAAAATGAGTGACGATTGTAATATGTATTATAAATGTATTTTTCATGAATAAAACTTATATTATATGTGGCTTGTAAATTATTTTGATTTGTATCACTAATAAAATGAGTGGCGGTTGCAATATGTATTAAAAATGTATTGTGCATGTCATATAAATGTATTATTAGTGTGTTACCTAAATTATTCTTGTTGGTATCAGTAAGAAAAGAGTGAAGTGTGCAATATGTATTATAAATGTATGATTGATGAATAAAACATGTATTATATGTGTCTTATAAATTATTTTAATTTGTATCACCAAGAAAAAAAAACGAAGTTTGCAATATGTATTACAAATGTATAATGCCTATACTATAAATGTATTACAAGTGTGTTACCTAAATTATTTTGGATGATATCACTAAAAAGAGAGCGAAGTTTACAATGTATTGTTCATGATTTTAATACAATTTTAATACAATTATGAAACATATCTAATACAACTTTAATTCAATAGTGATACAGTTCTATAAACTTCACTTTTTCATGCTTCAATCTAATATTTCTCCTAAAAACAATTACAAATTTAACCAAACCCTCTAAAAATTGAGATAAACTCCAAACGAATTTCAATTATTTGTAGGAGCAACCTATCCAAACTATTCACAAATTCGTAAAACTCAAATAATGAATTCAAAATTTGAAGCTTTATAATGACCATCAATGGTGAACTCTTGCTGCTGTAATTTTATAGATTTGAAAGTCATGCTTGAGAACATGATTTTGTATAAATCTTCGACCTTTCTTTTCCTCTTCTCGTCGTATTTTTTGGTGAAAATCGTGAAATATGGACAAAAATTGATTTGAGGATAGTTCTTTAAATGAAAATTTCAAAAAAGAAGAAGAAGAATAAAAAGAAGAAGAAAAGGAGAAAGAGAATAAATGGCAGAGAAAGAGGAGAAAAAGAATAAAAAGAAGAAGAGAAAAAATGGCAAAGAAAGAAGCTAAGATAGACTATATAATTTTTTGGGATTTAATTTTTTAATTCCAAAAAATTATTATATTTAGTTAGAAAATTTATATTGTCATAAATGGTAAATATTTTTTTTAATATAGCATATTTATGTGATTTACCCATAAACAAACGCACCTTATGATTCTGTGATCTCCTGAGTTGTATCTCATATGACCATATGACCTAGTATCCATGGATGGCTTGTCGCAAAAGGGGGGGAAATGATAAACGCTAAAGACCATAATATAGAGTTAGTCATGCAAGAAAAAGATGAGATAATTGTGCTCAAACGCACACGTACGTGCATGTACATCCATTGGAGTGAAGGTTAAACAATTTAAATTCAGACTTTAAACGTTAAACAATGATTATACTTTTTGTTATTATCTACATGATGAAAATCTGTTAAGCCTCTAACACACCCAATCACTAATGCATCGAAGAGGTGAGACCTCGTTTATCGTTTCACTCCTCAAACAAAAAGAAAAAATGCAATTACAGGACAAAAGCACTAAATGAGCACCAAACTCCAAAATCTATCTTCCAACATAAAAAAACTTCTAACCAAAACCTACTATTGTACAGTTGCAGCCTGCAAGTCTGACTAAGTGGACCAAAAGCATAGAAAAACATGGTGCAATGTTAACTTCACCAATTGAGAAGTCACATTTAGCTGCTGGATGAACTCAACCTGAAACAGATCAACAAAAATAAGAAGGCCAACGAAATATAAAGAGAAAATGTGGTATAATAGGAAAATGTCCTTCCATCCACAAAAAAAATAAAGAAAGGGATATATAATTAGGTTAAAGTGAAAAAGAAAGAGCTAAGAGCAGAGTACATATTAAGGGCATATAGACATTTCCCTGAGAAAGCATGCAAATGGAATCAGAAAATTCAATGGTAAGCTACCGCAAATCCTAGCAGATTGAGACTACAGTTTGAGAAGTGGGTGCACCATTCACAACACAGATCTACTAAATTGACAAGAAAAAAAAAAGTCACTTGGTGTTATTGTAAAAGTGTCATCTTAAGAAGCTTATTTTATCTTTTTTTTTTTTTACAAGGGAAATCCGTAGCTGCTACCCTTTGGGTGCGCACAGGGTAAAACTCTAGCTCCTATGGAATAGCTCGCAAACCACATAGGAAAGGTAACCTGTACTAGGCAATTTTAGTGTGACAAGTTCAACCTAGAAGGTAAACCCCTTGCTTTTGTTGGCAAGGGGTTTCGAACTTGAAACCTCCAAAATAAAAGTCCCAGGCCCAAATCATTGGACCACCCCGAAGGGTAAGAAGCTTGTTTTTATCTTTGTTTCATTTCATTATGGGAAAAAACTATTAAGCAACCCATAGGTTATTAGTATTTTTCATTGTTTATAGATTTTGCTTAACATATTATTATTTCCCAACATGTTTTTCACTTTCAGCATACCGAGCGTCAACCTATGTGAACTTTGATTATCTTCTGTTATGTTTAATTTTTTTATGACCGAAAAATCCATAAGTGTTATTAGTGCGCAATAAAGATATACTTGTCGAAAGGAGAGAAGAAAGTATTGATCAAAAGTACTTTGTCTAGCATTTCATATGTTTCATGCTACTTTTGTGACACCCAATAAAGTGACAGAAAGGTTGAAAAAACTTTTAACAAAAATTTCTATGGGATATAACAGAAGGAATTAAAAAGTTCCACCTAATGAATTGGAGAATTGTCACATCTCTTAAGGAAAGGAGAGGACTTGGTGAAAAGATCTTTGGACTTCCACAAAAAAAAATTTAAGGAAGTGGTTATGGAGGTTTGGGATGGAAGAGAATGTATTATGAAGGGGTATGGCAGTGAAAAGTGTATGGTATGATTGGAAGGTAGGTGGAGGACTAGAAACATCACAATACCATCTGGATGTGGCATATGGAGAAGTATTATAAGGGGTAGGATGACTTAAGTAGACATGTTCCTTTAAAGGTTGGGGTGGTAGCAAAGTTAGTTTCGGGGCATATAAGTGTTGTGGGGACAATGAACTAAGGGAAGTCTTCCCTAATATGTATATAAGAATGGCTTGCCAAAAAGAGATACCATCCAACAAATTTGTATATTTCATGAGGAAGTTCATTGAAATCTGAGGTTAGGAGGAATGTACAAGACTAGGAGTTGAAATAGTTTCTTAGTGTGGTTGAGTTTATGTATGGGCACGATATTCTAATCAATAGACCAATAGACCAAATGTATGGAGATGGTAAAAAATTAGAGTTGACTTATTCACTTTTAAATCATATTATGAGAGGTTATTGAGGAGAGATGAATGTATTTGCCCACATTGTGCTATATGTGTATCCAGGGTTGAGAGGTGTGTTTCTTTGTGTGATTGGCAGCAAGAGGTATGATATTGATAGCAGAAACCTGATAAAGAAGAAGCTCACCCATGTTAGTTGGTGCTTTATGTGCAAGAGCTCAGGTGAAGATGTGGATCATCTCTTCTTGCATTGTCAAGTGGTTAACCGAGTGTGGAAAAGGTTCTTAATTGGTTTTGGGTGCAGTGAGGGATGTCAAGCTCAGTGAAGGAGGCATTGCATTGTTGCACTTACAAGAGGGGGAAGAGAAGTTATAGGGCATGTAATGTTGCCCCAATAGTAGTAACGTGGCTTTATTGGAATGTCACGATCTAAGGTAGCTCCTAGGCGTAACATGGAGTATAAGACCCCGAGAGGCCCCATACAAGCCACTTAGCTTTCATCATACAAGATAATAGAATAAAGAGATTTCAAAGACAGTTTTAACATATACGAGTTTTATAGAGAAAAATGGAAATCTAAGCATCGTCTCAAAGTCATCTAGTACATAAGAGTTTATCGGGACGTAGCCCGTACATCAAGTTCCAAAATTGAAAGTAAAGACAAAAGGAAAATCAAGCTCGGTCCTCGAAATATGAGGAGTCACCCCAACTTCAAATTTCTATATGAGATCCTAGCCACAGAAGTGCAAATCTAGAAGATCGATCCCTACATTTGGGGAAATGTAGGAAAGAGTATGCGTTAGTACAAAATATGTCCCAAGTATGATAGTCATGCATAATACATTTGAAATCATGAAAAAAGGGGACATTTTTATATAGTGCAATGACCAAGCTAAATCATGAATGTAAAAGGACTAGAAGACATAAGTCATAAAACATGGTCAATGCAAATAGACATCCTCTTGAGTCACTTGTGTGATACTTCTTGAAGTAAACTTAATTCATTATTGTGGGAGATTTATCTTTAACCGACATATAAGATCATGTGAGCTATCAACAAGAAATTCGATGTCTACCCCACATCGAAAAGGGGTGTCCTACTTGCCAAGGTAAGATCATGAACTTCTAGCTTATGTGGATCCACTAGCTAATGTCTATCTAAGACAATCATCCTATGGTAGCACATGGGTATGGGATAAAGCAATCTACATCATCTCATCAATTCCATAAGAACATGCATAACTCCATAATTCACCTTTCATAGTTCAAAACCCACAATATTTAGAAAACATAAAATCATGTAATTATCTCAATTCATACTTGATAGATCATAAAACAATCGAATAAATGAATATTTAAAAGAACCAATGACATGGAAGAAAATCCTAACTCAATTGGGGAAATTCTAACTTTGTAAATTGGAGAATTTGGGAACTCCATGGAGGAAAGGACTCCATGGATGAAAACTATCATACCTCAATTCCAAAATCTTGACTTCAATGGTGGAATTGGATACTTGACTTATAAACCCTAGCTTTCTTCTTCAACTTCTAGAGAGAGAAATATTTGAGAGGAAGACTTACTCTTCTTTTAGAAATTTGAGAGAATGATTTCAATTGGTTAAATTTTGGGGTTGAAATACTTATATAGGGGTTCTAAAAGAGGGAAAAAGGGCATGGTATTGGATTAAAATAATTTGGGGAAAAGACCAAGAATCCCAAAAAAAAAAAATTGTCGTCACCAACGATGGTGGGGACCTACAGTCCGTGATTCCACCTACGGTCCGTGCTTCCACCTATGAATCATCTGGGTCGGCCGTCATTGATTTTAAAGACTCAATTATTGGACCACGAACGATGGACCCCTTCCTATGGACCATGGTTAAGACGATGGCCTGTGGGTCGCAACCGTCGTTCTCGACTGTGACTTTGAAATTTCTCTAAGTCTGGGACTCACCTATGAAACCTATCTACAACTCGTGGAATGGATGATGGGCCATCCTGGTGAACCATCACTAAGTATTGGAACTTGACAACTTTTGGGATCTTGGACTGGCCAAACACGGAGCTAAACTACAGTCCGTGTGTCAGTCCACGAGCCATAGGTGGCTCAGTCAGAACTAGCACCAGATTTCTAAAAATTGAAATTTTCTCGTCTTTTCGAATTCGAGGTGTTAAATGAAAAGAGAAAAATAAGACAGTGTTTAATAGTGTTGAAAAAAATATTGTAAAGTTGCAAAATAGTATTTTGCTCTAATTTTATTTTGGTGTTCGCAAGAGACCCCAACTTGTATTAGAAGATTGGATCTCCTTTCTGTAGAATCATATTTTGATCTAGGTTCGTTCTTTTTGTATACGGGATTTTCCCCAAATGTTGATAAATTATTTACCTTATCGTAAAGTAAAGTGTGCAGTTCAAAACTCAGGTGAGTAGTGGCCCGCCCCTCGACCCTCTCCATTTAAATACCAGGCTTGCATCGAACCCACACATCACACGCTGCACTCTTAGCCCAGGGGCTGGATATCTTTTATAGCTCTTGATAAGCAAAGAGCTGACCAAATGCATAAAAATATTTTATTTCTAAGAAATGACATCCTTGAATTTATGTTGAATCCAGTAAAATAAAAATGTCTCACATTAGGTTTATCCTCATACTAGCACACAATAAATTAAGCACTATTTCGTTAACTTACCCTTCAATTGATATCATCATCTTTTTCATCATTGTCATATCCAATGTAATCCCTCATGTCAAAAAGAAGATTTAAGGAATTGTGAGACTACACTTGCACACTAGAACTGCCTTGAGAACAATTTGAGCATGGCAACCTTCAAAACCTATTCAATATCTATTCATTCAGAACAAAGGACGGGTAAGTTAATCTAAGCTTAAGCCTCAAAATTCCTGACTCATAGGCTTGATGCCTACCTTGCACAAACTACAATTAGCATGAAAACTATTAAGAGCAGAGGTCGAGTAACTTGTAACTTTATCCTCAAACCTGGCTAACAAGCTTCTTGAGCCTCCAAGGTATTTCATACACGTATTCTAAACTTTAAACATGTCTCGCTACTTGTGATATATTATCTTAGGAATATAAAGGATTTTTTAAACAACGAAATATAAAGGATTCAAGACTATATTTGAAATATATCTCTAGCCCCAGCTTTATCCTACACAACATTCACTCCTGCTGCCTATCTCTATCCTCTTACGTCAAGCCAAACAAAATAGAAAACCCTCCCCACTTGGCTTTACTTGGAATACTTGGCCAAACTCTAGTTCTGGATTTATCCAGCTAAGCCAAAGAAAGCATCTCCAGGGTTGGCTCAGATGGACAACATACTTATTTTAGATGGATGTTAGACCTCCTTTATTCAAAAATCTTTCGCCAGTCCTCTTATATCTGCCATTTGTCTTCAGTATGGTAAATTCTACTTTTTAGTGAAAAAAATTGACCAATAACACTGCAGATTATGCCTTTTATCAAATAAGTAAAGTACAACCTTACTTATAAAGAGGATGCATCTCCCTTCCATCCTTCTACCTTATTCATGTTTTAACCATATCTAGAACCCTTTAATCCTAAGTAAAGTTTAATCCAACAATGAGCCACTTACCAAGAAGAATAACGTGCATTTATAATGGATGATATGAGGCATATATATGTGCATGAGCTAAATGTCATACTGAATAGAAAACACATGAACCTCACAGAAATTAATGATTATAAGTTGAATTCAACTATAACCAAGAAAGGGCCATTTGGTTACCTTTCGTAGTGTGGTGGCTAAAGCTCAGATAGATTATTTACTCTTTATGGAGAGTGATAGAAGCCTTTATAAGCACTACAAGGTTATCCTATGTGAGAATCTTACTACCCAAAAGAAGCTTTTGGAGATTGATGGCCAAGAATTAAATGGGATGGCTTGACCGCTGCCCTATCTCGGGAGATGGGGGAGAAGTTGATTGCCATTGAGACTTGGAGGAATAGTGGTGATGTGAACAATATGTGGGATATGACAGTTAGTTGCATTAGGGAAGCAACAAGACACGTGCTAGAGGTTTCGAGGGGTAACCTTTGGTGGTCATTGAGGGGATTGGTGGTGGAATGGAGAAGTCCAAGGAAAAATAGAAGCAAAGAAGGTTGCCTATGCAAAAATGGTGGTGTGCAAGGACGAGGAGGATAAGCAAATGCATATGGAAAAGTATAAGGCGACGAAAAATAAGGCTAAGTTAGTGGTTACCGTGGCAAAGACGACAGCATTTGAACACCTGTATGTTGAACTAGGGGACAAAGATGGAGATAAGAAGTGTACAAGCTCGCTAAGGCGAGAGAGAGGAAGCAGTGCAAGAAAAATGGGAATTAACAACCCAGAAAATAGTCCCTAGAAGTCTATTTCTGGTCTTTAATATTTAATAGCGACCAGAAATATCTGGTCAACACTGGTCCCCATAGGATTCGTCACTAAAAAACAATAACGATCGATTTGACTGCTAGTCGTTAAAAGGTTCTAGGGACTAGAAAAATGCAGTTCTCTAAATCACATATATGGACCACATTTCTGGTCCCTAATCATACATTAATTTGTACTACAATCTTCTAGGACCCAAAAAAATTGGTCCTTGAAGGTATTAAGGACTACAGATCTGCTCCTAAAAAATTGCATTCAATTTTCGTTAATAGATCTGCTCGCCATTTTAAATACATGTTTTTTCGTATGATATTTTTGAAATATATAACAGAAATTTCAATACTAATATGCTGCTTTCATATATAAAATTTGCAATCCAGTACAAAATAGACTTCACATCCCACGATGTAAACATCAGTAGGTTTGCATAATCTTTTTCCAAAAAACTAAGTAATTTGTCTAACATTCCAACAAAAATGAACCAATTTGTACAGTCTTTTAAGCTTGCGTCTCGAGTTATAAATCCACGCCTTCAAACCTGGAAAAAAAATACAAAATACATTTTCCTTAGAACTGTAGCAATGGACTACAAAGTACGTCAGCTAAAAAATGTTCAAATTTATAAGACTAAGCCTATGCAACATGTACTAGTAAGCTAAAAAGGTCAAAGAATGAAGGCTAAATAACAATCATATGTATACCATGTTCTCTCACAAGTTAAGCTTGAAAAGAACATCAAGTATCTATATATTATGTTAAGCCTCTATAATTGACGTCCAAATGCTTCTACTCTTCTTCCAAATTCTAAAGAACTGTGATTGTAGAGCTCTTAATAGATCATCTTTCAAACAAGTTAAACACAATCAACCAAAAAAAAGAGCAACATCACAAGTATATGGATCTCAAAGTAAGATCACTAAACAAGGAATCAGTGAACTTAATGAACTAAGTTAACAAAGTGCATACTACATGAATTATGGCAAGACTAGTGTTGTTTTCATTTTCTTTCTATATTATTAATCACTAACTAACATAAGTGGGATATCGTTAATGCATAGACACAGCTCAGGTCAAAAGAGAATTATTCTTTTTGTGGATGTTCAACGAAATACCTAGTAATTTCTTTCTTAATACTGCAACTATCATTTTTAATCTATTAAATAATTTTTAGTTTCCTGTAAACCTCATTGGAATAATGAATCTAAGTAAAAATATGATGTTATACATCAACCAGACAAAAAGTTCAGGAAAATCTTAAATGGGGATCAAACAAAAGACAAGAATGATAATCACAGCTCAAAATTTTCTTCAACTAAAAACCCAACAACGAAGAACAAGTGATGGATATTTAAGGTCGAACATAAGAAAGTGCTAGATTACAAAAGATATTTCACAGACATATCTAAGAATAAAGGTTTCGCAACTGCCATGAAATACCTTGAGCCAAAGAAATTTTCATCTTGGTAGGCTCATTCGGAACTATCAATAACCAACAAAGGTATGTGCGGAGCTCCAAATGCACGACCACTGAGATGCTAATAAAACTAAAATTATTAACACCTTCGAGGCAACCAAAAGAATTATTACAATTTGTATACTTTTCAAATTATGCCTTAATTTCCAACCTTATAATGCAATCAGTATTACTTGAAATCTTCATAAAAATGAGAATAAATGATATATAATATATTCCATTCAACACCTCTTCCATGGTATCCCAAAAAATGATATAAAACTTTGATATAGTCCTTCAGTTATGTTGGAAGTATCAGACAACAGACAGACCTATACCTCCCCTATCTCCCCTGTTCATCTTAAGAAAGAAAAAGGAAAGGGGACTTCCTCTTCTATTTTGCTAGTTCTTAGTTTATACTTTATACAAAGCTAAACAATCTTCTTCCCATGAGATGAGAGCAATCTCTTCCCCCTCACACTAAAGCTAAGATGACCAAAACTAGTCAGATTTCAGACTGTTTCAGGAAACATAGCTTGTTGCATCAACTGTCAAATGCAATTTACAGAGAACCAATTTCCCTAGGTTCCTCTTCAAAAGAACTCTTAGGCAGTACTAGGGCACCTTGTAAAATTATCCTAGAAGAAGAAAGTTAACATATTTGATGTTCTGTTGCTTTTGAAGTTCAAAGGTGTTGGAAATATCAGTAATCTCTTCCTCTAGTCAAATATGAGGATATGAACTACAGAATGCCAAAGTTGACATACAAAATTTAGATAACCAGAAAATTCTTCAAAGATACCTCCCGCTGGACAGTGTTCAATAGAAGAATCACCCGACATACATTAAATTATCAAGTCCAATATGTACACAATTGACACATGCACTACCTAACAGGTCAAAGTTGCATTTTAATCCAGTCAACAGATTCAATTTAAAAACCAAAAAAATGCTTAGAATACCAACACAATATGAGTAAGGTCTAAAGTAAAATCGGAATTCACAGCGCACAAGAAAACATTGTCAGGAGGCCTCTCAAGACATCAGAACTAACTAATCGTTGTACGAGAAAATAAGGAACTTAGAGATGAAGAACACTTCTGAGCTGGAGATTAGTACATAAATAACAAAATAAACCTCATGTAAATAGGCGTGAGAATCTATCGTTATGTGGTCTGCGCTTCATTTATTTGCTTTAACCTCTTATTGGTATGCTTAACATTGGAGAAACAACAAGAAGAATGACTTCATTGCACTTAATTGAATGTTATGTTGTTTAAGCAAGTCAAAAATTGTGACAACCTAATCGAGGGTGGCATAATCCATTTCTTTAAAATCAATTATTTGGACAACATAATCAACAATAAAGTTACGCAGAAAACTAGTCCATGCTACAATCATCAAAACAACAAGTTATCATCTTCTCTACCAAAAGAAAAAGGGAAAAGAAAGAACATTAAGGAGCAATTGGTTTTCTGTAAAGACAATAGATTGAGTGAACAGTAACAATCCAAACCTTTCTAATGCTAACTAGGATGTCATCAACAAATGTTATTTTTTAACATTAATCAATCCATAAATACAGTTTTTAGCAAAAAAAAGACAATATTTAACACTCCCACATCAGTGCTTGAGTTATCAGGCACAAACTTAGGCCAAGACAACAATAGAGTGGGTAAAAGAACACCAATTCAATCAATAAATTTAGTCCAACACCTATAATCAATAAATAGAAATGGGTAAACCTCCACTCATCTAACCCACTTGCACTAGGTGTTTGCACCTAACCAGTAAATACATGACATCTTTCATAACATTTATCAAATAACCATGATTAATTAATTAATTTTTCTATTAACTTGAATTAGAAACAGAGTCTACAGTATAATGCTCAAAACATTTACCTTATTTTGGAGGGAGTAGTTTGTAAAAGAAAAAACGCAAGTGAAGAGCTTTAACTAGCAAGTCCATCACTTAGTTTGGAGGGAGTAGTTTGCTACAGAAAAACCACAAGTGGAGAGCTTGAACTAGCAAGTCCATGGAGTAGTTTGCTACATAATACAAGCGAAGAGCTTCAGCTAGCAAGTCCATCACCCCCTCTATAGTTTTATTCAAAAAACCTATTCGGTGGCAGAATTCGATAGAATTTTTTTTCATCAAAGTATTTCTTTGATATGTTTTAGCCGAGATTATAGTTGTCAAACGTAATAAGCTAGCTTTAAAAACCCCCCATAAAAATCATTGATAAGAAATAAGAAATTGAACTACTGAACCTAATGGTAAAAATGAATTCAACCAATTCAATGATATGAGCATGGGTAGCACTAACTATGAGATCCTTTTGAGCTCACAATAAGGATTCAAAGAGGATCTTGGATGGATCTTATGGAGCACAAAAGGATGGGCTTCCACATATGAATGATAGCTTGAATCGACAGCCTATTTTGGGGATGTAGGAAGCACTTTGGCAAGCTTGAGCAACCTATGGTGATGACCAGCACACGTTGGCGAGCTAAAGCCATGTGGGCGAGCATCAAACCAATTGGGTAATGCCATAACCTCAAAGAAAAAACCAAAAGACACAAATTTTCTTGGCTTTCAAGCACGATCCTAAACAGTCCTATAACGCGAATTGCAAAGACAACCAATAGCATACACAAAACCCTACAAAAAACACAAAAATTTCTCCACCTCACAAGATTTAACCCAATACTCTCATTTTTAGCCCTCACACAACAACAATCACTACTCTAAACAACTCAAATGCATCATTAAGAAAGAACAAAGAAACATAATTTCTTGTTTCAATGGAAAAAAATATATGAAGTAGATAAAAGAGAAAGAAATAAAAAACTTACCATAGACGAATAATCACTATGGTGGACAAAGCTTGAGTATATGTGTGAGAGATGAAAATTTGTTTGCAGTCCATCTGTTCTGAGATCTTAGAATTGAAATTTAGTGGTTAATTAGCGATTTAGGGTGAGGGGGAATTTGAGGAGCCCTTTTTTAGTTTATTCTGTTTTAGTTGCCGCCTCTCTCTCAATATCAATTGGGACCGGATATCCCTTTGTCTATTTAGACAATAAAGATTCTTTTTAGGACCAAAAAAGCAATCCCATCCCTACAAATGTATTTATAGGAACCATAGTTAAAACTTGTCGCTAAATCCCAGTTTTTAAAAGGCCTTTTTCTTGTAGTGAAGCTTTGAGACTTGGATCAAGTGATGTGCATCAAAGACGAGGAAGGCAGGGTATTGGTGGAAGAGACTCACTAAACGAAGATGGCAAGCATACTTCCATAAACTCATAAACAAGGAAAAGGGTAGAGACATTGTGCTGGGTGATATGGAGCTCTTTGATCGAGATTTTTGGGTATTGTATGTGTATTAAGTTAAGGAGGTTAAGTGTGTTATTAGTAGAGCGATCCAAAGTAATGAGATTCTAATGGAGTTTTGAAAGAGCACACACAAGGCAAGTATGGGGTGGCAGATTGGGTCCTTTAATGTCATTTTTACGATAACAAAAATGCCTAAAGAATGGAGGTGGATGCGTAATAAAATGGTTCCATTGTACAAGAACAAGGGTGATATCTAAAGCTACAATAATTACACGGGTATCAAGTTGCTAAGTCACACCAAGAAAGTTTGAGAAAGGATGGTGGAGATGAGGGTGAGTGTTGTGTCCATTTGCAAAAACCAATTCGGATTCATGTCAGGGTACAGAAGCTATTCATCTTGTGAGGACACGGGTGGATAAATATGAGGAAAGGAAGACGGGTTTACATATGGGGTATTGACCTTGAAAAGGCCTACAACAAAGTCTTGAGGGAAGCTCTCTAGAGATGCCTAGAGGCTAAAGGTGTACCAATGACCTACATTAGGGCAATTAAGGACATGTATGATGGAGCTAAGACTCATATTAGAATGGTGGGAGGAAAATCGAAGAACTTTCCAATCAAGATAAGGTTGCACTATTACTAGACACAAGGGTTGCATCAAGCGCTTAGCTCGTTCCGATATGCCTTGGTGATGGATGAATTGACTAGGTTTAATTCAAGATGAGGCATCAAGATGTATGTTATTTGCAGATGACATAGTACTTATTGATGAGACATGCAACAGAGCTAATGTTAAGTTGGAGGTGTGGAGACAAACTCTAGCGTCTAAAGGATTCATGTTGAGCAGGATCAAAACTAATTATTTGGAGTACAATTTCAATGATGCAATACATGAGGCAATCGTGGTAATGAGGCTTGACACACAAGTTATCCCCAAGAGTGATAGTTTCAATTATCTCAAGTCTTTAATCTAAGAAAGTGGGGAGATCGCCAATGATGTCACACATCGTATTGACGCGGCGTGGGTGAAGCAGAGACTTGCCTCCGGAGTCTTGTGTGATAAAAATGTACAACTTAAACTTAAAGGTAAGTTCTACAGAGTGGTGGTTAGACAGACTTTGTTGTGTGGTATGATGAGTTGACTAGCCAAGAACTTTCATGTTCACAAGATGCAAGTTGCAGAAATAAGGATGGTGAGATGGATATGTCGGCATACTAGGAGGGATAAGATTAAGAATGAGGATATCCGAGAAAAGATGGAAGTGGCCTTTTTGGTGGACAATATAGGGAAACAAATCTGAGATGATTTGGACATGTAAAGAGAAGTGTATATACCCTAGTGAGAAGGGGCGTGAGGTTAGATATAGTGGGTACGAGAAGGTAGATGCAGGTCAAAAAAGTATTGGGGAGAGGTAATTAAAGAGGACATGATCCATCTTCAGCTTAGCAAGGGCATGACTTTAGATAAGAAGGTGCGAAGGTCGCAAATTGTGGTAGAAAGTTGGTAGGTAGTGGAGTTTTGCTTGCTATTCGACAGGTTCGGGCTTGGTGGTGTCTATCATAGTATTAGCCTTATTCTTGTATTTCTTGTTGTTGAGAACATAATTAAATAATAAAAGTGTACTCTCTCTAACAGGTTAAGCTTTTAGATACGACATCACACACTTCAACATGGTTTCCGAGCAGGCAGAGGTCCTGAGATCAAATCTCACCGCCACCCAAAATTAAAAAGAATCTCCATGTGCTTGGCCATGAAAAAGAATCAGGCCAGCACTTGAGGGGGCATGTTGAGACTATAATTTAATAATAAAAGTGTGCTCTCTCTAACAACTTAAGCTTTTAGATGAGATGGTCACACACTTCAACACTTGCTTTTGATATCTTTCATCATTTGTTGTTTATTGTCTTTTGATTGTCATATTATTGCGTTGTTGCTACTATTTCCTTATTAGTTGTTATGTTTATTTCATTGTCATTTTTCCTCTTCATACCTACTTCGATTTGTTGTATTTGAGTCGATAGACCTTTGAAAACAAACTCTACCTCCTCGAGGTAGGGGTAAGGTCTGGTACACTCTAGCCTCCCAGGTCCCACTACTAGGATTTCACTAGGTATGATGTTGTATGGCTTCCTCAGAAATAAATGTCATTATTAAAACTTGCATTGATTCTTATAATTTACATCAAGAGAGTGGTGACAGAAAATGATTTAAGTATCAAGAACTGATTAATCCTATCAATCCTTCACCTTCCAAGGGATGTCTGAATTTTCTACAGGTGTACGAGAATCATTTATAGTGGAAGAGAGAAACAATCATAAAGGAAGAGGTGTAATTGGATAATGTCCATTTCTACCTAATTCTTATCATTTAAAGGAGTCCATCAACTGAAGCAAGTACAATGACAAAAATACAACTCAAATGTCATAGAATAAAGAGGTAAGATTCTAAAACGTTATTCATTCGTTAGAAAATGCACCTTTCGACTCTTTTATACATAGCTTCTAAAAATGAAGAGAAAATAAAAAGAAAATATATCCAAACCAAGGAAAAAGTTCCTGCGAGGGGGAGAAGAGGAAGCTGAAGCAGAAGAAAATTCCAATAATTTAAAAGATAACTTTACCTCAACAATTTGGTTTTTCATGCACTTCAATGATGTCATCATCCTCCATCCTGAGACTACTGGGAGTTGCATTTGGATTAATTTTATCCCCGTCAAAGCAGAAAACCAAGTTTTGCAGCTCAAGCTTAACTTTATCAGCGAACGACTTGAACAGCCTCTCAAATTTATCATCCTAAATGAATATAGAATAGGAATGTAAGTCATAATAACATTTCATTCCTGGCTATAAAGAATGACTTAAGCATATCCTTTTCATGAACTAGAAAAACAACAGAGCGCAAAATAAGAGAAACAAACAGCATAAATATGAACCAAGATGAGTTTAAGATGATGTAGAAACAGCTTTGAAGTGAAATAGTTCAAGGCCAAATCAAAAGAAAAAACAAGCAATATCTTGATGATTAATGGCATGATAATGTTAATAAGTGCTGATAGCTTCAAGGCATGACTGGTAAATGCTTGATGAGCCTGGATGACTCTCATCTTTCTTTTTTTACGATAATTGTGGTGTTCAGGCCAGCTTGCGTGCACCTCAACTAATTTTCTGTCACCAAGGCTAGAATAAATGGGAGGAAATCATCTAGTGTTTTGTCTCAACTGGGAATTGAACCTGAGACCAGGTAACTCTGTCCACTAATAGTTAATTGTCAAAACAGTTTTATTAAGATATGATGTTTCGATTTCCCGGATGGTAATTAAAGCAGTTGTTATTATAAAGAAAAAAGGTCTGGTTTATTAAGTTCATCAACAAAAATAACCAATAGTAACCGAGAAAAGGTAGGAAATTAAATCCTGCAGCATTTGGTATATATTTATTAAATCATGAAAGCCAAGCTACAACAAGTTGATTAGATCCTAAAGTGGCATCTACATTATGAAATAGAACACTTCACAATTTAGTGATCTTCTGATGCAACTTTTTACATGTTGTATTACATAATTTAAAGTATGTACCACCAGCTATCTAGCACTCAAGTCTTTGAAGTTCCATAAGAGATGATGAAACCATCCAAACTAATTCCTTTCCCTGCATGCTAAAAGCACAAACATATCTCCCTTATAGGAATAATTACCTTATCCTATGCTAATACAACTCATTTATTTCTGCATTATGTTACATGGACTCAAAAACTAGTACCAATAGATGTATGTACATTTACACGTGTATGTCGATCTTTTAGTGCATTTTTCTGGTTGTTAAAAAGCACTTACACTGCAGTCATATTTGACAGTGCTTTAACACAAATGAAGTTCAAATTAACATAGAGTTTTATGCATACTGCATTTAAAGATGACAAGAAAAATACTTCAAAGAACTTTCTATGCAGTTATAGAATTAAATCCTCCTATGATCGTGGCTTCCAAGGAAAATCAAATGATCCTACAAAACACTTCACACACAACACTTGGCAGACAGTAAACTTTGCCTCACTCAGGCTCAGTTTATTTGTAAAATAAGGGGAGTGGGGGGATTCAAAGCAGAGCAGATAGAAGTCAACTTCAAGAAGTCGTATATTATATGCATCATTGAACATTGAGCTATACATATTTAACAGAATTTGAAAACACTAGTACTTTTGTAGAAAGCACTTCATCTGTTTTTTATCAGAAGCAATATACATTCATCTGTTTTTTATCAGAAACAATATACATTCATCCGTTTTTTATCAGGAGCATTTATACATTTATTCTTAACTTCTTTTTTGTTTGTATAATATGCATTATGAGTATATTAAGAATGAAGGAAAGATTATAGAACACCTCTTTTAAACATTATGGTGCACATGACATAACTACACAACAGATGTGCAAAATTCTATATATGTAAATATATGAACTGCAACCCCAGGAAATACCGCATAAACGCGAAATTGCTTCATTCCATCCTTGTCTTGGATAGAAATGACCATTTTAACTCTGTCAGTTGAGGGTTTTGACGGCATCTCAGTAACACTATCTTGAAGTGAATGGAGCGAAGCACTAAGATCTCTTTTTACAGATTCTTCAACATCTCGCAGCTCATCCTTAGCTGATTGGGCAAATGATGCCAGCTCTTTCTTTTTTAATCTACAAACAGCCACTCATAATAGTAAAGAGAAAAAAGAGAAGAACAAGAGCAAGTGCAACTTAATTAGTAATACAAATGTTGTCAAAGACTACAGAAGCCTCACGTTTAAAGGAAATAAAAAAAGAATGACCCTTCCTTTTCACCAAACCCTAAACAGATGAAATCAAGCATAGGTCGGTGTAAGCTGTCATGGAACCAGAACGAAGTTATTAATGAGTAACAATGTCAATGCTAATTAAATCTAATAACAAGAATGGATGGTCAATTCTATGCTTTTGCTACTTGACATAATCTACAACAGCATCATCATACCCAGTATAGTCCAACAAGTGGGGTCTAAGGAGGGTTTGGTGTATGTAGACCTTACCTTAGTCTACACCCCTACCTTTGTGAGGTGTAGAAGTTGTTTTCGATAGACCTTCAGCTTTTCAGACCTTTCGTCATTTGACATAATTTATTTATTTGAATTCAATTATCTCATTTAGCAACTTAACTCATTAAAGATTGGCTATACCAAAGCTAACAGAATTATCTAATCAGTTGCCACCTAAAGAAAACAGACATCAAGTTAGATATACCAAAAGGGTATTAATATTTACTTGGAGAATCCAACTTTAAAAAGTGAAAATTCATAAGATCACGAAACTCATATTTCATTCAAAATAAAGGTGCACGAAAATTCATAAAATCACAAAACTTATATTTCATTAAAAATAATAAAAGAGCAGGAAAATCACCATACTCAAATCAGACACCAAATAAAAATTAATTCAATTGGGAACCCACAGCCATCAAGGTTTTGTCACGAAACATGTATTGCAAATCTCAAATCATTGGATACAAAAGAATATAGAAATCAAATAAGGTAGTATGAATTTACCTAATTTCCTTTATAGTTGAATCTTCAAGAAGGTTACTAGTATGAGCAGAAATGTTTGGGGAAGGTGGCAGCCAGTCCTCTTCTTTTTCTTCGCAGTCAATTATTTGAACTGCTTCATTTTTGTCTTTTTCCTTTTCGGCCTATTGATTAAAGGATTAAGAAATTGAGAAAAAAGAGAATTTACAGAAGATTAAAGAAGAGAAGAGAAGAAAAGTTTACAGTAGAATCGATCATTTTCCGTTTCTTTGAGATAACTGGAGACGAGTCTGGAGTATCATCTGTGATTTTTACAAGTATGAGCAAAAATCTTAAGCCAAATTATGCACATACAACAGCAATGTCATTCATATATGAGAAAAGGGAGCTGACCGTCAAGGCAGACAACATTGAAGGGAGTATTGAAGGGCTGAACACGTCTGTAATCAAAAAGCGGCTCCAGTTCTTCATTGGATTCATCCTGCGAACAAACAAAAATATCAAATTCCCAAACCCTACATTAACACCTTTACAACGCCACAGAACAGAATAGCACCATTTCAGAATTCCTCGAATATCTCTCCACAGATTTCGATTCACTCGCCCACAACAAAGTCCCAAACCGAGCAATCCTTTTTCTTTTTTTTTTTTTTGGTTGACAAAATTGAATAAAAGTGTTTGTATTTTTTGAGTTATTTATAAACTTACTTGAGGACCAAGTTACTATTATAAAACTTTTTAATCTTTTTAAAAATAGGAAAATGGCTTGATATACTTCGTTATGAAAGTGACTCATATATGCCCCTATTGTTATATAAATGGCTTACATATATCATTTTCCGCTAACGGAAGTGAAAAAAAATTAATTTTAATTTAATATTTTAATTATTATTATTTTAAAAAAAATATAATCCCACATGGGTATATTTAATCCTCCTCATACATAATTTTTCTTGACTTTTTTGTGTTTCAACGACTAATTTAAAGTTATTATTTTGATAGTCAAATTAATTTATGTTTCACTAATTTTCTTGTAAACTTTATTATAAATGACCCAATTTTTTTTCAATACAAAACCTAAATAACAATATAGTCGGAAAAAATAGTTTTAAATTATAATATAGCCACAAAAAAATTAGTTTTAAAATTTTCTCTTTACACTAACGAACGAAAGAAAAAAATAAAATAAGAATAAGAAACTTAGAAAAAATAGTTTTAAATTATAATATAGACACAAAAATTAGTTTTAAAATTTTCTCTTTACACTAACGAATGAAAGAAAAAAATAAAATAAGAATAAGAAACTCAGAAAATGATAATCAAAGATGTCAAAAAATAATATATGTATAAAAAGATTAAAATATACCTTGAAATTCGCTAGAAGGATATATATATATCCCTACATGATTTTTTTAAAATTTAAAAGTAAAAAAAAATAGATTTAAAACTATTTTTTTCACTTCCGTTAAATAAAGGGTATATGTGAGCTCATTTTATAATGGTAGGGGTATATGTGAGCCGTTTGTATAATGGTAAGGATATATATAAGTCACTTTCATAACGAGATACATATTAGCTTCAAATGACAACGTTGAGGGGTATATCAGACCCGTTTCCCTTAAAAATATACATATACACACACTCATTCCTTAATTACCAATTTAATTGCTTATGTTCAAATGGTACATGAAAAATGGAGTTAGAGGGTTAAGATGGAACAAGATTAACTATCAAAATAAAACTAGGGGTAGATTAAAAGGGTTGTGTATACGTTTGTCCAAAAAAATGTAATATGATATAATATATACCAAGTCATTAATATTGTTTTCTCTGGAATGTTGTTAGCTTTCTCAAACTGATAATACATTTAAGAATATGAGTGAGAAGTTGTCAAATCCTTGTTAATGTGAGGTTTAATTAAAAGCAACCAACGTAGTGCGTAATGTTTCATATCTAAATCTTGAATATAATATTCGATTACATTCTACTGACAAGCAAGTGAATAATACTTGGAAACATGACCACAAACTGGACTATTTGATTGAACAAAATGCATTTATACCTACTATCATTTAGAACTAACCATATTTTCAATTCAAGGTCATTTTCCAGTGGTAGCTAATGATGAACTATTCAGTTTGGTCATTTGGGCGCTACACTACTATTGAATATTCACTTCATATATGTGGACCTCAATCTCATAATAATTCTATACTAGAACCAGAAAGAGGTTGACCCAGCTTAAATGAGATATGATAGCTTCGGTATTGATCTAACATTGTTGCTAATACATTATCTTCATTTTGCTTGAGAGAGAGAGAGAGAGAGAGATAGAACCACATAAGAGTCAACAAATGAACAATATATTGGCCAAATCCACTGGATTTTTTAAACCTCGCCTAATGCAATTAGGAGAACCCATCTAACACCAAATTAGTATTACCTTCATCAAGAACTAAAAGTTTAAATTAGTACTCAAACATGGCTTGGGGAGCATGCAGCTCTCAAGTAGGCACATAAACAAACACATTTAAAACCACAAATGAAACAGTAAATTGAGAAGAAATGTATGAGATGTTAACTCAAAACCAGTCATAACAACACTTCATCAAATATGACAATTTCAGTGGTTTTCTGTTTGGCCTTCTCTATAAGAGGTCTCAACTGCTTCTTTTTGGCTATAATTTTTAAAAAGTTGAACATAAAGGGTTTATAGTTGTGTTATTTTCAATATTCCATTTCTTGAACTTCTCATCCTCCCTCAATATCTTATCACTAACAGTTTCAATACCAGAATTTACTTCTGCTAAGGATTTATTTAGTGATTCCACTTGACTGTTATCCACCATTCTCTCTTACTGGGATGGAACCAGCTGTTGCAGAATACACTCCCTTCACTTTGAAGATCCTTCAGCTCTGCAGTATACACCTCTTTCCTGTTCATTACTACGTCCATCATATTGAATCTTATTTCACTTTGGGAATACCTCTCAATCCATTCCTAAATAACTGTTGCACCATGCGCAACCACTTACTATCACTTTGCCCACCCTAGACTGATTGGTCCCTCCTTCAATCCATCAAGCTCATAGAACACACCGTCCACATGTATATAGTTGATAAAATGATATACATCATTATCTTTTCCAGCGGTTTTCTGCTCCTCAAGCACAAATGGCTCAGGTCTTGCAAAACTATTATGGATTGTACGAATTGCTTCACTGTTATTAATAGCTGAACCTTTAAGCTCCGGTGGGAAATTCTTTGTGAATTCTTTTAGTGCAGATAATTCTAAGCCAATATCAACATCTAGACTGTTCAGAAGGATTGAAAGGTTTGCTTGGGTAGCACACGCATTGTTTATCACATGTTTCACATTATCAAGAAAGTTACATGTCACAGTGCTAAGAAAATCATGGTAGTTTAACCACATATATATCATGTAAAGGTATTTGACCTGACTAGCAAATAATAGGTTTGGGTTTGGGTCCTTGATCACAAGGCGATCATCTTTTTCACCAGAACGCCATTTGAAAAGGAATATCAAATCGTACACGGGCTTGTAAAAATCAAAACATAAATTATTATTTCCTTTTCTAAAAACATGGAGAACCACAAGCTCAAAGCCCCAAAGAATAAATTATTCGCACAAAACCATACAACTAATGCTCACATGGAAAAATTGATTCACCTAAGACCGTTGAGCTCATCAAGATCCAAAGAATACAACTCCTCAACTTGTTTCAACATGGAATAGTATGAGAAGATAAAAAGTTAAATCACCCAAAAAAAGGTAAACTAACCATTATAACAGCCTATCCTTCCCAATCCCCCCACCTTTTCCTTTGGTTTGTCTCATAGTAAAAAACATATAATCATAACTTATCAGCTTCTATAGTGAGGGTAGAAGAATTCCTCCATATAGAAATGAAATAACCACAAAGATATTGAAAGAGTTATTTTTTTGTTTTTTATTCTTCTGGAGAAAGTAACAACTTGTATTCTATTTTCAAAAACTCAAAAACCTGCCACAACAAGTTACAGATTTCCTAATTACAATTGAAGTAAGTGTATCAGTAAGATCTTCAACCCTTTAACCAAAATCACAAAGTGCTTAAGACATATGTATGTAATTGATTCTAGATCTTTTATGTATTCCTATTTACACCAAAAATGAAACAACACCAAACAATTCATCTTCTTCTTCTGGATGAAGTTGTTCTTGTTATGGAAGCACCAAGAAGATACAAAGGGATTAGCAAACAAACATTTGTCAGCTTTTATACCGTTGAAATATTACAAAACTAATGAGCTGACAAAATCCTCAAAAAACATCAAAATTATTAACAGAGGAAAGGTTAGCCCAACTAAATAGGCTAACCGACATCTTGCCTCCAAAATCCTATTGAAGTTAATACGCCATCAAAGCATCTGTGATTCCTCTCGGTCCAAATACAACAAAAAATGCTTGCAGGCACCATGTTTCATATTTTTCTGATGGTCTTTGATATACCGTGAGTTTAGGGTATTTTTAATACATTTCACTTAAGAGTTGTGTGTGTCTAGAGCCATTTTTGTAGTGGCATTAGTGTGTTTTTATCTTGTTTGCAGGAAGTAAGTTTGGACGTGGGAGTTAGGAGACATCTGAAGGAATGCTGTAGAAAAAGCCACCTACGAACGTGTCCTACGTATCGCAGGTCCATTTATGGTCCGTAGGTGAAGGGCGTAGATGATGGGCAAGGCTTGGAGAGGAAATCAGGGAATTCTTGACTAAATGTGGAACCACGACTAGGATTGACGAACCGTAGTTTGGTCTACGGACCGTACTGCAAGTCCGTTAAATGATTCAGAGGAGGTGTTCCAATACCTGATTTGAATAAACTAAGTGTGAGATCATGGAGGGCAATTCACAGACCATGGATTTAGTCACGCTCCGTCCTGCTGAGCCATTAAATGCTTCTGAGAGTTGATGATTTTGAAGTTAGGAAAGTTTCCTGTCTCAGATCACGAAAAGGGCATACGGACCGTAGGTCAGTCCACGGTCCGTAGGTCAGTCTCGTCAATGACAATCGCGTCCAGAAACTTTATTTTCTTATTTTGTTTCTTTTTGAGTTGGGACTTACTTTTCTATATATAGGGCATGTAAACCTCGTTTATACTTGATAACATTCGCTTATACTTCTTTAGGGAGGTGTAATTTGAGCGTATCAAATTTTGGCGCTGTTGCTGGGGAATAAGGCTTTTAGATTAAGTTTAACTACATTATTGAACATTAGTCAAATATTTCCTAATTTTACTTTTTCTTTTGTTTTTGTTTCTCTCAGGTTCCTACTCTAGTGTATGCCAAGTACACAGAGCCAAGGTGGACCACTTACTCCTTACGATCCAGAATTGAACAGAACTTTGCAAAAAATGAATAACTAAGGAGTCCCAATCAATCCTATCGGAGTAAATTTAGGTGATGGAGTTGGTTTGCAGCCTCCAAGGGTTGGTGATGAGAATAATCTAGTTCAAGGTGAAAATCTATTGAGAGATGCAGTGAGGATACATGATCCACCAAGACAAAGACTACGTGACAACTATAGGGTCAACTTTAATGCTATTGAATCTGACGGACCTCTTGTTCTACCCCCTTTACCTCTGGGGCATACATTCATGGTGACTAGCAGTTTGATGCAGATGCTTACAGCGAGGGGTTTATTCTCTGGTTTGGCATCGGAAGATCCACATGCGCACGTTGCTAAGCTGAGGAGTGTTTGCAAAAGTTGTGTGGGTCGACTGGACTTGGACATGGATGTCATTGGATTGAGAGTATTTCCTCTTTCATTGACCGGCGATGTTGCTGTGTGGTTTATTGAGCTCCATTATAACTCAATCTATACATGGGACCAATTAATTGAGGTGTTCCTGGCAAGATTCTTTCTCGTGTCAAAGAAGCTAAACCACAAAGATAAACTCAACAACTTCATAGCACTACCTGGAGAGTCTGTGAGTAGTTCTTGGGACAAGTTCACTGCTTTCATAAGAGGTGTCTTGAATCATCGTATTGACGATGAATCGCTAAAGGAATACTTCTATCGAGGTTAGGATGACAATAGTAAGGCGGTGCTTGTTGCTATCGTTGGAGGTTCATATGGTGAGTGCACTTTTGAGCAGATTGCGGAGAAACTGGAGAAGATTTCCCAAAATAATAAAGTGTGAAGAACTAGAAAATCAGATACTGGAGAAACACATTTGCAGTCCAAGCTACAACTAACCAATCTGCTAATGATATTCGTAAGGAAATGGCCTAGATAAGGACAGAACTAGGGTTGGTCCTGAAGCGTGTGAGCGGAAGTACAGAAAAAGTAAATGCGGTCAATTACTTAAACCAAGACTCCACCACTACTAGAGGAGGAATATTACTATGAGGAGGATGCTTATTTGGTGAATGAAAAGACACGAGGTTTTTGAGTCAACGCCCAAGGTTCCAACTCGGATAATTGGCGCCAAGGGCAAGGAAACCAATATCGGAACTATGGAAACTACAATCGAGAAGGTAAATATGTCTGGGATGGGAACTACAATCTCGACAACAACTACAACCTAAACAACTATGCCAACAAAAATGATTGGGTTGGACCTTATGTTCCTCCTTAAAATCGAGAATGTTGATAGGGAAGCTGGAGGTAATATGTCACGTATTGAGGATATGATGCAGAAGATGATGAAGAGGTTTGATGTGACTGATGAGAATGTGAAGGAGATGCAAAATAACTTGTCTGGTATTGGTAAAAAAGTTGATGCCCATGCACTATCGATCAAGCATCTTAAGCAGCAGATGATTCAATTGTCCACCACAGTAAACCCACGTCAACTTGGCACACTTCCTATCAACACCATCCAAAGTCCAAAAAATGATGGACATTGTATAACAGTCACTACTTGAGGGGGTAAGTAGATCATGGATCCACCTATGCCATCTGGGGTGGAAGTTGAGGCTAGTAAAAATGATGATGTGATTGAGGTAAACAGAAAGGCCAAAAATGCGATAGAGAAGGAAGTGGAGATAACCCAGAAAGTTGTTCCCATGCCTAGACCTCCACCTCCTTTCCCACCGAGGTTCGTGAAGAAGACTGAAGAAGGTAAATACCGCAGGTTTATTAGTATGTTGAAGCAACTTTCCATCAATGTGCCGTTGATAGAAGCTTTGGAGCAAATGCATGCCAAGTTTATGAAGTACTTGGTAACTAAAAAGCGGGCCGTGAGTTTCAAAGATGATCATAAGTTGCAACACTATAGTGCTATTGCTACAAGTTCTCTTGTGCAGAAGAAGGAGGATCCTGGTGCTTTCACTATTTCTTGTACTATTGGGTTGCTACATTTTGAAAAGGCACTGTGTGATTTGGGTCTTAGTATCAATTTGATGCCATTGTCTCTTTACAAGAAGTTGGGTTTAGAGGATCCAAAATCAATTATGATGTGACTGCTTATGGCCGATAGAACTGTGAAGAAGCCCATCGGTGTGCTCCAAGATGTACTAGTGAAAGTGAAGTCTTTTATCTTTTCGGCGAATTTTGTAATACTTGATTGTGATGTTGATTTTGAGGTTCCCATTATCCTTGGGAGACTATTCATAGCCATTGGGCGTGCCTTGGTTGATATGGACAAAGGGCAAATGAAGTTTCAATTGAACAATGAAGAGACAATTTTCAATATCTCTAGGTCCATGAAGCAGAGTTGTGAGCTCAAATCGGTATCGATAGTGACACATATTGTAGAGAGTGGTTCTGAGGTGCCCATTGAAGAAAGGTTGGGTGTTGGTGCGCTAGCAGTGGTAACAATGAACTTTTATGGTGATGGGATTGAAGACTATGATGAATTGGTCACCACACTTGATAGGTTTGAATTTCGTTCAAAACCAAAGAGATTAGAGTTAGACATGAAGAATCGCAATTCTTCACCTGCTAGACCATCTGTTGAGGAGGCCCCGACATTGGAGCTTAAGGCTCTACCATCACATTTGAGGTATGTATTCTTGGGGAGAGATAGTACTTTACCAGTCATCATTGTGGAAGATTTGAATATGGCACAAGTTGAGGCATTGGTTTTCGTGTTAAAGAGGTTTAAGCGAGCTATTGGGTGGACTATCGCGGACATTATTGGGATTCCTCCTGGTATTTGTTCTTATAAAATTCAACTCATGCCGGATTACTAGTCTAGTATTGAGCACCAGAAAAGACTAAATCTGCATATGCAAGAGGTAGTTAAGATGGAAATCATCAAATGGCTGGATTCTAGAGTTATTTATCCCATTACAGATAGTAGTTGGGTGTGTCCTATTTAGTGTATGCCCAAGAAAGGTGGGATTACCGTGGTACCTAATGAGAGAAACGAGCTTGTGTCAATGTGTCCTGTGACTGCATGGAGAATCTGCATGGACTACCAGAAATTGAATGTTTGGATAGAAAAAGACCACTTCCTTATGTCATTCATGGATCAAATGCTGGATCGATTTGCTGGTAAGGGTTGGTATTTCTTTCTTGATTGTTATTTGGGCTACAATGAGATTTCCATAGCTCCGGAACACCAAGAGAAGACAACCTTCACTTGCCTTTATAGGACTTTCGCCTTCTAATGGATTCCATTTGGGTTGTGTAATGCTCATGCGACCTTCCAGCATTGTATGATGTCGATATTTTCTGATATGGTGGAGGACAATATTGAGGTATTTATGAATGATTTCTCTGTGGTAGGTGACTTTTATGATCGTTTTTTGGACCATTTGGTTGAGGTGCTTAAAAGGTGTGAAGAGTGCATATCTTCTGCTCAATTGGGAGAAATGCCACTTCATGGTGAAAGAAGTGATAGTTCTGGGTCATCGAATTTCTGAGAAGGGTATAGAGGTTGATAGAGTGAAAGTTGAGGTAATAGAAAAGCTTCCACCACCTATCTCTATTAAATGTGTAGAACTTTTCTTGGGCATGCAGGTTTCTATAGGAGGTTCATCAAGGATTTCTCCAAAATTGCACATCCATTGTACAAACTACTCGAAAAGGAGTATAAGTTTGATTTTGATGATGCTTGTCTGAGAGCATTTGGAGAAGTTAGTTACTGCACCTATCATTATTTCACCGGATTGGGGACAACCATTTGAGGTAATGTGTGATGCGAGTGGAGTGGTGCTTGGTGTGGTATTGGGATAGAGGCGAGAGAAGATTCTTCATCCTATTTACTATGCTAGCAAAGCTCTAAATGTGGCTCAAAAGAACTATACAGTGACTGAATAGGAGCTTCTTGCAGTAGTTTTTGCATTCGAGAAATTTCTATTCTAATTGCTTGGTACTAAGGTCATTGTGCATATTGACCATTCTGCATTGATGTATTTGATGGCTAAGAAGGATGAAAAATCGAGGTTGATTAGATGGGTGTTGTTGCTGCAAGAGTTTGAATTTGAGGTGAAAGATAGAAATGGGACAGAAAATCAGGTTGTCGATCACTTGTCTAGATTAGAGGAAGAAGCTATGCTAAATCTTGGTGGTAGGGCTGAAATTAATGATGCTTTTCCAGATGAACAGGTATTGGCTGCTTCTCATGATCTAATTCCTTGGTTCGCAGACTTTGCTAACTACTTGGCAATTGATCTGGTGCCATCGAATTTGTCTTTTCACCAAAGGAAAAAGTTTATGCATGATATGAAGAAGTTCTTCTTGGATGAGCCTTACTTGTATCGTAGTTGTGATGATGGGATTATTTGTCTTTGTGTGCCTTAGGTCAAGATGTTGAGTATACTAGAGGCGTGCCATTCATCACCTGCTTGTGGGCATCATAGCGGTATTCGGACTGTCCATAAGATTTTGCAGTGTGGGTATTACTGGCCTACCATCCACTAAGAAGCTCATGATTTCGCCAAGTCTTGTGACCATTGCCAAAGAGAAGGAGGAATTTCAAAGAGGCAAAAGCTTCATATGAATCCTATATTGGTAATAGAGTTGTTTGATGTATGGGGCATTGATTTTATAGGTCCATTTATGATTTCACATAGGATGAAGTATATTTTTATTTTGGTTGATTATGTGTCGAAGTGGGTGAAAACAATTGCGCTTTCCAACAATGAAGGTAAAAGTCTCACCGCATTCTTGAAAAAGAATATATTCTCCAAATTTGGTATACCTAGGGCAATTATAAGTGATGGAGGTTTCCACTTTTGTAATAAGTTGTTCAAGACGTTACTTGAGAAATATGGCGTCCGCCATAATGTAGCCACTCCTTACCATCCGCAGTCTAGTGGGCAAGTTGAAGTGTCCAACAAAGAGATCAAACAAATTTTGGCAAAGATTATGAATGCTAATAGAATGGATTGGTCAAGGAAGCTTGATGATGCTCTATGGGCCTATAGCATAGCATTCAAGACTCCCACAAGTATGTCCCCCTACCAACTTGTATATGGAAAGTCTTGCCATTTGCCAGTAGAGTTAGAGCATAAGGCTATGTGGGCGCTAAAGAAGCTAAATTTGGATTGGGGCGCCGCATCAAATCAGAGAATGAGTGACTTGAATGTGTTTGATGAGTTTCGCCTAAAAGCTTATGAAAGTTTAGCCTTGTACAAGGAGAAGATGAAGAAGTATCATGATCAAAGGATCGAAAAGCGAGAATTTGCTGTGGGTGATCTGGTGCTTCTATTCAACTCTAGGTTGCGCTTGTGTCCGGGCAAGCTCAAGTCCAAGTGGACTGGGCCATTCTTAGTCACGCAAGTGCTCCCAGACAGAGCGGTAGAGCTTGAAAACAGTGAGGGAGCAAAGTTCAAGGTAAACAGGCAAAGGATTCAGATCTATCTGGGAAATGCGGAAAGTGTGCAAGAAGTTGTTGAGGCCTATTATCTTGATGAAGTCTGATTAATCAAGAGGCCTGCATTGTGCCGCGATGTTAAATCAAGCACTTCTTGGGAGGCAACCCAAGATGTACCAATCTAGCCAACTATAGGTTTTTCTTTTCTGTTTTGTAGTTTTCTTTGTTTTTTGTTTTTCTGTATCCCTTTAGATAGGTGCTTTATTTTTGTTTTAGTGTTGGCTAGATATAACATAGGGTCCGTGTCTAAAAAGTGTCCAGAAAATGTAAAAATAAAGGCCTAACGGTTGCTACATATGCAGAGTTGAAAAGAAGAATCTGCAGAAAAAGTTTGTGGTAGAGGTCTACGGACCCCATCGACGATTCGTAGTTCATTCTACGTACCGTGAATGGCGTCCGTAGATCCCAAGTAAGTTTTCTAAATTTTCTAAGTGTGAGAGTGACCTACGAATCCCATCTACAGACTGAAGGTTGACTCATGGACCATAGATGGGGTCTCGTGGGTCCAAACCCTAGTTCATCCTGACTTGACCTAGACCTCTTTTAAATAAAATCCTCCTTTTAAAAATCATTTTCCCACTTCCAAAATTACCTCCTAACCGTTTCGAAACTCCTAAAATTCCTAAAACCCCTCCATATTACCACTCTTCCCCCATTGATTACTCCACATTTATCCTCCCATATCCCCAATTCCTTTTTCTCTCTCAAATCCCTTCATCCCAAATTCCCAAAGAGGTTTTGGTGTCCGAGTTCGGTGCGAAAGGTGAGTTAAAAGTGTTGGAAGTCTAGAGTCGTCACACAGTCACCTCATTTCCTTTGCTTTTAAGGTAATCGACTTTCCCTTCTCTTTGAATTTCTGATTCATTATTGTTATAGAATGTCAAGAATTGGGTCTTGACCTTGGTTAGTTGTTGTATGAAAATGCATGATAAACTAAAACCATAAACACCCTTGGGACAATAGATTGTGATTGTGTTGTCTTTATAATGTGTAAAATAAGTGAAATAAGAGTCTAAATGCAAGTTTCGACTTAGGGTTCCTATTCTCGTATGCAATACCTGTTGAACATTGAGTAATTGGAACCCTTAGAATGACGAACTAGCATAAATTGTGTTGAAATGCATGATTAGACTAGGGTAAATTATTGATTGGTAAAATTGGGTTTCAAATTGAAGCATGTTTGATACCTGGCACAGACTTGACTTACGAGACCCCGTCTACGGACCGTAGATCAGGTCTATAGGTCTGCACACCATAAAAATCTACTAAGTGTTGAACCATGGCAGTGGACTACTGTCCGTAGGTCAATCTACGGACCATTCTTCACGTCCTTGGTTCACATCAGAGATCCCCCTTTTGGGTACTCTGATCTACGAAGGGGACCTACAGACCGTGGATCCATCCACGGACTGTAGGAACGCACCGTGGGTCATGAGTTCAGTCACTACCCAAATTTTTTTAGTTTTTCATTTTGGTTCGTTCTTAGTTCTAAAATTCTTTCGAGTGTGTTATTGGTTTATTTTGGTACTAATTATACATCCACAGGTACCATGGCTCTTAAGAAACAAGTGACCTACACAAAGAGGGGCAAAAGAAAAATTGGTGGTGCCAACTTTTCGGTTGATTGATGAAGAGGTGGATGTGGAGAAAGATCCCTCATATGTTCCACCAACCACAAGGACATCCCCTACTACACCTTGTGCTACCCGTAATCAATCCCGGCAGGTGGTTACTGATGTAGTCACTGTCTCTCAGTCTGATGAGGAGAAAACACTGATCGGGTTACTGGCTGGTTCTGCTTTCGGCTTTGAGGATGGTTCTACTTCCGGCTTCGCCATTGGTTCCAGTTCACATGATAAGGCTACCTCGTCTGATGAGGCTACTAGTTCAGGGAATATTCCAATTCCACCTAACACCGACCCTAATCCAATTACAAAAGAGCTTGACAGATGGTGCGTGAAGGATCAATGGAAGATATATCGAGATGCCTCGATGTTAAATGAGAAGAGGAAAAAGGCCCGATTGATCACTGAGGAGCACAGAGTTCTTATGGGGGGCCTGCATACCATATCCGATATCCACCAGCTCTATTAGAAACACAAATGCGAGTGGATGGATCGGAGCCCTAGGACCTATAGTGAGGAGATAGTAAGAGAATTTAATGCTGCCACACTTCGAGGGTCTATCCACAAACAGGACAAGCTCACAGCCCAGGCCCCACTCACTTCCACTATGGTCTGGGGTTTTAAGGTGGACATATTGAAGGTTACTATCAGTCGATTCCTCTACGGTTCGGGCACCACTTGGGCACTTCACACCAGCCAATTTGACTATTGGTGGGACATCGTGAGGAGTGGATCGTTCTAGCGGAATGCAGAGCTAAGGGAGGCTGTACTACTTTGGCTGGACAGGCACATAGCTATGGACGGAGAGCGTGCAAAGTGGGTCAGTGCATCATGTTTGGGTATTTGAAAAGCCACCCTAAATTTGGTGGCCAAATTCTTCTTGCTTTTGGTGCGGAATAAGGTATCGTCCACTAAGGCCGATAATGCACTCACTTGGGATAGAGTGGTGATGGTTGCTGCTTTGGTAGCCAGGTTCGAGATTGACTTTGCCCGCATACTGTTGGCGGAGATTCATGAGAGGGCATTCAGGACCACCACCAGTTTACCCTTCTCGTGTATGATCATCCAGCTGTGCAGGGATTCTAGGGTGCCTATTTGGCATTGTGACAGTTTAGTGCAAGCGACCGGGACTCTTGATATCAGCCTTATTCAGGATGAGGCCAATGTAGCTGCCTTGCGACGTGGTCCATAGATTGTGGTGCCGCCATTAGAAGTAGATTTAGTAGATGATGTGGAGCAGATGCAGGGTGATAACTCTGCCCCTCGAGCCTACACTGATGATGCCCTGGATTCCCCATCTTAGGCCGCTAGTCGGGCCCCTAGCTCGTCCAGAGCCACCCTGCCTTTCGGAGCTGCTGTTTTGCCCTTGGCCCGAGTTTAGAAATTAGAGGCACAGATGGCCACACTGCTTTATCATGTGAAGCCATGGATGCGAAAATCAATTACAGAGTCTGAGTCTAGGATGGAGCGGATGATGGAGACCATGATGGACCAGAAGGTCCAGGCCGTTCATAAGCACCTGGGTGCCTTCGAGTTGAGAGTCCTTGAGCGACCAGCCCCTGCTACCAATCTGTCCTCTTTCCAAATCGAGTTAGACAATCTCCGAGCTGACCTTGATGCCTTCATTGCCATACCTGCAGATGAGCCAGAATCTGCACCTACTGCTTTGGCTGATGACACCATGCTCAATGTCTTATTCAGCGATAAGTAGCACTGCCCAAGCCCACCCGTGCTCAAGGGAAGAGGCACCGCTCTAGTCATGTTTGTGACACCACTGAGGATGCTCGAGCTAGGAAGCGGGAACGCCATCAAAATGAGTAGGCTAAGAGAGTCTCCATTATAGATAAGGAGTTGCGCTAGCAGAGGACTTATTAGAGTATTATTGGAGCTTCAAGTTCTAGGCCCACCACTGAGGCAATAACTGCTATGGGAGATGATGTTAGCAACATTGATGGTGCAGTTAGAGTGCTGATAGCACTACTGATGGTGCAGTGATAAATTAGGTGGGCATTACTAAGGGTGACCCAAGTGTTGTTCCAGCGAGCTCTGGGAAATCGGACCCACCCGCTTGTTGAGTTCTTCGGCACATTTTCGCCCCAGGTTTGCTTCACCTTCACCCTATTCTTTATTGCTTATTTTTGTGCATTGGGGACAATTGCACTCTATTTTATTTGGGGTGGTGTAAATGGATTGAGAGTGATAGGGTGAACTCTGAGTAACTTAACTCATAATCCTCTCTTGGGGTTTTCTTGCCTATGTTCTTTTTCCCCAAGAGACTGTTTAATTTTTGTTGAACCGACATGTGTTAGGATTGTATGTGTAGAAGCATGAGAAAGAATGAAGCATGATGGCATAATTAAGAAAGAAAAAAATGATACTCATCCAAAATTTGTGCTATGTGCTAGAAACTGTAGGCTACAATGAGTTGAATGTGTTGGCTCTGAGTATGACATGATAAAGAACCAACTTGATTTCATAACTTAAGCTAAAAATTGTTCTGGGTAATCTAATAATCTGATAATGAAATTATGTGAGTGTGTGAGGATGGTTGATTGTTCAGATAGGTTTGTGCCAATCTAGAACTTGCCCCGTTGGTCCTGCTAGGATAATCTAGGCTAGAAATTAGGAACTGATCAAAGGCTATTGTTCAAATTAGTCCACTTAAGCCTAAAATGATCTAACCAAATGGTAAAATTATTCCCTTTTGATCCAAATATTTGAGCCTAAAATTGACCAATTCTTTTGTTTCACTTAACCCACTTTCCCTTAAAAACATTGTCTTGGCCCCGGTCCCTTCTTGGACATGTGCAATAGGCCAAAAACCTAAGTTGAGGGTGCTAAAGACCAGAAGTTAACTTGATCTTGGCCCTGGTCTGACAACAGACATTGTGCAACTCAACTAATGCATAATGCATAAGTTGATGGTGGCTGTGAAAAAGGAAATCAAATGAAAAAAGGGTATGAAAAGAGCCTAGTGTTGTAAAGAGAAAAAGTATGAAAGAGGATGTGACTTTGTGCAAAAGAAGTAAAAGAAAAGTGTTGAAAGAAATAAAATAAAAAAGAAAGTCAAATAAAAAGAAGAAAGTGAAAAATAAGAATAAAAAATTCACATCCATTGTTGCAAAGAAGTAAGGGAAATAGCTTAAAATGGAAGGATGCCAAAAATAGGTCAAGGAAAAGGTAAAGAGCCAATGTAATGTCAAGGAGCGCAGAAAGTCATTAAAAAGTACCCAAATGTACCACACCTGACCCTGAGCCTACGTTACAAGCTAAGGAAGTCTTATAGTGATCCTAGCAACTAGTTTGAAGATTTTAAGCTGTGAAAATAAGGGCAAGCCTATGGTATTGAGCACCAACTGTACTTGAAATTACTTCTAAGCGTGAGTGTTGAATGAATCCTTGTACTCAAAATTATGTTCATTGTGTTAAAAAGGTATTTCGTTTGAAGTAAGGGCACTAGTTACATTGTCGGAAAGTTGGTACCTTGGTGATAGCAAAACAATGTATGCTATGTGTTGATTGGTCGATCTTTGTCATATTTTGATCCGCATGAGTTAGATTGTTGAGTCTTAGAGAAAAGATTTTCACTCGAAAAAAGAGTCGGGATATAGAGCCATGTGATTGCTTGTGCTTGAACGCTTGCTTTTATACAAGTGTCATTTCAAGTCTTAGTGTGTCGTTTGAGGACAAACAACAAATTTAAGTTGAGTGTGTTGATATACCGTGAGTTTACAATATTTTTAATATATTTCACTTAAGATTGTGTGTGTCTAGAGCCATTTTGTAGTGGTATTAATGTGTTTTTATCTTGTTTGCAGGAAGTAAGTTTGGATGTGTGAGTTAGGAGACAACTGAAGGAATGCTGTAGAAAAAGCCACCTACGGACGTGTCCTACGTATCGCAGGTCCATTTATGGTCCGTAGGTGAAGGGCGTAGATGATGGGCAAGGCTTGGAGAGGAAATCAGGGAATTCTTGACTAAATGTGGAACCACGACTAGGATTGACGAACCGTAGTTTGGTTTACGGACCGTACTGCAAGTCCGTTAAATGATTCAGAGGAGGTGTTCCAATACCTGATTTGAATAAACTAAGTGTGAGATCATGGAGGGCAATTCACAGACCATGGATTTAGTCACGCTCCGTCCTGCTGAGCCATTAAATGCTTCTGAGAGTTGATGATTTTGAAGTTAGGAAAATTTCTGAAGTCCCAAATCACGGAAGGGACCTACAGACCGTAGGTCAGTCCATGGTCCGTAGGTCAGTCTCATTAATAACAACCGCATCCAGAAACTTTATTTCCTTAGTTTGTTTCCTTTATAGTTGGGACTTGTTTTTCTAGTAGGGCATGTAAACCTCGTTTTTGGGGGTTAGACTTTATTATTTTGGTTCTAGTTTTTGGCTTTGGAGATTAACTTGCAATTCTAGCAATTCTTGATTTCCTAAGTTCGTTTTGAAGATTTTAACTTTGCAATTCAAGTTGGGTTTTTGGATTTGTTCTTCTCATTACGTAATTCATAAATTCTTCTTCTACAAATATGAATTGCGTTATTGCTACTATAGGTAACTAAATCCACAACTAGGATTGTGGGAACCATGAGCGATTAAGAAAGTATGAATAGTAACTAAGTAATTCTTGAATAGTGTTATTACATGCATTGATAATTCTTTCGTTTAGAAGTCTTTTTAGCGATTACAAACGTTAGAACTCGCCTTGTTGCTACTTGCCGGACCTAGGAGGTAGTTAATAAGAAAAGAATTATCAACATAGATTTAGTGTGATACTATCTAATAGTCTAATGTCGATTGGGGTGAGGGTGAAAACTAAGACATACATCAATGTGATGTCTAAAATGAGGTAATGGTAAGGGTCAGTAAAATATACACAGGACCAAGGTGCGGGGTAAAGTTCTCTTGTTGCCAGACCAAGGAATTAGAGATACCTAACTTATCACTTTGCATGTAATACACTAGGAAAGGGTTACTATTACTAGGATTACCACGTTATGAGCTTATAGAGAACACGTACACCCTAGTTTCTCTCTCATCGTGATAACAACTAAAGTTTGAATCTTGCTCACTAATTGTTCACATAATTTCTAGAATTTGTTTCACAAATCCACCCCCCCCCCCCCGCCACACTTTAATTACTTGTTTTGGAAGTACGTTGACTAAAATAATATAATTGTAAGTTAAGTTTAAGTCTAAACTATTTTCCTCGTGGGATCGACCCCAACCTCCAAGTTGGGTTCTTTACTTGATAACGATCACTTATACTTCTTTAGGGAGGTGTAATTTGAGCTTATCAGTCTTGTCAACTTTCGTTGAGCTCCTGCTCACATAGGCATCTCTTACGGATAAAGGCACTGCCTATTTCAATCCAAAAATGTTTAGAAATAGATTTTGAGATGTCTGTGGCCACGGGGCAGTGAAGGAACAGGTTGACTAGCACATGAAACATCTGTTTGCTAGTGAAAATTTTTTCTAGTTAGGTTGTCTTTGGTGAGGCAAACACCCTTTAGAGCCAACCAACACTTTGTGGAAGTTTTGTTTTCCAAACTTGTTTGGGCTATAAGTTAATTATTATATTGTTGAGCACAGGTCAGCACACCTTAACACCTAACGGTGTAAAGACCTTCCTTAGAGTTTCCTAATTTCAGTTTGTCCTTTATCTAGGGTTTGCTGTGTATTTTTCCAATATTTTCAGCATGCTAGTGAGCTCATCTATCTTCCAGTCACTAAGATGGGTTCTATGTGTTGCCTTCTCTATTATGACAAATAATAGAATCTGAATTGCCTGCAATATGGAACAAATCTGGGAATACTTTCCTTCAGTCTATAAATGAGGCCTAAGACCTTCCATGGCCAGTATGAAAAGGGAGGGGGAAATAACCTTCCCTTATCATAGGAGAGAAAGTCCCTCTATGCCTTTGTTAATAAGGATAGAATATTTCACTGTCGAGATGCACTACCTGATCCATTTTTCTCCAAAACCCAACTACTTGATGATTGTAATAAGATAGGGCCAGCTTAGTTTGTCAAAGGCTTTTCAACATCAAGCTTGAGTAGGACTATTTCTAACTTCCAATCCATAAGATCATTTGCTATGAATGCAGGATCAATAATTTGTCTTCCCTTAATGAAAGCAACTAGTGGCCTGAAAACTTTATGGGTTTGTATTTTCTAAGTTCAATAGCTCATTTTCTTTTTGGAATGAGAATAAAGGATGCATTGAAGGACTTGACCATGTGACCATGATGGTGAATATGATTGGGGACAGCTAATATGGCATGCTTAATGGTGTTCTAAGCTTTCTAATTGAAGGTTATTGTGAATCAATCGGGACTTGGACTCTTGTCAAGAGCACAATAGTTGATGGAATCTCTCACTTCTTCCTTAGTGCAAAACTTCCAGACCTTCTTTTTTTCAATTGATAAAGAATATGTAGGTTTCCAATTTTCATCCTCGGAGTATAAGTTCTGATAGACGGCTAATATTCTTTGAGAAGATATTTATCCTCAATAACTATGTCAAGATGCCAACAACATTTAATCTGTCGATGCAGTTATATCTCCTGTGGGAATTGGCAATTGACACGCTCAAATTACACTTCCCTAAAAAAGTAAAAGCGATCGTTATCAAGTAAAGAACCTAACTTGTAGGTTGGGGTCGATCCCACGAGGAATATGGTTTAGACTTAAACTTAACTCACTATTATATTCGTTTAGTCAACTTATTTCTGAGATAAGTAAGTAAAAGGAGGGGGGGGGGGGGTTGTGAAACAAATAACTGATTGATTGTTAAGTAATAAGTGAGCAAGATTCGAACTTTGTTGTTATCAATGAGAGAGAGAAACTAGGGTGTATGTGTTTCCCATAAGCTCTTAATGCAGAAATCCTAATAATAGTAATCCTTTCCTACTGTATCACATGAAAAGTGGTAAGTTATGTATCCCTAAGTGCTTCGTCCGCCAAATAGGGAATTTCACCCCGCACCTTGATCCAACTATGTGTGTATAATTTACTAACCCTTACCTTTACCTCAGATTGAACATCACATCAATGCATGACTTAATTTTCACCCTCACACTAATTGACATTAGACTATTAGATATTATCATACTAAATCTCTGTTGATAATTCTTTTCTTATTAACTACCTCCTTGGTCCGGCAAGTAGCAACAAGGAGAGTTCTAACGTTGGTAACCATTAAAAAGACTTCTAAATGAAAGAATTACCAATACATGCATCAACACTAGTCAAGAATTACTTAGTTATTATTCATACGTTGTTAATTGCTCATGGTTCCCACAACCCTAGTTGTGGATTTAGCTACTCATTCTTGAAAGAACACAATTCATAATTGTAGAAGAAGAATTCATGAACTTACGCATTGAGTAGAAGAAACCCATAATCTCCAATTGAAATTCAAATAAAAAAATCTTATAAACCAACATTAGGAAATCAAATTGCCAAAGTTTGCAAAATTAATTTAGAAGAAAATAACAAGAACTAAAAGTATACAATGGTGTCTAACCCCCCAAAATGAGGTTTACATACCCTATTTATGTAAAAACATGTCCTAAACAAAAAGTAAACGAAATAAGGAAATAAAACTTCTGGACGCGGCTTTGATCGACAAGACTAACCTATGGACAGTGGATCGACCTATGGTCCGTAGGTCCCTTCCGTAGCTTGATACTTAGAACTTTTCCATAGAGGCTTGGACCTTTAACTCCTAGATACAATCAACGGACATGCAGTATGGACCGTAGGTTGACCTATGGTCCGTAGGTCCTCTTCCGTGGGTCCACACTTATAACTTTTCATCAGGTGTTGGAGTTCTAAAACTTTTTGATCGATCGACAGATGTGCAGGACGGCCAATGGGTCGACCTACGCTTTGTCACTGGCCTTCATGGTTCCACACTTTGTCAGATTTCCCTGATGATCATTCCATGCCTACCCATGACGGACCGTGACTGGACCTACTGTCTGTAGGTCACCTCAGTGGGTGGCTCCTTCTGTAGAATTTCAGATGTCATCTCTCTCGTCCTTGTCCAAGGCTAGTTCCTGCAAATATAGCACAATAAACATTAGTTCTAATACAAAATGGCCCTAGACACACACAACTCTTAAGTGAAATGTATTAAAAATAGCGTAAAATCGTGGTATATTAACACCATCAACTTAAATTCATTGTTTGTCCTCAAGTGATGCACTAAGACTCTAAACGACACTTGTATAGAAACAACCATTCAAACTCAACCAATCACATGGCTTTCTAGCCCAACTCCCTTTTCTAGTGCAAATATTTTCTCTTAGAATCAACAAGCTAACTCATGTGGATCAAGATATAGCAAAGATCAAACAATAGACATACAACATACACTTTTTCACAATTACCAAGGTACCGATTCTCCGACAATGTAACTAGTGCCCTCACTAGAAATGAAATCCCATTCACACAGAATATAAGAATTTTGAGTTTTAGGATTCATTCAGCAGTCACACTCAGAAGTGACTTCAAGTACAGTTAGTGCTCAATACCATAGGCTTACCCGTATTTTCACTTCTTAGACTCTCCAAACTAGTTGTTAGGATCACTATAGGACTTTCTTAGCTTGTAACGTAGGCTCAGGGTTAGGTGTGGTACATTTGGGTACTTTTTAGCCATTTTATGCCCTCTTGACATTGACTTTTTACCTCTTTTCAACCTATTTTTGACATCCTTCCTTTTTTACTTTCTTTCTCTTGCTACTTTTCACCATGGATGTGACTTTTGACTTTGTGGCTCTTATTTTTCACTTTCTTCATTTTCTTTGACTTTATTTTTTTCTTTATTTTTTAGAACTTTTATTTATCCCTTTTTTACTTCTTTGGCACAAAGTCACATCCTATTGTATCTTTTCTTTTCCTCTTTTCAACACAACTTTTTTCATATCCATTTTTTCTTTCAGTTTCCTCTTTCATAGCCACCATCAACTTATGGATTTTCCATTAGTTGAGGTGCACAATATCCGATGTCGTATCGAGGCTAAGATTGATGTCACTTTTTGAATTAGCCATCCTAACTTAAGCTTTTGGCGTAAGTCAAGGTGCACATGTCCAAGGAGGGACCGGGGCCAAAACACTTATTTTAGGGAAGGTGGGTTAGGTGAATCAAACGAAATGGTCAATTTTTGGCTCAAATATTTGGATCAAAGGGAATATTGATTTCATTTGGTTGGATTCTTTTAGGCTTAAGTGGGCTAATTTGAACAAGGGCCTATGATCACTTCCCAACTTCTAGCCTAGATCATCTTACTAGGACTAATGGGGCAAGTTCTAGATTGGCACAACTGTCTGAAAATTGAACTTGTCTCACACACTCTTGGCACATTATTTCATTATCAGATTATCAAATTACCCAGTTCAAGTCTTAGCTTAAGTCATGAATTCAAATTAGTTCTTGTCATGACACATTGAGATCCCACATATTCAACTCATTAAGACTATAGCACAATTCAACATGTTTTGGACACGGATAATTTTTTCTCATGATTTTTATGCCATCATGCTTTCATTATTTACTTACTCCTACGTATACAATCCTAAAGATGTCGGTTCAACATAAATGAAAACAATCTCTTAGGGGAAAAGAACACAGGCAAGAAAACCCCAAGAGAGGATTATGAGTTGGGTCACTCAGACTTCACCTATCACTCATAATCCATTTACCCCACCCCCAACAAAATAGAGTGCAATTGTCCCCAATGCATAAAAAGTAAAGAATAAAGGATCAGATGAAGCAAACCTATGGCGTATAGCACCGAAGACCTCTCAACAAGCGGGTGGGTCTGGTTTCCCGAAGCCCGCTGGATCAACACTTGGGTCACCATCAGTAGTGCCCACATTTATCAACTTATCACCCTCAGTAGTGCTTAAATCAACTCTCGCCGTACCATCAGTAGTGCGCACGCTGCTAGAGGAACCAACACCAATCTCCTAGCCCACTTTTGGCGCAATTCTTCATCAACTATAGATTCCCTCCGGGCCACCTCAGTCTGCTGACACTCCCTCTTACTAGCTCTCCCAACCTCAGTATCATCAAAAGTCCGACTAGGTGGGGGCGTTTACCGGCATGACGGAAAGAAGCAGGTAGTGGCATCTCATCTCTAAATAAAGCATTCACCACCGTATCATCAACTGGTGCCGTGGGGGAAGACTCAGGCTCAGCCTCTGGTGGAGCAAGAAGTCCGGTGATATCAGCACGAAGGCTCTCTATCTTCTTATGGAGAGTGGTCACATCAACAGTCAGGGCTAGCCTCTCTAGGACTCTCAGCTCAAAGGCGTCCAGGCGCTTATGAACGACCTAGACCTTTTGGTTCATCATGTGCTCCACCTGTTTCTCAATCCTAGCCTTAGACTACTCTATCGCACGCTATATCCAATGCCACACAAGATGAAGTAGGGTAGCCATTTGGGCCTCCAACTTCTGGACATGAGCTAAGGGCACGACAACAAACCCTGAGGAGGGAGTGGCTTTGGAGGAGATAGGGGCCTGATTAGTGGCTAGAGATGGGGAAGCCGGGGCATCCTCAGTAGTGGAAAAAGGGGCAGACTCTTCACCCTGCATCTTCTACAAAGTCCGCTCCTAATGGTGGCACCTCAATCTGCGGCTCTCTACGAGGTACAACTACATTGGCCTCATCCTGAATCAGGCCGATATCTAGAGTCTTGGTCGCCTGAAGCAACCTATCACAGTGCCAAACCGGTACTCTAGCATCCCTTCACAAATGGAAAATGAGGTATGGGAAGGGTAAGGTGGTGGTGACCTTGAATGCCCTCTTGTGTATCTCCGCAATCAGTATGCGGGCAAAGTCCATCTCCAAACCAATAACTAAGGTTGCAACCATAACCGCACAGTCCCATGTGAGTACATTGTCTACCTATGTAGGAGACACCCAGTTTCGCACCAACAACTAGAAGAATTTGACCACAAAAGTTAAGGTGCCTTCTTGATACCCACGCTCGGGGTGCTGACCCACTCGGCGCGCTCTCCGTCTGCAGCAAGATGATAGGCTAACCAGCGTAATAGAGTCTCCCTCTGATCTGCATTCCTCTGGAATGGCCCGCTCCTAACGATGTCCTAACGATAATCGAACTTGGTCGTGTTGATTGGTAGAGTGTGGCCCGGATCGTAGAGAAATCTGCGGAGAGTGGTCTCAGATATGTCAAATGAAACCCCATACACTAATGTAACCGTGAGTGGAGACTGGGTGGCGGGACTGGCCTGTCTATCAATCGAACCTCTGAGGGTTGCTGAGTAGGAACCATAGAACTTTTTGACGATCTCCTTGATGAAAAACCCTGGGCTACGGGACATCCACTTGCACCTGTGCTTCTTGAAGAGATCATGGATGGCGGGTGTAGTGTGGAGGCTGCCTGTAAGAACCTGACACTCTTCGGTGACCAGTTGAGCCATGCTCCTCCTTCTCATTCAGCATGCGGGCATTCCTGTATATCTAGAATTGGCCTCTTACACACCATCGGTTAAGCTCAATCGGATTTGCTGGAGGCTCGGAACTAGAAGGGACATGGACATCACTTTCACTATCTCAGAGCCAGTCGATAAACTGATCGGTGTATCCCCTTTATTAGACTGGGGGCAGTGACCATGTCGAAAATCACTTGCCGGGTTTGATTTTCTGTAGTGCGTGGTGCAGTGGGAGATGTCCTAGTAGTAGGTAGGACATATGCAGGGTTAGTCTCCACATGAGTATCCTCATCGATTAGTCAAAGAGTTGGTGCCACTAATTTTGACTTTGCAGCGTAGGTCAGAGCTTTCTTGGGAGACATGGTACCTGTGGAGGCTTAGTTAGTACCAAAACAAACCAATAACACACTCAAAAAAAATTTAGAGCAAGGAACGAATCAGAATGAAATACCAAAAAATTTATGGGCAGTAGTTGAACTACCGACCTACGGTGGGTACCTATGGTCCGTGGTTGGACCTATGGTCCATATGTCCCCTCCGTAGGTCAGAGTACCCAAAGGTTAGGTCTCTGATGTGAACCACAAATGTGCAAAACGGTCTGTCGATGGAATGACGGACAATAGTCTATGTCCGTAATTCGACACTTGGTGATTTTTTATGTGCAGCAGACCCACGGACCTGACCTATGGTCCGTAGGTTGACCTATGGTCTGTGGACGGGGTCTCATGGGTCGGGCCTCTCTATCGAAAAAATGTGAATTACAAGGGAATTTTCCTAGGTATTAGTATGAAAATCCGTAAGAAAATTATTTTCCTTCAAATTTTCATACTAATCCCTAGAAAAATCCCTATGTAATTCACCTTTTTCTTGTAGTGCCTATGCCATTTCAGACATGCCTCAGTTTGTACTCCATATTTTAGCAATTCAAACAATTAACCTAAGTCTAATCATGCATTTCAACACAATTTATGATAGTTTATCAACCATAGGGTTTCAATTACTCGTAATTTAATATTTTTAGCATACCCTACTAGGAACCCTAAGTCGAAACTTCCATTTAGACCTATTACTTGCGATACTTTGGTTAAAATGAACAACACACTCACATTGCATCATCCCAAAGGTGTTTCTAACAATAATTTATCATGAAATTTCATATAAAAACAACCCAAGGTCAAGATCCATTTCATGACTTCATGTATTTAACAATGAATAATGAAATTCATAGGAAGAGTGAAGTCGTATTACCTTACAAGTAAGTGAAATGGGTGAGTGTGTGATGCAATAGACTCCTTAGACTTTTTTCGAACCTTTTGACACCGAACCTAGACCTTGAACTCTTTTGTGAAGGGAAAATGGGGAGATTTTAGGAGAGGGGAAGAAAATATGTAGAGGAGAGGATAATTATGGGAGATGGGAGTGATATGGGGGATTTATGAGGGATTTTGGGATTTGGAGGGGTTAGAAACGGTTAGGAGGGGATTTGGGTAGTGGGGGATGTATTTGAAATGATGGGTTTTTATTAAATGGGGGTCCGGGTTGGGTCAGCAGAACCATAGGTTTGGACCCACGAAACCCCATCTACGGTTTGTGGGTCGACCTACGGATCGTAGGTCAATCTTACACTTATAAAGTTTGAACACTTATGTGGGGGTCTACGGACAACATTCACATTACGTGGATGGACCCACAGACCGTCGATGAGGTCCGTAGACCTCTGCACATCCTATTTTCTCCAGATTCAATTGTTCGTCCCTGCACATGTAGCAATCGTTAGGCCTTTCTTTTTACATTTTCTAGACACTTTTTAGACACGAACCCTATGCTATATCTAGTCAACACTAATACATGAATAAAACACCTATCTAAAGGATTACAGAAATTCAAATAAACAAAGAAAACACCTAAATCGAAAAGAAAAAACCTATAGTTGGCAAGATTGAACATCTTGGGTTGCCTCCTAAGCAACACTTGAATTAATGTTGCGGCATGACGCAAGCCCCTTGATTACTCATACTTCATCATGGTAGTAGGCCTTAACCACTTCTTGCACACTCTTTTCTTTCCCCATGTATAATATGATCCTTTGCCCGTTCACCTTTAACCTTGTTCCCTCCTTGTTCTCGAGCTCGACCGCTCCATGTGGGAAAACTTCAGTGACTATGAATGGCTCGGTCCACTTAGACATGAGCTTGCCAGGAAACAAGCGCAACCTTGAATTGAATAGAAACACTAGATCTCCCATAGCAAATTCACGCTTTTCAATCTTTTGATCATGATACTTCTTCATCTTTTCCTTGTACAAGGTTGAACTTTCATAAGCTTTTAGGCAAAACTCATCAAGCTCATTCATGTTATTCACTCTTTGACTTGATGCGGCGCCCAAATCCAAATTCAACTTCTTTAGCGCCCACATAGCCTTGTGCTCTAGCTCTACCGGCAAATGGCAAGACTTTCCATAAACAAGTTGGTAGGGGGACATACCTATGAGAGTCTTGAATGCGGTGCAATAGGCCCAAACAATAATTAGTTTTATTTGCATTCACAGTCTTAGCAAGAATTTGCTTGATCTCTCTGTTGGACTCTTCAACTTGCCCACTAGACTGTAGATGGTAAGGAGTGGCTACACTGTGACAGACTCCATATTCTCTAGCTACGCCTTAAACAACTTATTACAAAAGTGGGAACCTCCATCTGATAATCACCCTAGATGTACCAAATCTAGAGAAGATATTCTTTTTTAGGAATGCGGTGACACTTTTACCTTCATTGTTTGAAAGCACAATTTCTTCCACCCATTTCGACACATAATCAACCGCAACAAGAATATACTTCATCCCATGTGAACTCACAAATGGACCCATAAAATCAATGCCCCGCACATCAAACAACTCAATCACCAATATCGGATTCATAGGTAGCTCTTGCCACTTTGAAATTCCTCCTTCTCTTTGGCAACGATCACAAGACAAGGCGAAATCATGAGCATCTTGGTGGATGGTAGGCCAGTAATACCCAGACTACAAAATCTTATGCGCAGTCTGAATACCACTATGATTCCTACCAATTGGCGAAGAATGACACGCCTCTAGTATGCTCATCATCTCAACCTCGGGCATACAACGACAAATAATCCCATCAGCACAAATATGAAACAAATAACGTTCATCCCAAAAGAACTTCTTCACATCATGCATAAACCTTTTCCTTTGGTGAACATACAAATCCGACCCAGATCACTTGCCAAATAGTTTGCAAAGTCTGCGAACCAAGGAATAAGATCATGAGAAGCCGCCAAATTCCTGTTCATCTAGATACACATCATTATTTTCTGCCCTATCTCCTAGCTTGAGCATATCTTCCTCCTCTAATCTGAACAAATGATCGACAACTTAATTTTCTGTCCCCTTTCTGTCTTTCACCTCAAAATTGAACTCTTGTAGCAACAATACCTATCTAATTAACCTCAATTTTGTATCCTTCTTAGCCATCAAATACCTCAATGTAGAATGGTCAGTATGCATTATGACCTTAGTACCAAGCAAGTAGGATCGAAATTTCTCGAATGCAAAAACCACAGCAATGAGTTCTTATTCAGTCACTGTATAGTTATTTTAAGCCATATTTAGAGCTTTGTTGGCATAGTAAATAGGATGAAGAATCTTCTCTCGCCTTTGACCCAATACCACACCAAAAGCAACTCTACACACATCACACATCACTTCAAACGGTTGCCCCCAATTCGGTGAAATAAAGATAGGTGCAGAAACTAGCTTTTCTTTCAACTCTCCAAATTCTCTCTGAAAAGCATCATCAAAATCAAACCTACTCTCCTTTTCAGGCAATTTGCACAATAAGTGTGCAATTTTGGAGAAATCCTTGATAAACCTTCTATAAAAGCTGCATGCCCAAGAAAACTTCTAACACCTTTAACAGAGATAGGTGGTGGAAGATTTTATATTACCTCGACTTTTGCTCTATCAACCTCATTACCCTTCTCAGAAATTTGATAACCCAGAACGATCCCTTCTTTCACCATGTAGTGGCACTTTTCCCAATTGAGCACAAGATTGCACTCTTTACACCGTTTAAGTACCTCGGCCAAATGATCCAAACAACCATCAAATGAATCACCTACCATAGAGAAATCATCCATAAATACCTCAATGGTGTCCTCCACCATATCGGAAAATATCGACATCATGCAATGCTAGAAAGTCACTGGACCATTACACAACCCAAATGGCATCCGTTTGAAGGCAAAAGTCCCATAAGGGAAAGTGAATGTGGTCTTCTATTGGTCTTTCGGAGCTGTGAAGATCTGATTGTAGCCCGAATAACCATTAAGAAAGCAATACCAACCCTTACCAGCAAGGCGGTCTAACATCTAATCCATGAATGACATAGGGAAGTGGTCCTTTTCTGTCCAAGCATTCAATTTTCGATAGTCCATGCATACTCTCCCTCCAGTCATGGGCCACATCGAAACAAGCTCGTTTCTCGCATTAGGTACCAAAGTAATCCTACCTTTCTTGGCACACACTGAACATGACAAACCTAACTACTATCTGCAATGGGATAAATGACTCCAGCATCCAACCACTTGATGATTTCCTTTTTCACTACCTCTTGCATAGGAGGATTTAGTCTCTTTTGGTGATCAATACTAGGCTTGTGATCCGGCATGAGTTGGATTTTATGAGAACAAATGCTAGGAGGAATCCCAATAATGTCTACAATAGTCCACCCAATGACCCACTTAAACTTCTTCAACATAGAAACCAAAGCCTCAACTTGTTCCGCATTTAAATCGGCCGCAATGATGACAGGTAAAGTACCATCTCTCCCTAGGAATACATACCTCAAATGTGATCGTAGAGCCTTAAGCTCCATTTTTGGAGCCTTTTCAACAGACGATTTTGCGGGTGGAGAGTTGCGATTCTTCATATCTAACTCCAATCTATTCAGTTTGGAATAGAATTTGAACCTATTAAGTGCGACAACTAACTTATCATACTCTTCAATACCGTCACCCTCAAAATTCATTATCACCACTGCAAGTGCATCAACACCCAACCGCTCTTCAATAGACACATCAGAACCTAGATCCACAATATGATTTACCACTGACATTGACTTGAGATCGCTTTCCTGCTTCATGGACCTACAAATATTAAAAGTTACCTCTTCACTATTTAATCAAAACTTCATCTGCCCTTTCTCCATGTCGACTAAGGTGTGCCCAGTAGTAAGGAATAGTTTCCCTAGGATGATGAGAACCTCAAAATCAACCTCACAGTCATGTATCACAAAATCTGCCGAAAAAACAAATGCTCCACCTTCATAGGTACATCTTGGAGAACACCAATGGGCCTCTTCACAGTTCTATCAGCTATGAGTAATGGCATCGCAGTCAATTTTGGAACCCTTAAATCCATCTTCTTGTAAATAGACAATGGCATCAGATTAATACTAGCACCCAAATCACACAACGGCTTCGCAAAATGCAATAACCCAATGGTACAAGGAATAATGAAAGCACCAGGATCCTCTTTCTACTGCACAAACGACTTAGTAACAACTGCACTGTAATGTTGCAAGCTATCATCATCTTTAAAACTGACGGCCCTCTTTTTAGTCACCAAAAATTTCTTAAACTTCGCATACCCAGTCATTTGCTTCAAAGCCTCAATCAACGGAACATTAATGGAAAACTGTTTAAACATAGTAATAAACCTGCGGTATTTCCCTTTTTCATTCTTCTTTACCAACCTCTGTGGGAATAGGGGTGGAGGTCTAGGCATGGGGACAACTTTTTGGGTTATCTCCGCTTCCTTATCTGTAGCATTCTTGGACTCTCCAGTAACCTCAATCTCATCATCATCTTTTTCAACCAAAATTTCAACCTCAGATGGCATAGGTAGATCAATGGTCTATTTACCCCTTCGAGTAGTGACTGCCATACAATTCCCATCATTCTTCGAATTCTGAATGGTATTGCTAGAAAGAGTGCCAGGTGTGGGTTTATTGTAGTGGACAACTGATTCATCTGATACTCGAGTTACTTAATCGACACTGCATGTGCATCAACTTTTTGACCAATTCCAGACAAGTCATTCTACATCTCCTTCACATTTTCATCAGTCAAGTGGAACCTCTTCATCATCTTCTAGATCATATCCTCAATACGTGATATACTACCCCTAGCTTCCCTATTACTAGATTCCCAATTTGTAGGTGGAATATAAGGACCAACTCTATCATTTCTGTTGCTATAGTTGTTCCGGTTGTAGTTGTTGTTGCGATTGTAGTTCCCATCCTGGACATACTGACCCTCTTGGTTGTAGTTTCCATAATTCCGACCTTGGTTTTTTTCAATTAGCGCCAATTATCTGAGTTGTAACCTTGGGCATTGGCTCAAAAATCTCCTGTCTAATCATTCACCAAGTAAGAATCTTCCTCAAAATAGTATTCCTCAATCGGTGGTGGTGGAGTCCTAGTTAAATAATTCACCGCATTTACCTTTCCTGGACATCTGCTTACATGATTCAATACCAGCCCAAGTTTTGTCCTTATCTGAGCCATCTCCTCATGAATGTCATCGACAGATTGACTAGGTATAGATTGAATTGCAAAAGTACTTCTTCACTTGTCTGTCTTTCGAGTGCTCTATGCTTTATTGTTTCGGGAAATCTTCTCTAATTTCTCAGCGATCTGCTCAAAAGTGCACTCACCATATGATCCTCTAGCAATAGTATCAAGCACAACCTTACAATTGTCATCTTGACCTCTATATAAATACTTATTCAGTGACTCATCATCAATCTGGTGGTTTGAAACACTTCATATGAATGCAGTGAACCTGTCCCATGAACTACTCACAGACTCTCCAGGTAGTGCCACGAAGTTTTTGAGTTTATCTTTGTGGTTCAACTTCTTTGACAATAGAAAGTACTTGGTCATGAACACCATGTGGAATTGGTCTTATGTATGAATCAAGTTGTGTGGAAGCTTAGAAAACCATATAGCAGCATCGCTGATCAATGATAGAGGGAAGACTCTCAACCCTATGATGTTCATATCCAACTCTGATCACCCTACAAAACTCTTACAAATACTCCTCAACTTGGCCATATGCCCATGCGGATCTTCCGAAGCCATGCCAAAAAATAATCCCCTTGTTGTAAGAACCTACATCAAACTGCTAGTCACCACGAATGTATTCCCAGAAGGTAGAGGAGGGAGAACAATGGGTCCTTTAGATTCGGCAGTTTTGAATTTGACCTTGTAATTATCACGTAGTCTTGGTTCTAGTGGATCCTGCACCCTTAATGCATCTCCAAGTAGATTATCACTATAAACCTAGGCATTCTCATTATTCACTTTTTCCTTAGGCTCCTCTATGAGTAGATTATCATGGACCCCTTGATTATTCATCATTCTTAAAATTTTGCTCAACTCTAGATTGTATGGGGTCAATGGTTAAACTTGACTTTGTGTACTTGGCATACACTAGAGTGGAAACCTGAAGAAAACAAAAATAAAAGAAAACGTAAAATTAGGAAATAATTGACTAAAGTTCAATAATGTAGTTAAATTTAATCTAAAAGCCTTATTTCCCGGCAGTGGCGCCAAAATTTGATATGCTCAAATTACACTTCCCTAAAAAAGTATAAGCAATCGTTAAAGAACCCAACTTGTAGGTTGGGGTCAATCCCACGAGGAATATGATTTAGACTTAAACTTAACTCACGATTTTATTTGTTTAGTCAATTTATTTCCTAGACAAGTAATTGAAAGGGAGGGGGGGGGGGGGGTTTGTGAAATAAATAACTGATTGATTCTTAAGTAACAAGTGAGCAAGATTCGAACTTTGTTGTTATCAATGAGGGAGAGAAACTAGGGTGTATGTATTACCTATAAGCTTTTAATGCGGTAATCCTAATAATAGTAAACCATTCTTAGTGTATCACATGCAAAGTGGTAAGTTATGTATCCCTAAGTGATTGGTCAGCCAAATAGGGAATTTCACCCCGCACCTTGGTCCGGCTACATGTATATAATTTACTAATCCTTACCTTTACCTCTGATTAGACATCACATCAATGTATGACTTAGTTTTCACCCTCACACTTATTGGCATTAGACTATTAGATAGTATCACACTAAATTTTTGTTGATAATTCTTTTCTAATTAACTACCTCCTTGGTCCGACAAGTAGCAACAAGGTGAGTTCTAACGTTGGCCACCGTTAAAAAGACTTCTAAATGAAAGAATTACCAATACATATATCAACACTAGTCAAGAATTACTTAGTTATTATTCATATATTCTTAATTGCTCATGGTTCCCACAACCCTAGTAGTGGATTTAGCTACTCATTCTTGAAAGAACACAATTCATAATTGTAGAAGAAGAAGTCATGAGCTTATGTATTGAGTAGAATAAACTCGTAATCTCCAATTAAAATTCAAAGCAAAAATCTTATAAACCGAAATTAGGAAATCAAATTTCCAAAGTTTGCAAAATTAATTCCCAAGAAAATACCAAGAAATAAAAGTATACAACGGTGTCTAACCCACAAAAATGAGGTTTACATACCCTATTTATAGAAAAACATGTCCTAAACAAAAATGAAACGAAATAAGGAAATAAAACTTCTAGAAGTGGCTTCGATCGATGAGATTGGCCTACGGACCGTAGATCGACCTATTGTCCGTAGGTCCCTTTCGTAGCTTGATACTTAGAACTTTTCCATGGAGGCTGGAACCTTCAACTCCCAGATACAATCTACGGACGTGTAGTACAAATCGTAGGTTGACCTATGGTTTGTGGGTCTTCTTCCATGGCTCCACACTTAGAACTTTTCACTAGGTACTGGTACTCCAAAACTCTTTGATCGATCAACGGATGTGCAGGACGGCCCATAGGTTGACCTACGCTCTGTCACTGGACTCCGTGGTTCCACACTTTGTCAGATTTCCTTGATGATCACTCCACGCCTACCCATGACGGACTGTGACTGGACCTACAATTTGTAGGTCACCTCCGTTGGTGACTCCTTCTGTAGAATTTCAGTTGTCATCTCTCTCGACCTCGTCCAAACCTATTTCCTGCAAATATAACACAATAAACATTAGTTCTAATACAAAATGGCCATAGACACACACAACTCTTAAGTGAAATGTATTAAAAATATCGTAAAATCACGGTATATCAGCAATCCATTGTGAATATTTAGTTCTTCTACCTCCTCACTTATGCCACAAACATCTAGAGTTTTGTCTCTAAGGAACCTTCTTCTCTACCTTTGATAGCTGTTAGAGTTCAGGTTTCAAGTTCATCATGCTAATTTTTTTCTCAATCTGATTTGGTTGTCTACCCTCATCTGTTTTCTTTAGAATCAACAAAGCTTTATTTTCCTTGTTTCTTCTTAATTATTAACTAAAATCTCTAATAGAAATTTCCACATTTTAGATTTTTGGGAGAGAAAAAAGTCAGGGTTCCATACAACATGTAGCTCTACCACCATTCTGTAATCTTCTCCCTGATTCATTCATGGTGCAACTACATGTTTTCAAATTTAAAAGTAACAAGGTTTGTTGGCCAGTCTCCACTTTCCAACATAATTGGCATGTTATCACAGAGCTAAATGTGTCATTCCATTCAAGTTGGACAGACCCCTAAACCAGGTATAGAAGGCTCCCTGCAAAGGCAGATCAACCAATTGCATGTCCTGTATGAGGTTTGAAAAGCTTCATATAGCAGCTCTTGACCTTCTAATGAAATTGAATCTCCTAGATCCAAATCTACACACATTAAAGTCACCTCCAAAGCTTTGTTCTTTCCCATATGGTGTAAGGCCTATAAACTCCAGTAAAGCACTATCAGAGACTAGTTTGTATCCTTCAAATAATGTGGAGATAGTCTGATGTTAAAGTTGTTCCCTATTCTTAAGATCATATTAAGAAATTCGTGTTCAAACCTAGAGATACTAACCTTGAAAGGTTCGTATGCTTTGGTCAAGACAATTATAGTCCACTAGATTGTCTTTGTTGGTTTTGAGAAAAGTCACCACTCACCATGCCAAGGCAGTTGTCATGACCCAGGGGCACCCCTAGATGTAACATGGCGTATAAAACCCCGAAGGACTCCATACAATTCACTTAGTCCTCATAACATTCAAAATAGAATAATTAGAGTAAAACAATATTTTAAGTCCAAAAACATTTTTTTAGAAAAACGGATAGACACTTGTCTCATCATAGCCATCTATTACAATCGAATGCAATTGGGCCTAGCCCATACATCATATCCAAAAAGGGAAATACAATGGAAAAGAAACTAAATCATAAAACTCCATCCTCGAAGCATGAGGACTCACCAAAGCTTAGAATCTCTAAATCAACACTTAGCCACAAAACTGATGACCTTTACTGTCAGACCCTACATATGGAAAAAATGTAGGCATGAGTACGTGTTAGTACAAAAATACACTAAGTATGATAACTATGTATAAAAACATTTAAAACATGCTAAAAGGGACATTTCATTTCAAAACATGCAATTTACCAAGTTTAAACATCATCATAGATATAGTTGGAAAATATAACTCATAAATCATCTTCAGTGCAAGATAGCGTCATCTTTAAAACCTTTGAACACTATGAGATACTTCTTGAAGCATGTCTTAGTTCATTATTTATCTTGTTATTGTGGGAATAAGCCTTAACCGACATGAGACCACGTGAGCTATAACATGATCTCCTGGTGTTACCCACACTGAAAAGGGTTCTCCTACTTGCCTAAGGTAGAACTATGAGTTCTTAGCTTAAGTGGATCCACTAGCTAAATAACCTATGGGAGCACATAGTTTATGGGATAAGGAGATTGCTACTACAAACCCGGCCTCTACTAACGTGAAGACTTCCATCTCAAGAGATTACTCCTAGAAACCCGGCCTCTACTAACGTGAGGGCATCCATCTCAATACAATATCCACTCGGTGTTAAGCATAAATCACACGGAGTAGTTATTAAGTCTTAACTTAACTCATGTCTCATGGAAGGATGTCCTTGACAACCAATCCAAGTTAGTTCATTAAGATAACTCCTTAGACCATGCGTGAGTAAACCTTTCACTGACCATGATCGCTTTAATCTTAGATTCAGTCAGGTCAGAAAGCCTTTCAACCTAGAATCTTCATTGAGAAAACCTTTCACATCATGTTAATCATGTGTTTATGAGAATGTCCTTTCAATCAACACAATAAAAATATCATAATCATTGACACTTTACTTTTAAAGTGTCCTTTAAGCATTTACATATATTTTTTAACAATATTCATAATCTCATACTTTTCCCTTTCAATGTTCAAAGCCTACTTTCAATCATCACATCTAGAATTCAAGCATTAGACATGGATTTCATTATAATTCATGTGATTCTATCACCTCTTGCCTTAATTCATAAAATTCCTCTTACATCAACAAAGACCCACATTGTATGATCACAATTGAGAAATATGGGAATTACATGGGTTCTTGGGGAGACATCATAAAAACCATAATAAATCATCAATTCATCTTTAGTATAACATAATTCAATTAATTAAATCAAGTTTGAAAGGAACCCATGACTTCTGAATAAAACCCTAACAATGGGGGATTTCTATCTTTTTGAAATTAGAGATTTTGAAGGAACTCCATGAATGAAAGGTATCCAAAAGCTACCATACCTTAACAACAAAGCCTAATGAAATTGATTTGTAGAAGGTTGCTTCTTGAAACCTAGCTTGAATCTCCTTCTTCTTCAAGTTTCTAGAGAGAGAAATGTTTTGAGAGGAAGAACTTTGGGGATTTGATGTAGGATTTGGGAATAATGACTTGAATGGGTTAGTTTTAATGTTAAAATCACTTATATAGGGTCCTAGGCATAGGCAAAATGACTTGGCTTTAATTTAATTAAAACCGAAAAAGACCAACTTAAACCCCACTTACAGTGCACTTCCCAAGGACCACGTGAGGTCACACGAGCCGTGTTCCTCACCACGAGATGTGGTCCCTTCGTGGCACATGGGACAGTAGCTAGGCAACCTCTCCCTTAACCCCCTAGATGCGAAGGCATCTTCACGACCCTTCCCACGGTCGTGGTCCCTACCACAAGATGTGGTGCCTTCCGTGGTCCATGGACTAGTGGCTAGGGTTGTCACACCTTGCCTCCACATGTCCAAGTAAATACCATGATCCCTCCCACAGCCGTGGTGGCCTTCACGAGCCATCTAGTGGCTAGTGAGAGGGCAACCTTTTGGGGCAGTTTTTTCATCGCTACTACCTCACCACCACGATACCTCCCACAGCTCGTGGTCCTCATCAGGAACCGTCATAGGGGGCGTAGTAAGGTGGGAAGTGCTTGGGAAAAACTAGGCTGCCCAAGCACCCTTCTTGGCCCTTGCCCTCTTCCTTGGTTCTATCCCTCACACACTTAGCCCTAGTTTAGTCTACTAGTTTTCGGGGTGTTACATTATCTCCCCCTTGGGAACATTCGTCCTCGAATGACGCTCTAGACACCTTACGGAAGTAAAGACTCAAGACTAGCAGCCTACGTGCATGCAACATCATAACAATACACAAAACAAAGGAGGAAACATCAACTCCAAGCTCAACATATTCAATGCACCTTAAGGAAAGTAGTAACTCTTCTTAACAACCCAATGTGCATGAAATTTCAAATTTTGTCATCTTGAAGGAGGAACCACCTTCTCGAGGCTCAAAAACATGCTCAACACAATCTCATAGAGCCAATTTGCAATTTACTCTCAAAATGCATAACTAAATCATGTTCAACAATTCATCTCATGAAGCATATAGGTAACTCATACTTAATGCACAATAACATGATGAAAATCAATCATATAACTTATTTTCTTTCAAAACATAAGCTTTCATGAACATGCATAACCTAAGCAGATCGTGAGACACATAAAACACACACTACTCCAAAACATAGAACATACTAAGAGGAACTCATTACCTTAAGCTAGAGTAGGAATAGAAGGAGAGACATGAGGATATCGGGACATCATATCGGCCTCGACCTCCCAAGTAGAATCCTTAACTAAATGATTCCTCCATAACACTTTTATGGAAGCAACTTCTTTATTTCTCAACTTCTTAACTTGCCGGTCCAAAATCTCAACCAGAACTTGTTCATAAGAAAAACTTTCATGAGCTCCCAACCCTTCTAAGGAAACTATGGATGTCGGATCTCCAACATCTTAAGCATACAGACATGAAAAACTGGATGCATTGATGCCAACTCATTTGGCAAATCTAACTCATAGGCAACCTTACCAACACGTCTCAAAATCTCATTTGGGCCTACAAAATAGGGACTAAGCTTTCCCTTCTGACCAAACCTCATTATACCCTTCATAGGTGAGATTTTCAATTAAACCTAATCATAAACATCAAACTCAAGATCCCTTCTTCTAACATTGGCATATGACTTTTGTCAGCTTTGGGCCGTTTTTAACCTTTCTCTAATAAGTCAAACTTTCTCGATAGCCTTATGAACTAACTAGGGACCTATCAAAGCAACTTCACCCACCTCAACCAACCTATAGGAGATCTACACCTCCTACCATAAAGAGCCTCAAATGGAGCCATACCTATACTCGAGCGATAGCTATTATTATAAGCAAATTCAATCAATGGAAAATGGTCATCCCAATTACTCTTACAGTCAATCACACAAACTCTTAACATGTCTTCCAACGTTTCTATAGAACATTTCACTTGCCTATCAGTTTGGGGATGAAAGTTGTTCTAAGCTTAACCTTAGTACCAAGACCCTTTTGGAATGACTTCTGAAATTGAAAAGTGAATTGGGTACCACGATAGGAAATAATGGACAAAGGCATTCCATGAAACTTTACCATTTCTCTTAAGTACATCTTGGCATAGTCCTACGCCGAATAAGAAACCTTGATGGGAAAGAAACGATTCGATTTCCTCATCTAATGTAATATTACCCAAATCTAATCTTGTTGTCACAGGGTGCGAGGCAAAGCAACTATAAAGTCCACATTCAAGTCTTTCCATTTCCAAGTAGGAGTAGCAATGTCTTGGGACAAACCTCCAGGTCTTAGATGCTCATCCTTCACTTGTTGACAATTAGGGCACTTGGCCACAAATTCCACAATATCTTTCTTCATCCCATTCCACCAATATACCTCCCATAAATCACGGTACATCCTGGTGGCTTTCAAGTGAATGGAATACTGGGAGCTATGGGATTTTGTTAAGGTCTGTTCCCTCTAGTCATCAACATTCGAAACACATAATCAACCTTGATATTGAGTTCAAGCTATTTATAGTGTGAAGCGAGGGAATAGGTTCGCGTCGCGGACCTGGACACCAGAATTGAGTCACGTGTTTTATTTCAGATTATAAATTGTCCAGTTGTATATTTTATCATTATCCAGTTTTTGAAAAATGAGAGAACATCGATTTGGGCGATTTGCTGACACTATCTAGGGATTTTCTTTTACTCCTTCATTTTGGTAAACCCTTTTATGATCCATAACCATTATTTGATGATGTTTTGTTCTATGAGTAGCTAAATTCCCTTATTCTAGGGTTGTAGCTACGATTAATGGTATAATAATATTTGTTTCTAGTATGAGATGAGTTTTCTTGTGATTTATACGTACATTCTTGTTTAACTATTTTAATGACTAATCAAAATTAAATAAACTCACTGTCCACTCTTGAATTCGGAAGATAAATAGAGCGATAGACCAAAGAATCTGAGAAGCGTGTTCATTCTAGGGTAATTAGAGTGTTTCGTATATAGGATAGTCTTATACTTCTATACCGCGCTTGATTAATATGCAAGATGATAGCTTAATGCTCTGCTATTACTTCATGCCTATCCCCACTAAATGATGTAGTTAGGCAGTCAATGGTGGTAGGTGATTAGAGGTCGGGAGATCATGACCGTAAAATTAACCTTGTAAATCCATAATGAGGTTAACCCATCGAATGCTAGGATGAATTAATGTTATGCTTTAAATCGGTATATGCTACAACCCTGGAATATTTTCCCAAATTGTGAAATTCTCTTGTTTGAAATTGTTTAATTGTAGTAATTAATTTTGGAGATTGTTCAACTTAGTAGTTATAAACAAATTCTTGAAATTGTCTTTTGCATAAGTAAATTTATTTTAGAAACAAATAAAGTTGTTATTTGTTGATTTGAAGTCCTTTAGGTTCTATAATCCGGCTCGAAAGAGTTGTTGTATTTCTTGAGTGACCACGTGCACTTGCGTGTGCTTTTGGACGCAACAATTAAACAGTTTCAAAAAAGAGAATTTCACAATTTGGGAAAATATTCCAGGGTTGTAGCATATACCTATTTCAAGCATAATATTAATTCATCCTAGCATTCGACAGGTTAACCATAATTGAGTCACGTGTTTTATTTCAAACTATAAAAGTTCAATTACACTTTTTTTAATAAAAACCCAACTTTTTAATGAAAAAGGTTCCAAAAACTTACCAGGTCCATGACACGGAGCATTCGCGAACATGCCTTGTGAATTTTGCTTCATCACACAGGAGAAGTTATGCACAGTAGGAACAAGTTTGCAATGCGGTGAGGTCGCGGACTCCACTGTTAATCCCTCCCAATTTTTCTAATTTCCAGCAACAGGTTCGCGATGCAAAGTTGTCGCGAACATGACTTGGATTTCCATCTTATCCTGGGGCCATCATCTTGAGGTCGTGGACTCCACTTTTTTCTCACCCAAAATTCTACTTTTTTTTAATTACAAATTACAACTTTTAAGATAAATGAAATAACCTGTAACTAAAATTAAACCAAACTAACCTATAAAAATAAAATACAATGCTAATATCTTCTAGAATACAAAGTCACAGGTTGCCTCCCGAGTAGCGCCTGGTTTAATGTCGCCGCACGACTCAGCTCCCCCTCATTCATTGCTCAAGTCCAAACTTTCTTCTTCTCGATCCACCTGTTATCCAAAATAATGATTTACCCTCTGTCCATTTATGATGAACGTGGATTGCATACCTTAATTCCATAATTCTATAGCTCCGTGGTCAGTTATATGCACCACCTCAAATGGTCCGCTCCATTTTGACTTCAACTTACCTGGAAACAACCGCAATCTAGAGTTAAACAATAATACCTTTTGCCCAGGCTCAAAAAGTCGAGGCACAATATGCTTATCATGCCACTGCTTAGTCTTCTCCTTATAGAGCTTAGTATTTTCATAGGCATGGAGTCTGAATTCCTCCAATTCATGTAGCTGACCCATCCCTTTTCTCCCGGCTAACTCCGAGTCAAGGCTCAATTTCTTCATTGCCCAGTAAGCCTGATGTTCTAATTCAATGGAAAGGTGACACGCTTTACCAAACACCAAGTGATAGGGAGAAGTCCCTATTGGTGTCTTATAGGCAGTCCTCTATGTGCATAATCCATCATTAAACTTCATTGCCAAATCTTTCCTTTGGGCATTCACTTTTTTCTGTAGAATCTACATCACTTCCCGATTTGACACTTCCACCTGGCCACTAATTTGAGGGTGGTATGTTGTAGACACCTTATGCCTGACTCCATATTTAGCTAAGATATTCTTCACCAATTGATTTATGAAGTTCATCCCTCCATCACTGATTATTGCTCCAGGAGTTCCAAACCAAGTGAAAATGTGCTTCTTTAGAAACTTCAGCACCACTTTAGCATCGTTAGTAGGCAAAGCTACTGCCTCAACCCACTTTGACACATAGTCTACAGCCATGAGTATGTATTGATTTCCGTTTGATGGACGGAATAGTCCCATGAAGTCAATCCCATACATCAAATATTTCAACCTCTAAGATGCTATGCAAAGGCATCTCATGTCGTATAGAAATAGACCCCATCCTCTGGCATTGATCATAAATTTTAACATACCCTGCAACATATTTAAATAGAGTAGGCCAGAAAAAACCAGATTGGAGCACTTTATGTGTAGTGCGCTCACCTCCATGATGAACCCCATATGTAGACGAGTGGCAACTATCCATCACTTGTATCATCTTAGACTCAAGCATACACCTCCTCATCATTTTGTTCGGTCATTTCTTGAAGATATAAGGCTCATCCCATATGTAGAATCGAGCATCATAAATCAGCCTCTTCTTTTGATATGTGGTTGCACCATGTGGGAACAATTCGCTCACCAAATAATTAACAATATTTGCATACCATGGTAGTTTGGTCACCTTTACCGCCAATAGTTGTTCATTCAGAAATTATTCTCGAATCTAACCTTGATCTCCCACATGTGACGAACTCTCCAATCTTGATAGGTGATCTGCAATTAGGTTTTCAGAACCTCTTCAGTCCTTGATCTCTATGTCAAACTATTGCAACAGTAGAATCCACCTGATTAACCATGATTTTGCATCCTTCTTATTGAACAGGTACCTAATAGCTACATGGTCAGTATAAAAAATAACTTTAGTCCCTACCAGGTAAGATCTAAATTTGTCAAAATCATAGACCAAGGCTAGCATTTCTTGTTCAGTCACTATGTAATTGGATTGGGATGCATCCAGTATTTTTCTTGCATAATATATTGAGTGAAACACCTTCTCTTTCCTTTGCCCTAACACTGCTCCCACAGCCACATCACTTGCGTCACACATCAGCTCAAAAGGAAGCTCCCAATTTGGGGCAGTTAGGATTGGAACTTCTATCAACTTCTTCTTCAAAGCTTCAAAAGCTTGAATGCATTGTTCATCAAATACAAATTTCATCTCCTTCCCTAGGAGACTGCACATGGGTCTTGCAGTCTTAGAGAAATCGTTGATGAATCTCTTATAGAAATTAGCATGACCCAAAAAACTTCTCACCCCTTTAACAGAGACTGGGGGAGGTAGCTTTTCAATGACTTCCACTTTGGCATGATCAACTTCCAACCCTCTCTTTGACACCTTATAGCCCAATACAATCCCTTCACTAGAAAATAACATTTTTCCCAGTTTAGGATGAGATTAGTTTCCCCGAATCTAGCAAGCACCCTGTTCAAATTCTCTAGACACTTGTCAAAAGACTCCCCAAAGACTGAGAAGTCGTCTATGAATATATATATATATATCTATATATATATATATATATATATATATATATATATATATATATAAAATCTTCAACCATATCATGAAAGATATCTATCATGCATCGTTGGAAGTGGCTGGAGCATCTCACAGCCCAAACGACATTCTTTTGAAAGCATATGTCCCATACTGACAAGTTAATGTAGTTTTCTCCTGGTCTTCTGGTGCAATCACAATTTGGTTATATCCTAAATAGCCATCCATGAAACAATAATATTCTTGCCCAGCTAACCTATCCAGTATTTGATCAATAAAAGGAACCGGGTAGTGATCCTTTGTGGTGGCCCCATTTAATTTCCTATAATCCATGCATATTCGCCACCCTGACACTGTCCTAGTTGGAATCAACTCATTTCTTTCATTGCTGATCATTGTCATGCCTCATTTTTTAGGCACACACTGAACCGGGCTGACCCACATGCTATCTGAAATCAGGTATACTATACCCGTATCCAGCCATTTAATCACCTCCTTGCACACCACATTTTCATCATTTGATTTAGTTTGCGCTGAGGTTGTACACTTGACTTGTGGCCCTCCTCCATAAATATCCTGTGCATGTATAGAGCTGGGTTGATGCCATGTATGTCAGCCATCTGCTAGCCTATCGCCTTTTTCCTCTTCCTTAATATTTTCAGAGATGCCCCAACCTACAATTAAGACAAAACAGAAGAAAGGATTACAAGTATAGATTCATTGGCACCTAAGAATGCATACCTGAGATGAGAAGGGAAAGACTTTAACTCTAACTTTGGTGCTTCCTCAATTGATGGCTTGGGAGGTAGTCCCAAGACTTTGTCTAATGGCTCCACAAACTTGCGAAGCATACTCACATTCGGGACGTCTAGAACATTAGCCAACTCCTGGGATTCATTGTCTCCCTCAATGTCTTGCCCAATTAATACTTTCTCTAAAGGGTCTTGGGCTTCAACATATTTAGCGCCATTTCCTCATCAATGACTGTAATTGCTAACAGCTCCTCATATATTGAAGATGACTTCATTTCGTTGTACACATCAAATACCTCTACTATGTCGCGAGGTCTCATTGTCAGTCTACCAACCGCCACATCAATTAACACACCCTCAATTGCTAAGAATGGGCGTCCTAAAATAAATGGGACCTCTGGAGTAGGCTAAACATCCAAGATAACAAAGTCTATGGGGAAAATCAGAATTCCCACTTGGACTAAGACATCCTCAATAACGCTATCTGGCCTTGCTATTGAACGGTTGGCTAACTGCAAAATAATGGTTGTAGACTTGGGCCTTCCCAGTCTCAACTTGAGAAACATGGATGTAGGCATCAAGTTCATACTTGCGCCTAAATCGCACAACCCTCTTGCCTTAATGCACTTGCTGATTTTTATTTTCACATCTTTCAACTTAGTTAGGAGCCTATTCTGGATTCTAGAACTGCACTCCTCAGTAAGTGCCACTGTTGCATACTCATCCAATCTACTATTGTTGGCTACCACATCTTTCACATATTTGGCATATTTAGGAATGCCCTGCAACACATCAATCAAAGGTAAGTTAACATACTTGTTTGACTAATTCAATAAACCTACCAAAACATTCCTCCTCCTTCTGTCTTTTAAATTTCTGTGGGAATGGAGAAGGTGGTTTTTCTTTTGGTTCCTCATTCACCCTTTGCTTACTTAGTTCCACTTCATCTACTTGTTTTCCTTTCTCTTCAGCAGCTTTTGCCTTTGGCGTTAACTCCTGCAATAGACGACCACTACGAGTACTCACAACATTTACCTGTTTTGGGTTTGGATCAGTATTTCGAGGTAAACCCCCTTATGGTAAAGAATTTTGGGCACTAGCAAACTACCCAAACTTCTTCTTCAAATCTTGAGTTACTAGTTGATTGTTTCGGACATTTGCTTCCAATCTAGCTTTTCAGCCATGATTTGTTTTAGCATGTCCTCCACACTCATATCACCTTGCTTGTTAGCATGCTGATTACCATGACTTTGCTGGTTTCCATGGCTTTGTTGATTGTAATGTTGTCCACTACCTTGTGGCATGTACTGGTTCTGTCCTTAAAGTTGGTTTTGATTATCACCCCATGAAAAGTTTAGGTGATTCCACCAGCTTGGGTTGTAAGTATTGCCATAGTTTTTGTGATTTCCTCCTCGCTGGGCATTACCTACAAAATGAACAGATTCTGGGTTTGCTCTACATACCTTAGCATTATGATCTCCATCTCCACATACTTCACACCAAGATTGTGGTTGTTGCACCATATTTACTTGAGATTGCTGCTGTCTTAGTGGCATATTACTAAAATGAGTAGTCATCATATTCTACATTGTTGAAATCTATGCAGTCAGAGCTGTTACTGCATGAATTTCTAGCACTCCAACAATCTTTTGTACGACCGGTTTAGCTCCTCCTTTATTCTACTCTGGATTACCTTGTGAAATTCTATTAAGCAATGTAAATAACTCAGCATATGCCTTCTCCAAAGCTTGTCCACCTACAACAGAATCAAGTAGAATTTTCATGTTTGGTTCCAACCCTTCAATGAAGGTATGGACCAACACTTCGTTAGCTTGATGATGATGTGGAAAACTTAACAGCAAGGAATTAAACCTGTCCCAAGCTTGGTATAAGTTTTCCCCTCCTTTTTGTCTGAAGCTTAATATGTCGCTTCTCAGCTTGGTTGTTTTCTCGGATGGAAAAAACCTTATCAAGAACTTTTGGGCAAGATCATCCAAATGTGTTATGGAATTTGCTGTCTCAGAGTTCAACCATCTTTTTTCTTGCCCTAGCAGAGAAAAGGGGAATTATTCAGAGTTCACTTCGATTGGGGTATACGTTTCATCGATCTTAAGGAAATTCTAAATATGCACTCGTGGGTCCTTATGAGATAAACCAGTGAATTGCCTGTTTGTGTGCAATAGTTGCACCATATCTGCTTTAATTTAAACCTCCCACCAACTGCAGGTTTCTGAATACTTGAGGTAACATTGGTGGTCTATGGGATTGCCACATCTCTCACTTTCATTTCTACCATCACTGCAAGTGGATCTTGATCCTCCCTTTCTTTTGAAATTTTTGATTTACTAGCGACAAGAGGAACATGATATGTGAGTTTTCTTTGTCTTCTTCAGTAATAAACAAATCTCTCCGGTTCAGCTAGAGGCTTTACCAAGTCCTGGTCATCTTCCAGTGTGAAAACCTGACATAACGTAAATGAAGAGCCAAGATCAAGTTGTCAACACTTGTATAAATAATTTAGACACTCAAAAATTAGATATCTGCCAATTTTAAAGTCCTCAAAAACGGCGCCAAAAAACTTGTTGCATCTAAAAGAACACGCAAGTGCACACGGTCACTCAAGTATTACAACAACTCTTTCGTGCCGGATTATCAAACCCAAAGGACTTCAAATCAATAAATAACAACTTTATTTGTGTCTAAAATAAATTTACTTATGCGACAGACAATTTCAGGAATTTGTTTATAACTACTAAGTTGAATAATCTCCAAAATTAATTACTACAATTAAACAGTTTCAAACAAGAGAATTTCACAATTTGGGAAAATATTCCAGGGTTGTAGCTTATACCGATTTCAAGCATAATATTAATTCATCCTAGCATTCGACAGGTTAACCTCATTATGGATTTACAAGGTTAATTTTACGATCATGATCTCCCGACCTCTAATTGCCTACCACCATTGACAGCCTAACTACATCGTTGAGCGGGGATAGGCATGAACCAATAGCGGAGCATTAAGCTATCATCTTGTATATGAATCAAGTGTGGTATATAGGTGATGCTTATCGTGACCAATGACACTAACCTACGGTATGAGTGTCTACGATTGTCGATAATATAGTAACCCAACCATGGGTTAGGGTCGTGTCCTAAGGGAGTGGTTTTGAGAATTAATAGAAAAATAAAATTAGGTTCTAGTTAGTTGTAGCTAAAGACATTAACGATTAAAAACATAGTAAATTAAAGGGGGTGACACAAAAGTGTCAAATATCAAATTGGGGTTTGTCACAAGTGTAATAACAACAATAGAATTAAAGGGGAGAGCAAATATGGGGAGACGTTCTTGGGGTGTGACCGCAATATAAATTGATATAAATAGTTGAGTACATGGTTTCAATAGGAAATTTGCAAGCTAATAGTGACTAGGCTAAGCTTTAAATGAAAATAAGTTCCCTCTCGGGTAACTTACCCCGTTTCAAATGGGTTCCTCTCGAACACATATTTGTCGCATGAAGGCCAGCCTATGCCTTACCCCATTCACTCTCTCGAGCTGAGTGTTAGGATATGGGACTAGGGCTTACCTCTCAGGCTGAACCTTATGTCGACCCACTCCTTAGGCCATCAGTCTAGCGGTCTTGGTTTCGCGACCTCTCTCTCTCGAGCAAGCCGAAAACACATGGGTGGTTTTGTATTTGCAACTACAAACCTATTAAATTAAACCACAACCACTAGGTGAAATCACCATTACAATACATCTAACCTATCAGCAAACAAGACCCAATAATAATATCAACGCATATTTGCTAAATCACACCCCAAGAATGGGGGTTTTTAGCCACACATCAAGAGATAGAAATTTATACCTAAATGTGTTTACATTCAATTGGGTATGAATATTTAAGTCTTGTTATAGGTCAAGAAAGAAGAATCCAAGAGACCCAACTCTAAATCTAGAAGATGAAACCCTCTTCTTCTTCAAGTCTCCAAAACCCTCTCAAACTTAGACCAAAAATATCAAAAAAGTACTATTTTATTATGGAAATTATAATAATTGTCCGACTCTCTAAAAATTGTTAAAGAGTTTAGTATTTATAGACTTCAAAAAATAGTGCTGGCGGATCGCTTGACAAGGTTAGTCGAAATTGCCGATTAACTTGGCGATTCACCCTTTGGTGTAGTTCGTCGCCGTCTTGCACTAGCCTTCAGCATTGTCATGCTCTATGTCATTATGTGGCATAGTACTGCTTCATGGAACTATTCGGTGAAACGCCGACTACTCCTTTCATCACCTTTTTGATCCTGCTCCTCCAGGGATTCGCGTAATGGAACAAAAGGCGGAGTGCATCCTTTTGGCGAATTGCCAAGCGTGCTTGGCGATGCTCATGCTTCAGCTTCTTCGTTCTTTTCAGGCTTTTTGTTCCATTTTGCACCTAGGTGTCCATGCTTCTACTAAAACTTCAAATACTTGAAACTTAAGTGTTTTCATCAGATATTTAGAATAAATAAGCATTTGAGGACACTATTTCTATTAAAATAAAGCCCTAAATGAGTCCAATTTGTGGACTCATCAACAGGTATAAGACTATCCTATATACGAAACACTCTAAGCTTTACCCTACAATGAACACACTTCTCACATTCTTTGGTCTATCCCTCTATTCATCTTCCAAATTCAAGAGTGGAAAATAAGTTTATTTTAATGTCGATCAGTGATTAAAATAGTTAAACAAGAATGTAAGCATAAATCACAAGAAAACCCATTTTATACTAGAAACAAATATTATAACACCATTAATCGTAGCTACAACCCTAGAATAAGGAAATTTAGCTACTCATAGAACAAAATATCATCAAATAATATTTAAGGATCATAAAAGATTTTACCAAAATGAAGGAGTAGAAGAAAATCCCTAGATAGTGTCAGCAAAGTCACCCAAATCGCTGTTCTCTCATTTTTCAAAAACTGGATAATGATAAAAAAAAATACAACTGGACTATTTATAGTTTGGAATAAAACACATGACTCAATTCTGGTGTCCAGGTCCGTTCTCTCGCTTCACTATAAATATCTTGAACTCACTCCACGATGCGCTCCTGACACGCACGTCACTGTTAAGTGGAATTTGTTTTCTGTATGCAAGTTTCAGCTCCGCAATGCAGAGGTGCTCCCTCCTAGTGTATTTTCTAGCTTCTTGTCCATTCTCCTTAACAACTTCGTCTTCTATTTTCCAACCTTTTTCTAGGTGCCCTTTTTAGCTCCTTCTTCTTTGCTTTTTCACCCTGAAACGTCTAATCTATTGGTTAGAGGAAACACAATCAATATACTCTAAACTTTTAGTTCCAACTAAGAAATTGCTCTCAAACTTAGCTATATATATGAGATAAATTGGTTATTAGGGGCATAAATACCCCTAAGATCAATATCTAAGCACACCATCTCCCCTTTGGGAGAAAGCCTCAATGGATTTCTTAAGCACCGCTTCTTTCAACTCAACCAAAATTGGATCAAGACCTTGCTTAGCCTTCACATCCATCGCAAAGGATCATTCAGACTCGTTATGGACTATGACACCACCGTTGGTGGAGTCCACTAATTGAACACCTAATCGAGCCAACCTATGAACATCACGAACTAACTTTTTCTTTGCATCCTCTACATAAGCAACACCACCCATCGACAATCGACTAAGAGTATCCGCCACCACATTTGCTTTATCAGGGTGATAGAGGATACTAATGTCATAATCCTTCAATAGCTTTGACCACCTTTTTTGGTGGAGATTCTAGTCTTTTTAAATAAACACTTATTGTAAACTCTTATGATCGGTGAAAACATCAACATGTATCCCATACAAATAATGCCTCCAAATCTTTAAGGCAAAAACAACCACCGCTAACTCAAGGTCATGGGTAGGATAATTCTTCTCATGGGTATTAAGTTACCTTGAAGCATAGGAAATAGCCTTACCATTTTGCATAAGCACACATCCCAAACCAAACTCTAAAGGCATCACAATACACCACAAAACTATTCGTACCTTTCGATAAGGTCAATACCAGAGCGAAAGTAAGTCTATCTTTCAACTCTTGGAAACTTTTCTCACAAGCTTCCGACCACACAAATTTAGCCTTCTTTTGAGTTAAAGCCGTCAAAGGAGAAACAATAGAAGAAAACCCCTCAACAAACCTTCTACAGTAACCGACCAAACCCAAGAAGCCTCTAATATTGGAAGGAGTTAGAGGTCTAGGTAACTCTTGACCGCATCCGTCTTCTTAGGATCTACCTTAATTTCCTCGCTTGACATAATATGGCCAAGAAAAGCTACGGACCTTAACCAAAATTCACATTTGCTAAACTTTGTGAAGAGTTGTTGGTCCTTAAGAATTCGCAACACAATCCTTAAATGGTCAATATGCTCATTCTCACTTCTTGAATAGATCAAAATATCATCAATAAACACAATTACGAACATATCAAAGTATTGTCTAAACACCCTATTCATCAATCCATAAATGCCGCCAGAGTATTAGTCAACCCAAACGATATTACCAAGAACTCATAATGACCATATCGGATCCTAAAAGCCATTTTTAGAATATCATCATCCCTCACCCTCAATTGGTGATAACTTGACCTAAGGTCAATCATAGAGAAGTAACTAGCCCCTTGTTGGTCAAATAATTCATCTATCCTTGGAAGAGGATATTTATTCTTAATGGTCACCTTTTTCAACTGACAATAGTCAATAATACATATACAAAGAGACCCATCTTTCTTTCTAACAAACAAAACGGGAGTACCCCATGGAGAGATACTCGGTCGGATGATACCCTTATCCAGCAAATCCTTTAATAGCTCTTTCAATTCCTCTAACTTAGTGAGAGCCATTCTATAAGCAGGAATAAAGATAAGTTGCATATCTAGGAGAAGGTCATACCAAATTCTATTTCCCACTGGGGTGGAATATCAAGTAAATCATTGGGGAAAACTTCTGGAAACTCATTAACAATGGGGATCAACTCAAGAGTAGGGGTTTTAGAATCTACATCCCTCACCCTAAAAAGATGGTAAATACAGCCTTTTGAGATCATATTTCTAGCTTTAAGAAAAGAGACAAATCGACTTCTAGGCATAGAATTTCCCCCCCTTCCACTCTAGGATAGACACATTTGAGAACTGAAACTTGATTACACGAGTTCTGCAATCTATAAAAGCATAACATGCATGCAACCAATCCATACCAAGAATCACATCGAAATATAATATGTCAAGCTCTACCAAATCAACAAGAGTAACTCTATAGGATAAGGAAATGGGATAGTTTCGATAGACCCTTTTATCACCACAGAATCACCAACAGGAGTAGAGACAGAAAAGGTTCTAACAACATATCCGAAGGAACATTAAACCTCATAGCCACATATGGTGTCACAAAAGGTAAAGTAGCACCAGGATCTAGTAAAGAATACACATCAAGTTGAAAAACTTTTAACATATTGGTAACTACATCCGAGGAACTCTCTTGGTCACCTCTAGACTGGAGTGTATAAAAGTAGTTTTGCTTGGGAGCATTGGAACCCAAACCACTAGGAGGAGCTTGCTTACTTGTATCTTCCTTTATCCATAAGCCTTGGGTAATCCCTCATTTTGTGACCACTCTTTCCATAACCAAAGCAACCGTCTGTGCTGGCCAGGCACTTACCATCATGTTTATTTCCACACTTAGCACAAGTAGACCTAGCCAAAGAAGAACCACCTCCATTCCCTCCTTGAGGATTAGGGTTATACACCCCATCTTTGTTGGACTTTGGAGGAGCATTGGAGGAACCTTGACCTGAAAACCTTTGTTGAAATCTAGGTCAACCTATCCATTGGACTTTGCATTAGAGAAGTTTCCATCACCAGTCCTAGCCCTTTTTACCTCCCTAAACTTTTCCTTGAGTTTCTCCTCCTTAATTTGTTTTGCATGGACCATAAGACGTGAGATGTCTATGTTAGCAATGATCTTAGCTGTACGACACTCTTTAACCACCATTTTTGGATATACCCGACACAAACTTACTCATCCTAGCCCTAAAATTTGTTACCATCATTGGATAATACTTGTAAAATTGAGTGAAATTTAGGGAATACTTGTAATAACCTAGAAAATAAGTAGGTGAAACTAGAGCCTTACGTAAGAATTTTTGAGTTTGATGTGGGATTTAGAAGTGTAAAATGGTTTCCCGAACTTAGGATGAGGGGTTTAGGGGTTAAAATTCAAGGTACGACCCCCCAAGGACCAACCAAGGGTCCTTGAGGAGAACCCTAAAGCCTAACCCCCAAGACTCCCCAAGATTTCCTAAGGCTGCCCAAAAAGGGCCACCTACGAATGGCACCTATGGCCAGTAGATGGACCCACACCCCATAGGTGGGGGTCGTAGGTTAATCCCTTAAAGTTGAGTTGCAGGTAATGACCTATGGACCTGCAGGATGGCCAGTAGGCTCACCTACGGACTGTAGGTCATGGGAGTGAGTCATGGCCTGCAATCTGTCCAATTCGGCCGAAAGGGAAGGACTTTTAAGTAATTTCCATTTTAGTTAGTTTGTTAAGGGGTCATTTTATATTGATTTAATGGACTTATATAAGTAATTTTATGTCATTAACTAACTCATATATTTCATAATTCCCAAGACCCCAAATCCATAACTAACTTTATCCCCAAAGTCTTCTCCCAAAAACTCCATAGAAAAAGAGGAAAATCAAGTTAGGGCTTGAAGAAGGGGGCTTTCTCACATGATTTTGGTTGGATTTCTTCACCTAAGGTATGTTAGTCTTGATTCATGGAAATATTTCTTCCATGGAGTCCTCAAACTTTCAATTTTAAAGAAGAAAAGTCTCCAAAACCTAGGGTTTTCACTCCAACTCATGGATTCTTTCTAAAAAAACATTTTTAATGATTTAATTATCATATATTATAATTGAATTACTGTTTTACGGTGGTTTTATGATAAAATCTCCCATGAATCCATGAATTCCCCATAACCTAATTTATGACTTTGTGATGTAGGTGAATTGTAGTAAGGTGAATACTATGAAACTATTCTTGTAAGTAGTTTAGTTACTTGAATCATGTTATTATTCATGCCTAATTGTAGTAATTCTAGGTGTGTTGGTGAATTATGATTCATGGTCCTTGAAGGGCAAATTATGAGATATTGTATAATCATGATAGTTGTGTACATGCTTTGTGATTACTTTGAAAGTAATGTGATCATGACTACAATGTAATTGTGGTGTTGTTGAAAGGTTATTCTCAATTATACACTTGTGAATAATGATTACATGTTGTGAAGGTTTCCTCAATGTATAATATACCTTGATTTGGTAGTCTTAGACATCCTCTTCATGTGTAATTAAAAGTGATCTTGATTGATATACCTTGAATTGGTAGGCTTAGGGCATCCTCTTCATGTGTAATAATGAACCTTGAATCGGTAGGCCAATGGCATCCATTTCATAAATGACTAATGAAGTATTCTAAGGCTGTCTTGAATTGGTAGACCAATGGTAGCCCTTTCATGATGAGTCCATGAACTACTATAATGATGAACCTTGAATCAGTAGACCCATGGTATCCCTTTCATGAGGATTCAATGAGTTATCCTAATAATGTACCCTTGAATTGGTAGGCTAATGACACCCTTTTATGTGGCTAATAATTTACCTTGAATTGGTAGGCTAATAGCACCCTTTCATGTGTGTAATAATGTACCTTGATTTGGTAGGCCAATGGCATCCCTCTCATGTATAATAATGTTAAAACGAGAATGAACTACTCTATAGGAATTTAATGCTTAGCACCGAGTGGATATTAGAAGGTGGAAGCTCTCTCCATGTTAGGTCGGGTTTCTTCTAACACCTTCTTTATCCCATAACTCTGTGCCCACATAGGATATTAGCTAGTGGATCCACCTAAGCTAAATTACTAGTCCTACCTTAGGCAAGTAGACCAACCCTTTACGGTGTGGGATAGACACCGGATTTCATGATTTTCTCACATGGTCTATGTAGGTTAGGGCTTATTTCCATTATGTGAGTTATGTGCTATGGTTTCTTAAGAGATTCTATGAAGTGTGGGTGGTAGTATGGGATGTCATTCATGTATTTCATGAGTAAGCTTTTAGAGTTGCTATGGTGTGTTCCTCAAATGTCATTATGTCTAATGAAATGAATGTGCTTATAATGATGCTATTGAGAATGTTGATATAAAGGCTAAATGAAATGATGAATGCTTAACTTGGATTGTTGCTATGAGTTGCTTTCCTTGACATGACTTATTGAATGTGAATGTTCCTTGTCTATGAGTATTAACCAAAGATGGGATCAAAGAATGGTAAGCATGACTATGGTGGCCTCAAAGGAATACTTAGTGTGAGTGGTATTATGGGATGCCATTCATACATTGCACAATTATAACTTAGGGTTACCTAATATGATGGTTCTATTATGTTATAATGATTTACATGTTGAACATGCTTGTGTCTTATGCTTTTATGCTAAAGTTCATGATGTTTCTGAAACTTGGCATATAGCATGGTTTTCAACTAGAATGTCCTTTTTAGCATTCTTTAAGGATTTTTATGCATGACTATCATACTTGGTGCATCTTTGTACTAACCCACATTTCTTCTACATTTTTCACAAAGTGTAGGTTCCAGTTATTGAGGTGTGCTTCTCTTATTGTTCAAAGCTTAGATTGATTATCTCCATGCTTTCTGTGAGTCCTTATAGTTCGAGGATGAGAGTTGTTAATTTCTAGTTTCTTTCTTACATTTTCTTTTGAGACTATGTTGCAAAGGGTTGTGACCCTTATTGATACTCGATTGCATTAGATGGCTAAATGAGACAAGTAGACTTCCGCTTTTATTTTAAATAAAGACTTCAATTGTATGGATAAAAGTTTTTTTAAAATTCTGTATCATTTCTTATGTCTTATGTTATGAATCCTATGAGTCTTTTATGAGGCTCTTTGGAGTCTTGTACGCCGTGTCACGTTTGGGGTGTAGGCTCGGGTCGTGACAATACTCCTTCACACTCATACTTCCTTGACGAAAGTTAATGAACTCTTGAACCTTAGATTCCCTCATCTCAAGGGGAAAGAACCTATCAAGAAAAGCATATTTAAATACTTCCCACTCTACGGGGCCTGCTCCTACCAGCCTTGCCTCTTTTCGTTGGTTGCACCATATTTGAGCAACACCTTTCAATTGATAAGCGGCCAATTCTGCCTTCTCTACTGGAGTCACCCCCATAATAGCAATTACCTTATAGACCTCATCGACAAACTCTTGAGGGTCTTCCTCAACTTTGGAGCCATAAAATTCCAGAGGGTTCATCCTTGTAAAGTCCCTCACTCTTAAAGCCGCTGTAGCCACATTTGGGTTCACGGGGACTACCACCTCTCTATTGGCTTGTGCCATCATGGCTTGGGCCAACATTTGAAACGTCGACCTACACTCTGCATTTGTTACATTCTCAGCCAAAGGACTTGTCGAAGCTTAAGGAGAAGTTCCTTGTTCCACCTTGTCACCATCCATCCTTCTAGCAGCCCTTGTAGTAGTCATATCCTGAAGAACATAGGGCAAGGATTAGGAGAGAGGTATTTTGGAGAGAGATCTTATAGAGTTAAACTCTATGGCACGATTTAGAGTAATGAAAGAATTGGAGTTTCCTAATCATCTTATAGCCTCTCACTTATGAATGTGTTGCGCTTCACACTCATGAACAAGACTCTACTAGACATGGCTTATAAGATATCAACCTAGGACAATTCTAAACCATGTGCTCTGATTACCAAGTTTGTCACGACCCAAGTGTACCCCGTAGATGTAACATGACGTATATAACCCCGAAGGACTCCATACAAGCCACTTAGTCCTCATAACATAAGAAATAGAACAATTAGAGTAAAACAACATTTGAAATCCAAAAACAATTTTATAGAAAAGCGGAAGACTACATACTTGTGTCATCATAGCCATCTCTTACAATCGAATGAAATTCGGCCTAGCCCATACATCATGTCCAAAAATGGAAATACAATGGAAAAGGAACTAAACAATAAAACTCCGTCCTTGAAGCATGAGGACTCACCAAACTCAAAATCTCTAAATCAACACTTAGCCATGAAACTGGTGACCCATGAATGTCGGACCCTACATTTTGGGAAACAGCAGGCAAGAGTATGCATTAGTACAAAAATACACTAAGTATGATGACTATGCATAAAAACATTTAAAACATGCTAAAAGGGACATTTCATTTTAAAGCATGCAATTTACCAAGTTTAAACATCATTATAGAGATAGTTAGAAAATAGAAGTCATAACATCATTTTCAGTGAAAGCTAGCATCATCTTTAAAACCTTTGAACACTACGAGATACTTCTTGAAGCATGTCTTAGTTCATTATTTATCTTGTTATTGTGGGAATAAGCCTTAACCGTCATGAGACCATATGAGCTATAACATGATCACTCGGTGTTACCAACTTTGAAAAGGGTTGTCCTACTTGCCTTTGGTAGAACCATGAACTCTTAGCTTAAGTGGATCCACTAGATAAGGGCACATAGTTTATTGGATAAGGAGATTGCGACTAGAAACCCAACCTCTACTAATGTGAGGGTTTCCATCTCAAGAGATTGCTCCTAGAAACCTGGCCTCTACTAACGTGAGGGCTTCCATGTCAATACAATATCCACTCGGTGCTAAGCATAAATCCCACGGAGTAGTTATTAAGTATTAACTCATTTCTCATGGAAGCAGGGGCGGAGCCATGTAGGCTCCAGGGTGTCCAAATTGACACCCTTCGTCGATAAATTATACTATATCTACACATAAAGTTTTGACTTTATATTGGTATATATATAATCTAGACACCTTGAAATAACAAAGTAATGCGTAGTGGAGTGGGCAATAGCCGCTGCAATCCCACTCTTTGCCCCAATTTAATTCCCCGCAGGAGTGTTTAATTTTCTGTAATTATTTTGACTTCTTGAATTCAATTAAGTAAATAAACATGTGTAATTTTAATATAAATGTTCAGTAGCTTGGTGGTTAATAGTGTCATGGTTGGCTTCAAGGACCCAAGATCGAATTTTACCTCCACTAACTATTTTTTTTTCAATTAAAATTGAGTTATTTCCTTAAATTTTAATACATTGTCCTTGTGAAATAAGATTTTCTTAATTTTAATACTTTTTCCTTGTGGAATTTTTTCAATTTCAATTATTTCCATAGATTTTAATAGTTTTTCCTTGTGGAATAAGATTTCCTTAAATTTTAATATTTTTCCTCGTGGAAAAGGTTTTCTTTCTCTGTAAATAGGAAACTCATTTACCTCAATTATATCACAATATAATTAAGAATAGAATCTCAATAATTCTCTCTCTATGTTTTTCTTTTCTTTCTCTTATTTTATAACAAAAATAACTAACTTAATATTTTAGTTTCAAGTTTCAATGGACATGAGAAATTATTACAATAGAGTACCAAAAAAAAGTTCAACTTCTCTAAGTCGAACCAAATAAAGAAACAACGGTAGATCAATTAGAGATGTTGTCACATTCTTCTAAAAAACAAAGCATTGATTTAAATACTCTAGAGGTTGATCCAGCAAAAAGAACTTCAATTTTAAATCATGATCCAAATCTTCGTGATGAAATAAGAAGGGCACATCTTAAACTTGGTCCTTGTCGACCAAATATTACAGAATACCCTCAATCATATATTGCTAAAGCAATGTGTCGTTTTAACTCTAATTGGTATCAAGCGTATAACTGGTTAGAGTATAGTGAGAGTGCAGATGCATCATATTTTTTACCTTGTTATTTATTTAAAGGTAATAATATTCATCAAGGTGGAGGTGAAGTATTTTAAACAACAGTATTTAACAATTGGCATAAAAAAAGCAAGCTTGACGAACATGTTGGTAGACCAAATAGCATTCATAATCAAGCAAAGAGAAAATGTGATGATCTAATGCAACAACGACAGTCCATTCATGCTGCATTTCATAGGCAATCTGATCATATTAAGATTCAATATTGGACTCGCTTAAATGCTTCAATTGGTGTGATAAGACTTCTCTTGAATCAAGAATTGCCACTCCGTGGTCATGATGAAAGTGAATCATCATTGAACAAAGGTAATTTTGTTGAAGTTCATAAAGAGATAGGTGTGAAAACATCAAACCATTCGTGTTAGAAAATGCTCCAAGAAATAATAAATTGACTTCACCAGATATTCAAAAAGAACTTGTAACTACATGTAAGATAGAAACATTGAAGTCTATAACGGAGGATCTAAATGGTGATTATTTTGCTCTATTAGTTTATGAATCTTTTGATGTGTCACGTAAAGAGAAAATGACTATTGTTTAATGATATGTACATAAAAAAGGATTTTTAATGGATGCATTTATTTGACTTGTTCATGTTAAAGATACTAGTGTTTTATCTCTAAAGAAAACAATTGTTAATGTACTTGCTCAACATTCATTAAGTTTATCTTATGTACCTGGACAATGTTATGATGGAGCAAGCAATATGCAAGGTGATATCTATGGTCTTAAAATGTTGATTAAGAAAGAAAATAAATTGGCTCATTCTGTTCATTGTTTTGCTCATCAACTTCAACTAACTCTTGTCGCACTTTCAAAAAAATGTGTTCAAGTGGGAGAACTTGTGTTATTGGTTTCAAATATTTTGAATGTGTTAGGAGCTTCTTTTAAACGAATGGATGAATTACGAAAATCTCAAAAAGATAATCTTCAAAGGCATTAGATATGGATGAAATAGAAAAAGGTAGAGGCTTGAATCAAGAACTTGGTCTTATTAGAGCCAGTGATACTCCTTGGGGATCTCACTACAAAGCATTTCAAAATGTTATACTTTTGTTTGACTCTATCATTGATGTACTTGATACACTTGTTGAAGATGCAAATACTTTAGATGAAAGAGCTAAAACATCAGGATTTCTTAGAAGTATTCAAACTTATGAGGTCGCTTTCATGTTACATTTGATGAAAGATATTTTTGGAATCACTTATGATCTTAATATATCACTACGGAAAAAGCAACATGATATTGCAAACGCCATGATAATTGTTGAAGTAGACAAAAAAAGGCTTCAAAAACTAAGAGATGATGGATGGGAGACAGTTATAAATAAAATATCTATATTTTGTATCAAAGATGATATCTTGATACCCAATTTTGATGAGCCCTATGCTAATGCTGGAAGATCACGCCGTAAAATTGTTGATCATACTATTTTACATCATTTTCATGTGGAAGTATATTATAAGGTTATTGATTGGCAACTTCAAGAACTTAATGATCGTTTCAATGAGGTGACAAGTGATTTGTGTCATGGAGTAGCTTGCTTGAATCCAATTAATTCATTTTCTAGTTTTGACATCGGAAAAATAATGAGAATAGCTGAATTATATCCTGATGGCTTTGATCAATTTAGTATGGGTGTCCTTCATAATCAGCTTGCCAATTACATTATCAATGTACGCCATACTGATAAAAGATTCTCTGATTTAGGTTGACTTGGTGAACTTTCAAGAAAATTGGTAGAGATAAAGAAAATCTTAACCTATCAACTTATATTTCGCTTAGTGAAATTTGCTTTGTTTTTGCCAGTTGCTACTGTAACCGTTGAAAGAGCTTTCTCATCAATGAAATATATATTAAAAATGACTTGTGAAATCAAATGGATGATGAGTTTTTAGACTGTCGTATAGTGTCTTATGTAGAGAAGAAAGTATTTCATACTATTTCTAATAAGTCTATTATAAAAACGTTTCAGGATATGAAACTTCGTCGAGTACAATTGTAATGATATATTTAAATTACGTTTTCAATAGTAGTTTATTTTGTCTTTATGTTAGCTTTGAATTATACACTTGTAATTATATTAAAAATATTCTTATATTTAATTAAATATTGCTTATCTTGATTATTTTTTTTGGTAATTTAAATCGTCATTTTTAAAAAAAATTACTATTAAAAGTTTGGACACCCTTCATGAAATTCTTGGCTATGCCACAGCATGGAAGGATGTACTTGACAACCAATCCAAGTTAGTTCATTAAGATAGCTCCTTAGACCATGAATGAGTAAACCTTTCACCGTCCATAATTACTTTAATCTTTGATTCAATTAGGTGAGAAAGCCTTTCAACCTTAGAATCTCATTATGTGCGAAAACCTTTCACATCATGTTAATCATGTGTTTATGAAAATGTCCTTTCAATCAACACAACAACAATATCATAATCATTGACACTTTACTCTCAAAGTGTCCTTAAAGCATTTACATAGATTTCATAACAACAGGCATAATCTCATACTTTGCCCTTTAAAGGTTCAAAGCCTACTTTCAATCATCACATCTAGAATTCAAGCATTAGACATGGATTTCATTATAATACATGTGATTCTATCACCTCTTTCATCAATTCATAAAATTCCTTTTACATCAACAAAGACCCACATTATAAGAGCACAATTGAGAAATATGGGAATTACATGGGTTATTGGGGAAACATCATAAAAACCATAAGAAATCATCAATTCATGCTTAGTATGACATAATTAAATCAATTAAATCAAGTTTGAAAGGAACCCGTGACTTTTGAATCAAACCCTAACAATGGGGGATTTCTATCTTTTTGAAATTGAAGATTTTGAAGGAACTCCATGGATGAAATCTACCATACCTTAACAACAAAGCCCAAAGAAAGTGATGCGTCAAAGCTTGCTCCTTGAAACCTAGATTGAAACTCCTTCTTCTTCTTCTTCTTCTTCAAGTTTCTAGAGAGAGAAATATTTTGAGAAGAACTTTGGGGATTTGTTTTGGATTTTGGGAATAATGGCTTGAATGGGTTAGTTATAGAGTTCAAATCAGTTATATAGGGTCCTAGGCTTAGGCAAACCAACTTGGCTTTAGTTTAATTAAAATCAGAAAACACCAACTTACCCCCCACTTACAATGCACTACCCAAGGACCACGTGAGGTCCCACGAGTCGTGGTCCCCTTCGTGGACCATGGGACAGTAGCTAGGCAAACGCCCCTTTAACACCCTAGATGCTAAGGCATTTTCACAAACCTTTCCACGATCGTGGTGCCCTCCGTGGTTCATGGACCAGCGGCTAGGGTTGCCACACCTTGCGCCCTATGACCCCTCTCACGATCATGGTGGCCTTCACAAGCTGTCCAGTGGCTTGTGGGGAGGGTGAACTTTTGGGGTAATTTTGGCATGGCTACTGCCTCACCACCATCACACCTCCCACGACTCATGGTCCTCACCACGAACTGTCATGGGGGGCGTGGTAAGGTGGGTAGTGCTTGGGAAAAACTAGGCTGCCCGAACCCCCTTCTTGGCCCTTGCCCTCTTCCTTAGATCTGGCCCTTGCCCTCTTCCACTAGTTTATGGGATGTTACAGTAGTGATAGGTAAGAAAGAGTCTAATACATATATATACCAAAGATTCAATATTTAATGGTAAGAGAGATATGATTAACATGCAAAGAGCCTGTCCTGTTTCATCATCAACATTGTACATAGCTTCAGAAGGTTCTATCTCTTTTTCCCTCAGTCAGAAAGGTAGAGAGGGATCTGCGATGATATATATATCCTTATATTAGGCTTGCTGTAACTATTTTGGGCTGACCCAGTTGCCCTCCATTCCATTTTATTTTGCAAAAATTTTCAAACTAGTCACACATTCTAACATAATTATTAAAACCATCTACACTTTAAAATAATAATTAAAAATGTCAATATGTCAATATTTTAGAAAATAAATTGTATCTTATTATAATTAATTTCCTTTCCTTTTATTTCTCTCCACATTGGACCACTTTTTACTCCCTATTCGGTAAAAATAAAATAAAAAATACGCTCATTACTCTCACTTACCCCTCTTCCTAGGTTTTACCCCAAATCACTCATTTCTCTCTTTCCTTTTTTACCATTGTTATTTCCTTCTCTGCTCAAGAAAATCAACTATTCAAATTTCCTACACTTTGTTCAAGAAATCTCACAATTAATTCAAAAGATTTTTTTCACTCATTTATAAAGGTAAATTCGAAGTCAACAAGTATTTTGTGAGACTTCTTGTGATTTTGTTTTTATATTCACCAAATGTTTTGTGTTTCGGATTTTTCGTTTTCTAAACAATATTGTTTGATTTTTTATGAGTTTGTTTTTATATTCACCAAGTATTTTGTGAGATTTTCCTTTCTTATGTGTTTCGAATTTTTGGTATTATAAACACTATTGATCGATTTTTTTTTGTGATTTTGTTTTTATATTTGAGATTTAGTAGATTGTAGCAATCTACATTGGCATTCATACTTCATATATTGAGTGAACTTTTATACATTCATATTTAATAACTTTGAATTTCTTATAGGGTTACTAATGCACAAGTAAATACAAATTTGGATTTGAGTTTGGTGAACAAAAATCGGAAAAAAGAAAATGGGTGTGTAGAACTCTACATCAGATAGGAACCAACAACAATACACATACAGGAAATGAATTTGATCTCTTACGGACCAAGATTAGTTTAATGTATTTTGGTTTTAGCTACATTATATATCTTGGGTTAGTGATGAAAAAAATTGTGTTCTACTAGATCCATTATGTATCCCAAATCAGTAGTATCCAAAAGAAGAGTTATAGTAGCTCCATTATGTAGTTGTTTAATATATGTGTCATGTTTACATATCCTTTTTCAGATTGTATTCTTGTTTTGTGTATTAATATGTTCTGAGATTGTATATATTCTTTTTGTCCTTTTCCAGATTGTATTATTGTTTTGTGTATTAGTATGTTCTTAGACTGTATTCTTGTTTTGTGTATTAGTTTGTTATTAAATTGTATTCTTTTTGTCTCTTTCTAAATTGTATTCTTGTTTTGTGTGTTTAGACTGTATAATTATTTTGTGTATTAGTATGTAATTAAATTGTGTTCTTTTTGTCTTTTCCCAAATTGTATTCTTATTTACTAATTATATCCTAATATATTTAATATTCCAAAGAACCAGCTATGAAATAAAAGCATAAACTTTTGTTCATACAAAAAGCCTATAATGAATGCAATCAATACCAAACTATCATTTATTTATGTATTCATTATATAGGTATTCATCCTATAATTCCATGTGTATTAGATAATTTGTATTTTATTTTGTTGTATTCAAAACAACAGGCTACAAAATAATAGCATGACCATTTATCCATACCAATTCCTATAATGGATACACAATTTTCTTGAAAATCTAAAAATAAACAGCCAAATACAAGTTCATTTCGTTTAGAAAAAAGTATTTCTATATTAAAATTTTGATTTCATACTACTTTTGTATTAAAATCAAACTTAAAATACAAATGTCAAATACATACACAGATCCAACTACTTTGATCCAAAAATAAAATAAAATCGAAACTTAAACAATACCTATCAATTTTTTTGATTTTCACTGATAATCTTGAACTTTAAAAGAAATCAGTGGAATTCAATTTGAAATATCAATCGATTAATTCAACAGTTTTCTATCCAAATAAAACTGACGCAAATCAATGAAAACTCCACTTCAATTTCAATGGAGTTATTCGAAAATGGATATTTGAATTTCTTAGAAAAATGGTGAAAGAACGTTTGAATGAAGAAGAGAGATGACATGACTCTAATAGTAACTGATTAGTGATTCAAGCATGTTTACCTTTTTTGAAATATCTTCTCCCATTATTTTCTCCATTTTGTTGTTAAAGATTTGCATTCTTTCAAACTAAATAAATACAAAAGTCATTCTTATAACAAACCAAAATATTGACATTTTAAATAAATATTGAAAGTTATTGACAAGGGATCCTATTAGATGCTAAAATATTGTTGTTTTGAAAATTTTCCCCCGCTTAAGAAAATTAGTAAACTCGTCAAAATTCCTAACATAATTATTAAAAATATCTATAGTTTAAAATAATTATTAAAAATGTCAATATGTCAATATTTTAGCAAATATAATAGGGGTGTACGTGATCGGGTTGGTTCGGGTTTTTCGAATATCAAACCAAATCATTTGTGTCGCATTTTTAAATTTATAAACCAAACCAAACCAATAAAACTCGGGTTTTTCAACCTCGGGTTTTTTTGGGTTTTTCGGATTTTTAGGTTTTTTCAGGTTTTTGTTAAAGTATTCATACAAACATATAATTTATTTGTATTTCAAATATTTCTTTAGTCCTACCAAAATACAACTATCTAAGGAATTTCTTAAGAAAATAACACAAAATATGATATGATTAATGACACTAAATATCCAACAAAAAAATAATGAAATAGTGTAAGAAAATATTGCAAATTAATAAGTCATAATGAAAATGATTATAATTTAAATGTGCTAAATCATTCTAAAATAAGTTTAATAAGTACTAGTTACATGACTAATTATTAAAGAAAATTAAAATTAAATTATGTATTTTAATTGTCTAACCCAATGTAAAACTAAAGAACAAATATTCAATATTATTGTCATTCTTAGTGTTGAATTGATTTTCTTTTTGCATTAGTATTAATTTTATTTTAATTTAAGCTTTATTATTAGGGAATTTTTCACAAATAGCTAGTATAGGAAACTTAATTAAGCTCCTTAACTACAGTTTGCCTAATTATATTCCATAACTATAATTTCAGTAGCTATGAATATTTTCGTTTGTATATTTCACATGAATTTCATATTATATACAATTCTTTTTTTCAGAATTTTTAATGAATTTAGACAGTAATTTGTTTGAGAAAAAAGAAAATAATCCTATAAATTATGAAATTGTATCTCATTAGAGTTTCATACCAAATATGACTCCCTTCATACTAACAATTGTTTATTATCAAATGCTTTGTATTTTTATTTGTATATACTGACTTATATGAGTTAGATATTGCGTTTACTAAAAATGTATACATTGCATTTTTATTTTGTATAAGTATAATTTTTTTGATATAATTTTTGTATAGTTGTCTGAAAATTATATTGAATTTGTATATATGTATGAAGTGACTACTAGATTTATTATTATATGTATTATGATATGTATAATTGACTAATGGAGTTATACCATAAGAAATTTTTCATAACTTATACAAATCAAATGTATCAACAAATCATATATACAAAAAAATTAATTGATAAATATAAATGAATCTACTGTATATGTATCACTGATGGACAAAACAAATATACAATTAAATATATATATATTTGTATAAAATCGGAAAAAAATGTTTGTAAACCTAAATAATTCGTAGAATTATACAAAAATAAAAAAAAAATGAATTCATTAAAATATACAAATTAAGTTGTACAAAATCGCAATTCCTTCCCCATCCCGTTGGTCCATTGAATCAAATTGAACTTCTTCTTCTTCTTCTTCGATTCTTCTTCTTTTTATTCTTCTATTCTTCTTCTTCGTTTCTTGTTCTTCTTCTTCTACTTCTTCTTCGATTTCTTCTATGATTAATTGCTTGTAAATGTAATTTCTTTTGCCTTACAGAAAGACAAGAAATCGTCTAATTTTTGTGCATGCATTTGAATACCTGGAGTGATTATGGCTGAAAAAAATATGAAACAATGGAAGAAATTGAAACAAATAATACAAAGACAAAAAAAAAAAAAAAAAAAAAAAATGGATGGAAGGGTATTTTCAAAATCTAAAATTGATTTAGTTCAGAAATTTATGGGGGATTGAGAGATTTATGGAGAAAAGTAAGTGACAGTGGAAGAGAGAGATAGTGGGAAGATTTGTATGAAAGGGAAACTGAGTTACTACATGTTATATACAAAAAAATAAAATAAAAAAAATGAAGTGGGCCCAAATTAACCATTTTGTTAAATAATAATCATTTTCTATAATTAAATAAAACTATAGTCGTGTAGCATAATTAAGTACTAAATGTTAGCTTAGTTATATAATTTTTTCTTATTATAATTATCAACATCTATGGACTAAATTTTTATTGCGTCATTCATAATTTTAAGTTTCAGATTTGAAATGATATATTAGAAGATAAACTATGAAAACGTATAAGAAATATTTAAAAATTATATTAAAGTAAATATTTTTATGTATAAAATAAAATTTTAAAATTATCTATTTAATGTCGGGTTGGTTTGGTCTCGTATTGATTTTTTAAGTTAAAACCAAACCAACCAAAATATAGTCAGAGTTTTTTTTCAATACCAAACCAAGTCTAGTCGGATTTTTTTTCGGTTTGACTCGATTTACAGTTTGGTTCGGTTTTATACACCCTTAAAATATAATATATCCTAATATAATCATTTTTTTTTATTTCTCAAATCAGTCCCAATTGGACTCATTTTTACCCCACTATCCGGTGAAAAAGAAAAAGAAAATCTCATTACCCACTTTCACCTTTTTGTAGGTTTTTATCCCAAATCTCTTCTCTCTCTCGTGCGTTTTCACCATTGTTCTCCCCTTTTCTTTCTCATGGGGTCCATTGGGATGGTTAATTCCCAATGAGATTTATATACTCCAAGTTTGATCCGCAGCACAAAGCGTCACCGTCTCCATGAGCATGTATTCACGTTTGGGGTGGCACAAGTTTTCTTAATGATGTGTGTTGGATGAAGTTTGGGTTGTTCATCTTCTTTGTGTTTATAATGACTCTCTTTGTCTACTTTTGCGTGAATGAAGAATGATGAAACCTATGAGCCTCCTTAGTACTTGATTAGCCATTTGACCATGGTAGATTCCAACTTTGATTCCTGCCTCATGAAGCGATTTGAAGATCTACAAAAACCATGATAATGGTATCATAAGCCAAGTCACTAGGTCATAGCAGCATTGAGTCACTAGTAAAGCATCATGCACTATTATGATATCATGAGAACAGCAACATATCTAATAACTTGATACTATTATGCAACAAAAGGATCAACGGTCTGTTGAAATCATGAAATCTATCAGAACCTAGCAGGCTAGCATATGGAGAAACATAGTAAAGAATAAAGGGAACTACTAGGAGGAGAAAACGTTCAACATTTTCTCAACTAAAACAAACTGTAAGTGCCAAGCAAGAAAAATTTCATGCATCTAACCACAAGGAAGACATTGAAGTAGAAAGCACACAGACTAATACTTTCAACATTTCTACTCATTAAGAGATGTAATCAAAGCACATCCACTGGAAACATATCATGCTAGAATGCTACGAATGTCCCAAGTTGGCAAAATAGAAATCATAGTTTTGTCATGGTAGAGATGAAATATGACCTCTTCAGTGTCTTTGATGGTAGTACGATATACTATTGTTGAATTTGCATTATCTACATATTTAGAGATCTCCTACACCAGCTGATCAACAAATTGAGAACTACGACAAAAAGATTTGACTCCGTATAAAAGATTGTTGCGATCAAATGAGCCAATAGCAACATGATGGTCTTTCATCAGCAAGGAGTTCATAATGTCACCCCAAACTCTGAAACTTAAGAAAAGAATTGATTATTCATCTAAAGCTTCTACGAGATAAATAAAGAGAAGAAAAACTAAGAAATACAAAGTGGTGTGTCAGCTTATATATACTAGTCCAACAAAGCTATAGTGCAAGTTCAATATTTTTATTAGACGGTAAATGACACTTCATGCTATGAGAGACACAATAAATACTTGACAGTGATTAGAAGTTGTGTGTAGTTTAACCAAAAACATAGATAGCATAAACCCGATCCAGCTTAACTCACAACAGAAGCCTACTACAACAAGAATGCTTGAAAATTAGGACTAAAGGTCAAGAGAAGGCAGAAGTTAACACAATACAATAGACTGTTAGATACAAGAGAAACGAGGTAAGGTGGTATAGTTAAGGACGATTTCTCAAAGTAAAGCTAGATGACAGTTGCTCTTGGATATAAATTTTCCTTGTATTACTGGGAAACAACCAATTCAATTTAGTAAACTTCCCTATAGTACAATTATAGATTACATCAAACACTGGAGACCCAACCAAACAGTAGAAATTAAAATATAAAATAGTGTTTGGTAGAAAGTTGTTAGCAGAAAGGAAACAAAATCATGAGACGAAATAAGATTGCAGAGAAAGAAATTACATCCAATTAGATATCCTGTCCACCTTGTTTCTGAAGCTGAACATGACCTCAAAATCAAAAGAAAAGAAGAAATTGGGGAAGTTATGGAAAAGAAAAATAAGAGGAAAAAAGTTACGGAACTTGAAAAAGTATTTACTTTTCTGTAGCAGTTGCTGTCAAAATAGAACATTCAAAAGAACATTACGCAGCTTGTCCAACTGCTTATACTTAACCATGCAAAGGAGAAAAGCAAGTTTCTTTAGACAATAGGTAAAACCGTAAAAGGGAAAAGAAATATTATTAAGATAAAAGTAGGTTAATACTGCAAGAGACGACTAAAATGTCCAAGCAATATAGAATTCAAAGAGCAAAGGAATAATGATGAACCATACCTGACAAGGCTAAAGTAGACTCGTGCTACAAGAAAGACCACAAATATCTTAATGGAATGATGCTATAGATCCACTATAAATAACATCTTTAGTTTTCACGCTGTAGAAAATAATATTCATCTGAAGAAACTTTCAAGCTAGAGCTCCATGAATCAAAGATAAAGATACGAAAATTCTAAATCAACTTCAATGCACTTTAAGGAATTTAGGTCCACTAATCAGTGCAAATTTATAACCTTAATTATTATGAGTGCCATTTGCACCCTCAGACAGTTGAATCATTTCAAGTTTTCTGATCTTATACAACCATATATCTGTCTTAACATTCATTTTCGTAATATACATAATATGAACGAGTTGGGTCTTAAGAGGTTCAACATTTACTGCTAGATAACATTGTTGGTCTAAAAACCATTCTATATTGGGTGTTAGAAGGTTCAACATTAACTGCCACATAACATTATTAGTCTCAAAATCATTCTATAGGCCTTGCCTTGAGATTAGGTATCTCTTTCAAACAATACAAAGAAATTTCATACAACAGCACCAAGATGTGAGAAAACAAAAGTACACCATTAGAATAGTCTTCAGTGAAAGGAATAAAAACTAGCAGTTTTCAGCCTACTGTACATATTCCTTTATACAACAAAAAATACAGTTAGTCTTGATCTTCAGCAGGAATTAGCACTTTCCATCTGAACAACTGTGTTTCGCTTTTTCCACATTGTCCACCAAAAAGCATAGAAGAATGGTGTTACATATTATCTTCCAGACTTTACCCTATCCTTTTAGCGTTGGCAATATATCAGTTCTCTTTCTCAAAACAAAAGCAATCTTTCCTCTGGTGTTGTTCCAGGCATAATTCAAGTCATCCCCGATGCGTTTAGGAAAAAGGACCATAATTATCTTGATGTAGAGCAGTGCAAAAATACATGGTTACTTCTTTTGATCTCTTCTCCAAATAGATCCCATCGATTTCATTACTAAACTCATATCTTCTGGAGGTTCTCTTGAGACAAGCACGCTTGATGAGACACCATCCAAGAGAAACAAGTCACTTTCAAAAGATGTTTCAGATTTCCAGAGCTTCCTCCACCTTGCTGCATTGTTAGAATACAAATATGTAATATTCTTACTTAGAATAGAAATAAGAATAGGAATAGGAATCCTAGTTAGAAAAGGATTTCAATGTATTGTCTATAAATAGGGTCTCAATGTAAAAATTTAGATACATAAGTCAATAATATTTTTCCCATATATTTCTCACATGATATTAGAGCATTGGTGAGAAACTTCAAGTCATCGTGTCAAATTTCGGCGACGACTGTTGGGACTGATTGGTGTCATCTTTCGTTTTAAAGGTGTTGTGTGAAGAAAACACCATCATGAGGCTCGGGAAGCTCAGGCGACAGAACCCCAATTAGATCCATAGCAAAATAGCCCTTCACGCGCCTCTACACATCATTCGAAGGTGGAAGTTTTTTGGCGAGATCTAGTCACGCGCTGACGCGTGAGTGCTGCTCCGTTCATTTATTTTCATGTTGTTTTCATCTGTTGGGGTCGTCCAGTATTTCCGACTAGAACCCATTCAATTTTCTCTAGATTCGATCACCGAAATTAGGATTTTGGTGATTTTCAAGCAGTTTCCAACAAGTTCCTGGCAAAATTAGAATTTTCAGGCCACTGTAGGCAGATTCCGGTAGCTTCCAATGAGTTTCTTAGTCTTTTCAAGTCAAATTTCAAAAAAATGTCTTTCAGGTGTGATGTTTTTGGCTCCAAAAATACGGGGATTGGAAGTTCAAGCCTTACAATCACTGCAGAACCATTAATGGGAAGTTCAAAGTATTTAGCTTGCATTTTTTTAGTTGAGTTGTGGTGCAAGGGTCAAGGTGTTCAAGATCACTTAACAAACAATGTTTGTGTGGTAGATGAAAAGACAATGTCTAGTGATGAAGGTGCAAAAGCCAAAGCACAATGGAGAAAGTGGATGCCTAATTACGTAGTCTCCTTTGGCGCTCTATTGATTCTAAGTTGATGCCCTTGTTTCGCCCATTCCAGACATGTTATTTAATTTGGGAAAAGGCACATGTTTTATACACTAATGACATATCTCGATTCTATGATGTGATATCTCGGATGACCAACTTAAAGAAGCAAGAATCCGATATGTCTACTTACTTGGGACAAGTACATGTAGTCATGGAGGAATTTGAAACGTTGATGCCTATCACTACAAACGTGGAAAAGCAACAAGAGCAAAGACAAACATTGTTTCTAGTTCTTACACTTGCTGGACTTCCTACTGCCATAACTCTATGCGTGACCAGATTCTAACTAGTCCTACTGTTCCCTCAATTGATGAATTATTCTCTCGTCTACTTTGTCTTGCTGCACCTCCCAGTCACAAAGAAGTTTTATCACCCATTGTTGACTCCTCTATTCTCGCATCTCAAACCATAGAAAAGTGTACATACCAGTCTATGGAGAATCAGTGAGGGGAAGGGTATTTTGGGAAACCTCGATCCAAGTGTAGTCATTGTCATAAACTTGGACACACTTGTTATATATGTTATATTTTGCACGGTCCACCACCCTGTTATGATCCTATTGTTCTTAAGGAATATATGAGTTCCTTGGAAATCGCATAAGTAAACAGACATCTTCACCAGTAGCATATGGTGCTCAACCTAATCCACCATCCAATAATGTTCATGTTGCTCAGACAGAATATGATGAGTTCCTTAGGTATCGTGTGAATAAACAAACGTCTCCACAAGTAGTTTCGATTGAACAGCCTGATGTTTCTGTTGCGGGTAATTCTTTTTCTTGTGTGTCACAATCTAGTACTCTTGGATCATAGGTCATGGACTCAGGGGCTTCTGATCATTTATTTGGTAATAAATCACTTTTGTTCGATATTGTTTATTCACAATCTCTTCCAACTATTACTTTAGCCAATGGGATCCAAACAAAACCAAAAGGGGTTAGAAAAGCCAAACCCCTATCTTTTGTCACCCTAGACTCTGTTCTTTATGTCTCCGTTTCTCTTTTTAATCTAGCATCTGTTAGTCATTTGACGAAGGCCCTACATTGTAACATATTTTTTGTTTTGATGACTTTTTTCTCATGCAGGACCGCAGTACGGGACAGACGATTGGAAGAGGACATGAATCACAAGGCCTTTACTATCTTGCCTCTTTAAATTCCTTGAAAGCATGCTCCATTGCAGATTCCCCAGATCTAATTCACAAACTTTTGGGACATCCGAGCCCATCAAAACTGTAAAAGATAGTGCTTAGTTTGTCTAGTTTATCCAAATTAGATTGTGAGTCGTATCAACTTGGGAATCACACTCGTGCTACATTTTCACATATTAATGAGGGTCATTATGAGTCTATTTTTTCATTAGTTCATTCTGATAATTGGGGTCCTAGTAGAGTCAGTTCCACCTTAGGATTTCGTTATTTTGTTAGTTTCATTGATGATTATTCAAGATGTACTTGCATTTTCTTAATGAAAGATCGTTCTAAATTATTTTCTATATTCAAAAGTTTCTTTGCTGAAATACAAAATCAATTTGGTGTTTCTATTCGTACTTAGTGATAATGCTTTAGAATACTTATCCTTCCAATTTTAGGAGTTTATGACTCACCAAGGAATTATTCACTAGACTACTTGTCCATACACCCCTTAACAAAACAGTGTAGCTGAAAGGAAAAATAGGCATCTTATTGAGACTGCTCGTACTCTTCTCCTTGAATCCCATGTTCCGCTGCGTTTTTGGGGAGATGCAATTCTTACATCTTGTTATTTAATAAATAGAATACCCTCATCTTCTATTTAGAATCAAGTTCCATATTCCAAACTGTTTCTTGAGTCGCATCTCTATACTATCCCCCTTCGTGTCTTTGGGAGCACATGCTTTGTTCATAACTTAGCCCTAGGGAAAGATAAATTAGCCCCTTGTGCCCTCAAATGTGTCTTTCTTGGTTACTCTCGAGTTCAAAAAGGGTATCATTGTTATTCACATGATCTTCATTGATACTTATGTCCGCTAATGTTATATTCTTTGAGTCTCAGCCTTACTATATATCTTCTGATCATCCTGATGTATCTATGGTCTTACCCATGCCTCAGGTTTTACCTGTACCAACTTTTGAGGAATCTACGGTTATTTCTACATATCTAGTTGTGGTGCCACCACTCCTAACTTATCATCACCGTCCACGTCCAGTGCTAGTCCTAGATGATTCATGTCATGCGGCAGACCCTGCTTCTATTGAGGACTTGCCTCATCTTAGCCAATTGCTTACACTTCAAAAAGGTATACGATCCACTCGAAATACTAACCCTCATTATACCTTTTGGAGTTATCATCATCTATCATCACCCCATTATGCATTTGTATCGTCTTTGTCCTCTATTTCCATTCCTACGACTACAGGTGAAGCAATTTCTCATTCTGGATAGAGGCAGGCTATGGTTGATGAGATATCTTCTTTGCATAAGAGTGGTACTTTGGAGCTTGTCTCTCTTCATACAGGTAAATCTATTGTTGGTTGTCATTGGGTTTATACAATCAAAATTGGTCCAGACGGTCAGGTTGATCGGCTTAAGGCTCGCCTTGTTGCCAAAGGTATACTCAGATATTTGGGCTAGATTATAGTGACACTTTCACTCCTGTGGCTAAAATAACATATATCCATCTTTTTCTATCTATGGCTGTCGTTTTTCATTGGCCTCTTTATCATTTGGACATTAAGAATGCTTTTCTACATGGTGATCTTGAGGAGGAAGTCTATATGGAGCAACCACTTGGTTTTGTTGCTCAGGGGGAGTCTAGTATCCTTATATGTTGGTTGCGTAAGTCACTCTATTGTCTGAAGCAGTCTTCTAAAGCTTGGTTTGGGAAGTTCAATATAGTTATTCAACAGTTTGGCATTAGTCGTAGTGGAGCTAATCACTCTGTGTTTTATCGACATTCTGTACCAGCACATTGAGATGGAACTTGTGTGTGACAATCAAGCAGCTCTTCATATCGTATCAAATACAGTGTTTCATGAAATGACTAAGCACATTGAGATTGACTGTCACTTTGTCCGAGAAAAGATGCTCTTAGAAGATATTGTTATGAAATTTGTGAAGTCAAATGATCAGCTTGCAAATATCTTCACCAAGTCCCTCACAGGTCCTTATATTAATTACATCTGTAACATGCCAAGTACATATGATTTGTATGCACCAGCTTGAGGGGGAGTGTTGGAATAGAAATAAGTATATATTCTTACTTAGAATAGAAATAAGAATAGGAAGAAGAATAGGAATACGAATAGGAAGAAGAATAGGAATAGGAATCCTAGTTAGAAAAGGATTTCAATGTATTCTCTATAAATAGGGTCTCAATGTAACAATTTAGATACACAATTCAATAATATTTTTCCCATATATTTCTCATAGTCAATCTATTCCTTTTTGTAAGAGCTAGGTTGCATGTCGTAAAAGTAAACATCCCCTATCCTTGTGCCTTCCACCCTAGAATCTCGCTCTATTCTAGAGTCTTAAAAGACTGATACTTTCAAGTGCCCAGTAATTCAAGTTTCTTCTCAACCTCACATCTTATCCCTTTACATTGCGCTGAGATAAATTTCTATCACTATAAAGCTGAGGAAATTGATTCTTCCTGGGGATCTGCTCTATCCAGTTGTCAAGAAAGAACGATATTTCTTCTGTCATTTATTCACACAGCAATTGCTTCTGGTAACTTTATATAAATGTTACTTTTACTGATAAAAAAAGAAAAACATGTATTCTTCGGTTGTTTCCAATTTTAAAACCAACTCTTTTCTCAAAATATAGTGACATGACCATAAGATTTTTCCAGCAACTCACCCATAAGTTCTTGCCACTGCTTTGGTACACCATTCCCCTAGTGTTCCTTATTTCTTTATCAAACATATCCACAAGGAATTCCCCTATTTACTGAATCTCCAAAGACACTTCTTTAGGAAGCTTCTATTTTGGATACTCATTAGTATCCGTCTTTTAACACATGAGGGACCTTTCCTAATGTCAAAACACTCTCATATTCTTTATGTCCAGTCTACCTTAGTCTTTAACCCATTGTAGTAATTTCCTATTTAATCAAATGGTAATTTTTCACGTTGCTAGGTATCATTTCATCGCACAATACTCCACCAACACTGCTAAAATTTAAGTAATTAAATTTCTATGCTATGTATTACTAATTCACTCTTCATCTATCATTTGGTTCTCCTGTCAAACAGAGTCTACGTGTTAGCATTGTCTACACTTAGGTACTGCAATTGTATCCCATCTCACTTCACCTTCATTTCCAGGGGACTATACTTCCAATTTTATGAATTATTTCTACCTCCCATAAAATCATTATACTCTAGAGTGGTTCTCTAGATGGTGATAAAAAATTGAACATCTAACCAAGAACGAAACTGGGTACCAAGGTATTTAGCTACCATTATTTCCCATTTAATAGCTAGGAAAAACTATATAACTAAGAAAATATAATCTTCTTGAGCATTATTATCTTCAGCCACTTCTATTCATATCTCTAAACTGAGAATTTTTTTGAAGCAGCAAACCATACACAGGCAAGATACTCAAATGATACTTCTGCTAAAATCCTTGCCAAATGGACCAGAGAATCCATGAACAATCGAAATGTCAAAATATTAGGATAATGTGTGAAGAGGGTCTAACTTGGAATCATGATTCCATTCTGAGATGCAGTGTGCTTCATCAACCGCCAAGAGACACATCCCTGCTTTCAACAATCTTGACCAGAAACTGCAGCACATTTTGCGAAAATCATATGTATAGTTAAAAGATGCTAAAATCATTGGAAAATACATCTTAAATATTCTTAACTTGAAAATCATCATTATTTCCAAGTGATGATAGAAAACATTAAAAGCTACAACAATAAAAATAGTTCAATAATAGTCGGTGGAAACCTTTACTAACTGTTTACTGGGAAGTTCCAGTGGTATTCCACATGAGCCAAATAGGGACATCTAAAGATAGAAGTAAGAATCATGCAACAACAAAAGATGAAATTGAAGGCATCCATCAAAAAATATTGGAGCATAACAAGTTATACAGAAAAGGGCTCTTACACACAACTTGATATGAAAACTCACACCTGGAGTGGAAGTAATCTAGTGTGAGGTATATAAAAAACTTGTAGAGAAAAATCATGTATCTTGATGAATTTCTTTAGAAAATATATTATCTGAATCACTGGATATTTGACAAAGAGCTTTGTCACTTAGAGATACATCTTTTCGGATTACTCACCAAGCCTTTTGTGGAGTCAGATAGAGAATATCATAGTGACCCAACTCAGTATTGGACTGCACCCCACGATTAGTCTGAGCACTTGAAATATAGTCAACTTTAATGCCATGACCTACAACAGGACATCATTTTTCAGAACACATAATTTTTTATGCTATGAGCAAGACAAAGTATTTAACCTGATCTTGCATCAAAGAGATGAGAGGACTTATAACAACAACAACCTTTCTGGTTATCAGTGGGGGAACCTGATAGTCTGAACAAACAATTCAAGCAAAATGTTCAGCGCATGTGTGTATTGTTTAAATATTAACAAAAAAGTTGAAGCTTACCACAATGATTAGCTACTACCGGTGACCATTATCATCAAACAGTCCTTTCCATCTAAAATCTTCTCTATGATTTCCTTTTGCTAAGGTCGAATCGTTGTGCTGTGTAGCCAGAATATTTCTAGAACCATAGGAAACTAAAACTCCATCAAATCCCCCATTACAAAACAAATAACAAAACTAAACACAACAAGGAAATCAAAGATAGGTTACTGAAGGGAAAAATTGAAAGAGTAGACTTCATTTCCATTATCGAGAGGACTGAATTGCCGTAAATTGAGTTTTTACTTTACGGCTAAGAGGGGAGTAATTGTGAATGTTTTGGTATATGTCTTACTATTTCAGCTTTGGGCCCTTCTCTTTTCGCGCCATTTTTTTTACCAACGTCATCTAATCTTGGGGGAGTACATACATCATACATGGAAATGGATGGTTGAGTGTATTAAAATAAGGGAAAAGATATAAATGCATCTTTGATCTTGTCTTGAAAAGTCAGTTACATGTTTAAACTATTATGACGACCTATTACGCTCTTTTACTATTTAAAAATGAATTTTTTTACCCCTAAAACCGTGACAAAAAATAAAAAAAATTGTGTTTAACAGTAAATAAATTAAAAAATGAATAAATTAAAATCTTCTTTTTTACTCTCACCCTACCCCCACCCAACACATCTTCTTCTTCTTCTTCATTGACAATCATCATCTTCTTCTTCTTCATTGACAATCATCATCTTCTTCTTCTTCTTTTCATACCAAATGTCCATCCACCCATCTATACCTCCACCAAAATCCTCTCCCTCACCCCCTATCATATCCTATTTTAATGCTTATTCGATTTCACTATTTTTATTATATTTTATTTTTCTCTCCGGCTTTGTTGGTGGTTGATAAAATTGATAATTAAGTTTAAAAATTTAAATATAATGATGGATTTGTTGGCGTGGGGTGACAAAGAAGCGGGAATTGAAGGTGGTGGAGAAGAAAAAATTGATATTGACAGTGGTGGGTTTGTACCTGTTGATGGTGATGATCTAATTTTGGTGATGAGTTTGTTTGTGAGTGTCAAATTTTGTTGTTGATCTTTCTAATTTTTCGATGGTGGATTTGATCGTAGGTGGTGAAATTTATGGTGACTATTTTGATTTTCATGGTGAAATATATAGATTTGGTAGTAATATGGTGGCAATGGTAGTGGTTTCATGGTGGTGTTCATTGAAGAAGAAACAATTGAATGATATGGAGAATTTTAGTCAAAATTTGACTTGACATCTGATGTGGCAGTGACATGGAATTGATGTGGCGCAAGTATGATACACCTCCCATTGTGAGAGTGGTGCTTCACGTCTTAGGGGGTAAAAAAATTCATTATTTAGTAGCAGAGGTGTGTAATAGGTCACCATATTAGTTTAAGTGTGTAACTGACTTTTCAAGACAAGTGCGGGGGTAAATTTATGTCTTTTAGAGTGTATTAGTAATGTTTTCATTAGCAATACATGTATTAGTTATTTCATGAAGTGAAAAGATGAAATTAATGATATTAATAAATATGAAATTTTGAATGGAATATATAGTAATTCTCACCAAATTTGAGAGTAGTTTTCTAAAATTAGTTGACTTAACTATAGTTACGATATTTGTTGATATAATATAATCTTGACCTTTAAACTTTAAATAAGTCACATGTCTCTCATCTAGACATGCACTTTAACGAAATGGAGGGAAGGGGTAACAGAGGGGAGTCAGATCCAACAATGCATGTATTAATTATGCTTGCAATAATTATTAGATATTTTTGATGCTCATTAAAAATAGAATGCATTGCATTAAAAAAATTATTTACAAAGATACCCTTCACTATTATGGTGGAAAAGATACAAAAAAATGTATTGAGGGGCAATTGAGTCTTTAATTGAGATATTGCATGCATTAAAACCATTGCATTGCTAATACTTACAAATCCATGGTATTAACACTACACACCTTAATACACTATATAGTGTATAACTAATGCAAACATTAGTTATACATAGGTTGGAAAAGAGTACCAAACAAGGTACTAGTACTACACAAAGCTAATACATGCATTATTTTTCTTAATACACTCTACCAAACGACCCCTAATGGTGATAAAAAAGTTTCAACATCAAGCATAGGTGACTCAAGTCTTAATTATTGAGTAGGGTGACAACTTTTAGATTAAGGATTAATGGGATGAATTTTTCATCTCCGAGCTTTTTATTTTACACTTTGACTCATCTTATATAAAATACTAATAATGAGAAAATGAGGGAAAAAGAATGCACCCAATGACTCATTTTCTCCTTTTTCTCTCTTTTCGCTATTCTTCCATTGTTATTGCTCTCCTGTTGCTGTTCATCTTCTTCTTGTTGGTGTTCGCCATCTTCCTTTGTTGTTTCTTGTCGTGACATTCACATTGTTGTTATTGTTGCGCCGCTACTACTGCTATCAGACCAAATTTCGTTCCCATATCATTAGGCATTACTTCATAGGTGATTTTGGTAAGTAAAATAATGATTTTTAGTCTAATTTATCTGGGTATATTGGGTGTTTCTTGGGATAATTTACAATCGCATATACAACAAGTAAGTTATCCGTTGCAACAGATAAAAAAGTTGATACTACATATGTCTGAAGTAAATTAAACATATTAGTAATCTATTACAATAGATCACTTAGCTATTGGATAGCTTCTATCAGATTTGGAATAGAATTGGAAGCTTATCCCAATAGGTAAGCCATATGTTGCAACAGATGACTTACCTATTGGATACATATTACAGTACCAAGCCAAGCTGTGACAAAACCAGAAGCTTGTCCCAACAGATAAGTTATTTAAATAGATGGCTTATATGTTGCAACAAATGGCTTACCTATCGGATACATGTTACAGTACCAAGAAAAACTAGGAAAAAACCAGAAGTTTGTCCAAATAGGTATGTCATTTGGTGCAACAGATGAGTTATCTATTGCAACAGATGACTCATCTATTGCAATAATGGACTTACCTATTGCATAAGGTTCTAGTTCTGAACATGTATTCAACAAGTAAGTCATATGCTGCAATGGATGCCCTAGTTGTTGCAACAAATGACTTACTTGTTGGGACAATGATTATGCATATAATTTTTTTATTGTATATAACCACTCACTATACAATCATTATTAAATATTTTAATAAATATCTTTAGGTACCATTAGTGGAAGAATCAATAATAATAGTTGTTGAATCGATAAGAACAATCGCTTTATTTGACGTTGGAAGGATGGTGACCTGTTAGAGTAAATATTGATGATAGTTCAAAGGGAAATTTGGTAGGATGATTTTGTGAACATAATTATTAGCTATTATGGACTAAATTGTCAACCAAAATATCTTGTCATCAGTTACACACACATGTATTTTGAAAATTAGAGGGTCCTACCTTTTAAGAAAAGTAATCAATTTTGTTTGCGTGCTTATCTGAGTGATGCAACTTGGCATGACCCAGGGGTACCTCCTATATGTTATAAGGCACATAGAACCTCGAAAGGCTCAATGTAAGCCACTTAGCATATCATAACATAAGCATAGAACAATAAAGAGTAAAAAGACATTTCAAGTCTAAAATTTTCATAAAAGAAAAGCAGAAGTCTAGACTCTAAGTCTCAACATAGCCATCTATTACAATATTTGAATACAAAAAGGGACACAACCCATACAACATAGTCGATAAAGGAAATACAAGAAATGAACTACAATGAGATAACATCAGTCCTCGAATCATGAGGACTCACCCACAAGCTAGGAGAATAAGCAAATCCAAGCTTTAGCCATAACGATTAGCACCTTGCGAACCGGATCCTACACCTGAGAAAAATGTAGGAAAAGTAGGGGTTAGCACAAAATTGTACTAAGTATGATAGTCATGCATAAAACATTGAAAACATGCTAAAAGGGATATTTTATTTGAATGCATGCAATTTATTAAGTTTGAACATCATCACGAAGATAGTGGAAAAGCATAAGTCATAAGCATAGTCAACATATAGATCATCATAACCTAATAAAAACATTTCATAAGTACCCTCAAAGCATACTTGTGCAATACATGAATAAGACCCTATAATTCTCACTCATGCTAACTAAAGCTTCTTGAGTAACCATAGTTCATAAATTCACATTCTTGTTCTTACTATTGTGTGAATAAGCCTTAATCGACATAGACCATGTGAGCTTAACATGGAATCCGATGTCTACCCCGCACCGAAAAGGGGTTGCTCTACTTGCCTAAGGTAGAACCATACTTTTAGCTTAGGTGGATCCACTAGCTAAAAACCTATAAGGGCACATAGTTTATGGGATAAGGAGATTGCTACTAGATACCTGACTTCTACTATTGTGAAGGAATCCATCTCAGGAGATTGCTTCTAGAAACCCGGCCTCAACTAATGTGAGGGCTTCCATCTCATACCAATATCCACTCGGTCCTAAGCATTAATTCCCACAGAGTTCATATTAATTATTGAATTAAGTTCATATTCATGGAAGAATGTCTTGACACTCAATCCGACATAATTCTTAAGATAGCTCCTTAGATCATGCGTGAGAATAACCTTTCACCGTCCATGTCTACATATAGATTCAATAGGTGAGAATAGCCTTTCAACCTTAAAATCCTCATATTGTGAGAAAACCACTCACATCATATCATATTTGTACATAGGTGTGTAAATGAGAATGTCCTTCCAACAACACACTACAAGATCATAATCATAAGCGCTTTACTCTCAAAGTGTTCTTAAAGCATATACATAAATCTCATAATCATGCGTAATTCTCATACTTTACCCTTCAAGGATCAAAAGATCATATTCATTCAACACATCTAGAATTCACTACATTAGACATGGATATAATCATAATTCAAGTAATCAAATCACTACATGTATAATCTTATAATAGTCTTCTTTCATCAACAAACCCACATCACAAGATCATAATTTGGAAATATAGGGGTTTCATGGGTTCTTGGTGACTTCATCATAAAAACATTAGTAACCATCAATTCATTCATAATATAACATAATTAAAGCATAAAAATTGTTTTAGAAAGGAACCCATGACTTTGGAGTAAAACCCTAGCTTTTAGGGATTTCTATCTTTGAAATTGGGAGTTTGAAGGGACTCCATGGATGAAGGACTACCATACCTTAGCAATGAAACCCAATGAATTTGAGTAGAAAAACCTTTCTCCTTGAACCTAGCTCCAACTTTCTCCTTCTTCTTCTTCAAGTTTTCTAGAGAGAGAATTTTTGGTGAGGAGATGAACTTTGGGAATTATTTGGGTTTTGGAAAATAATGAGGTGAATGGTTTGGTTTTTTACTTAAAAAGGCTTATATAGGTGTATAAAACGAAGGCAAAATGACCTTACTTAATAACCATCTAAAAAGGAATTACCTAAAACAACCCCCACTTAAAGTGGGGTTCTAAGGACCACGCCCATCTTCACGAGCCGTCAAGGGCACCACAGCCCTTGAAGGTGTCCATGATCCCTTGACCAGTAGCTAGGATACCCTATCATTTCCCCTACAGGGTAAAGGAAAACCCACGAGCCTTCCCAAGGGTGGTGGTCTTCACCATGAGCTATGACGTGGCTCGTGAAGGGGAGCCTTTTTGGGGCAGTCTTAGGGAGTCTACTGCCTCACCACCACGGGTGGCACCACGGGGCATGGTGGCCACCACAGGTTGTGAAGACCCTCATGGTCATGGTGGGCAGTGCCTTGGCCAATTTTGGGCAGCCTTGGCCCTTGCTCATTTTCCTTGCCTCTTGCCCTTCTCCCTTGACGTTAACCCTCACGTTTAGCTCTAGTTTAGCCTACTTCTTACCGGGGTGTTACAATATCTCCCCCTTGGGAACATTCATCCTTGAATGATGATCTAGACACCTTATGGAAGCAAAGACTCAAGACTAGCAGCCCATCATGAATGCAACATCAAAAATAATACACAATTCAAAGGAGGAAACGTCAACTCCATCTCAAACATAATCAATGCAACACAAGGAAGTAGGAACTACATCTAACAACCCATTATGCATGAAAATTTAACATTTCTCATATACATAGGAGGATCTACCTTCTCCAAAATAAATTCATGCTCAACAAAATCTCAAAGAACATTTATACAATATGCTTCCAAAAAGCACAACTAAGCATGTTCAACAATTCATCTCATAAAGCATCTAGGCAACTCTAACTCAATGCACAACAACATGAGGAATACTTAATCATAAAACTCATTTTCTTACTAAACACAAATTTCTCAAGAACATGCATAACATAAGGAAATCATGGAAAAGCACATACCACACACATGACTCCCAAAACAAGAAAACTTAAGAGGAACTACTTACCTCAAACTTGAATAGGAGTAGAAGGAAAGAGATGAGGATATCGGGACTTCTTATCGGCCTCGGCCTCCCAAGTAGCACCCTCAACTAAGTGATTCCTCCATAAAACCTTCACGAAAGCTATTTCCTTGTTCCTCAATCTCTTGACTTGCTGGTCTAGGATCTCTACCAGAACCTTTTCATAAGCAAAATTCTCCTTAATCTCTAAACCCTCTAAGGGAACTATAGTTGATGGATCCCCAATACATTTCTTCAACATTGAGAGATGGAACACCGGATGCACCAATGCCAACTCATTTGGCAAGTCTAACTCATATGCAACCTTGCCAACATGTCTCAAAATTTCATAAGGACCCACAAACCGAGGACTAAGTTTCCCTTTCTTTTCGAATCTCATAACACCCTTCATGGGTGAAATCTTCAAATAAACCCAATCATGCACATCAAATTTGAGATATCTCCTTCTAACATCATCATAGGACTTTTGCAGACTTTGGGTTGTTCTCAACCTCTCTCTAATAATCTAAATCTACTCAATGGCCTCATGCACCGATTCCGAACCTAGGAGAGCAACTTACCCCACTTCAAATCATCCTATAGGAGACTTCATCTCTTACCATAGAGAGCCTCAAAGGGAGCTATGTTGATACTCAAATGATAACTGATATTATAAGCAAACTCAACTAACGACATATGGTCATCCTATTTGCCCTTAAAATCTATCACACATGCCTTAATCATGTCTTCCAAAGTCTGAAATGGTGCGTTCCGCTTGACCATTTGTTTGAAGGTGGAAAGCGGTGCTAAGCTTCACCTTGGTACCTAACCCTTTATGGAAAAACTTCCAAAACTATAAAGTAAATTAGGGATCTCAATCCAAAATTATAGACAAGGGTACTCTATGTAACCTTATTGTCTCCCTCATATACAATTAACATACTTTTCCACTGAGTAGAACACCTTGATGGGATTGAAATGAGAAAACATAGTCATTTTGTCTATTATCACCCATATCGATTGATGTTGCCGCCGAGTACGTGGCTAGCCTACAATAAAATCCATGTTCACATCTTCCCACTTCCAAGTAGGAATAACAATATCATGTGACAAGCTTCCTGACCTTTGGTGATCAACCTTAAGTTGTTGACATAGGACATTTGGCCACAAATTCTGCAATTCCTCTTTCATCCAATTCCACAATAGACTTCTCGTAGGTCACGGTACATCTTGGTGGCTCCCGGGTGAATAAAATACCGACAACTATGGTCTTCTTCTAAAATGTGCTCTCTCAAGCCATCAACATTTGGAACACATAAACTACCTTGATACCTTAGCACCCTATCTCCCCCTTGAGATAAATCCTCTATGAACTTTTTAAGTACCACCTCTTTCAACTCAACCAAGATAGGATCCAAAAATTGCTTAGCCTTCACATCTATCACAAAGGACAATTCAGAACCATTATGAACCATGACACCACCCTTGGTGGAATCCACTAGTTGAACACCTAGTCGGGCCAACCTATGCACATCACATACCAACTCTTTCTTTTCATCCTCTAAATGGGCCACACTACCCATTGGCAATTTACTAAGAGCATCCGCTACCACATTAGCTTTATCGGGGTGATAAAGGACACTCATGTCATAGTTCTTCAATAATTCTAACCACCTTCTCTGATAAAGATTCAAGTCCTTTTGACTAATTAGATATTGTAGACTCTTGTGATCGGTTAAAATATCCACATGGACCCCATACAAATAAAGCCTCTATATTTTTAAGGCAAACACAACCGCCACTAATTCAAGATCATGGGTAGGATAATTCTTCTCATGGACTTTAAGTTGTCTTGAAGCATAGGCAATAACCTTACCATTTTGCGTAAGAACACATCCCAACCCAACTCTAAAGGCATAACAATACACCACAAAACCATTCGTACCTTCCGGTAAGATCAACACTAGAGTGGAAGTAAGTCTATATTTCAACTCTTGGAAACTTTTCTCACAAGCTTCCGACCAAACAAACTTAGCTTTCTTTTGGGTCAAAGCCGTCAAAGGAGAAGCAATGGAAGAAAATACCTCAACAAACCTCCTATAGTAACCAACCAATCCTAAAAAACTTCTAATGTTAGAAGGAGTTAGATGTCTAGGTCAACTTTGACCACATTCGTCTTCTTAAGATCTACCTCAATACCCTTGCTAGACACAATATGACCAAGGAAAGCTATAGATCTCAACCAAAATTCACACTTGCTAAAATTTACAAAAAGTTGACGGTCCTTAAGAACTTGCAACACAATTCTCAAATAGTCCACATGTTCATTCTCACTCCTTGAATAGATCAAAATATCACTGATAAACACAATCACAAACATGTCTAGGTATTGCCTAAACTCTCCATTCATTAGGTCCATAAATGTTGCTGGGGTATTAGTTAAACTAAATGACATCACAAGGAACTCATAATGTCCATACAGTGTTCGGAAAGTAGTCTTGGGAATATCATCCCCTCTCACCCTCAACTGGTGATACCCCGAACGAAGGTCAATTTTTTAGAAGTAACTAGCCCTTGAAGTTGATCAAACAAGTCATCGATTCTTGGAAGGGGATACTTATTCTTAATGGTCACTTTATTCAATTGATGATAAACAATACGCATTCGAAGAGACCCATCCTTCTTTCTAACAAACAACACTAGAGCACCCCATGGAGAGATACTCGATCGGATAAAATGCTTATCTAACAAATCCTTTAATTATTCCTTCAACTCTTTTAACTCCGCCGGAGCCATTCTACAAGGAGGAATAGATATAGGTTGCGTATCCAGAATAAGGTCAATACCAAAATCTATTTCTCGCTCGGGAGGAATACCAGGCAAATCATTAGGGAAAAGTTCTGGGAACTCATTAACTACCAGAACCGACTTTAAAGATGGGTTTCAGAATCCATATCCCTTACCCAAACAAGATGGTAAATACACCCTTTGGAGATCATCTTCCTAGCTTTAAGACAAGAGAAAAATTGACCTCTAGGTATGTAATTTCCTCCCTTCCACTCAAGGATAGGCTTATTTAGAAATTGGAATCTAACTACCCAAGTCCTACAATTGATAGAGGCATAACATGTATGCAACCAATCCATACCAAAAATCAAATCAAAGTCTAACATATCTAGCCCTACCAATTCCACAAGAGTAAATCTATGAGATAAGGAAACATAAAACCTTCTATAAACCCTCTTAGCCACCACCGAATCACCAATCGGGGTAGAAATCGAAAAAGGGTCTATTAACACTTCGGGGAGCATATCAAACTTCATGGCCACATAAGGGGTCACAAAGGACAAAGTAGCACTGGGATCTAGCAAGGAATATACATCAATATGAAATAATTTTAACATACCGGTCACTACATCCGGGGAGATCTCTTGGTCATGTAGGGATTGAAGAGCATAAAAGTGGTTTTGCTTTGGGGAATTGGAGTTTGAACCACTTGGAGGAGCTTGCTTGCCCTCTCTTTCTTTAGCTATGAGAATTGGCCAATCTCTCATTTTGTGGCCACTTTTTCTGCAATCATAACGCCCATCGATGCCAACTAGGCACTTACCATCATGTTTTCTTCCACATTTTACACAATTAAGCATAGCTACATAAGAACCACCATCATTACCTCCTTGAGGTTTTGAGTTGGAAACCCTATCTTTGTTGACCCTTGGAGCACTAGAGGAGCTTTGATTTGAAAACCTTTGCTTGAACCTTGGTCGACCTTGCCCATCGGACCAAGTATTGGAGAAGTTCCCATCACCAGTTCTAGGTCTTTTCACCTCCCTATTCTTTTCCTTGAGTTTTGGTTCCTCAATTTGTTGAGTGTACACCATAAGCCTTGAGATAACCATATCATGATGGAGCATTGCCGTACGTCTTTCTTTTTCTACCAAGTCAGACACGCCCACAAAAACTTACTCATCTTATCCTTCGAATCTGCCACCATAGTTGGAGCACACTTGGACAATTGAGTGAACTTTAGGAAATAATCTTGCACGCTCATACTTCTTTGATGAAGTTTAATGAACTCTTCCACCTTAGCTTCCCTCAAATCTAGGGGAAAAATATATCAAGAAATGCCGATTTGAATGATACCCATTCTACCGGGCTAGCTCCTACGGGTCTTCCACCCTTTCACTGATCATACCATACTTGAGCCACATCTTTTAGTTGGTAGGCAGATCACTCTGTCTTCTCTTCTGAAGATACCCATGTAATAGCAAGAACCTTATAAACCTCATCGGTGAACCTTTGAGGATTCTCTTTCACTTTAGAGCCATGAAACTCGGGACAGTTCATTTGAGAAAAATCCCTAACCCTTGAAGCACCCGAATTCACATTAGGATTCACATGAGTCACAACATCTCTATTGTCCTGAGCTGCCAAAGCTTAGGCTAATATTTGAAAAGTCGATCTAACCATCTCATTCAACATAGCCAAAGGATCAATCGGAGCTTGAGAAGCTTGTGGAGGAGCTTTTTGATTTCCATTGTCCTCTTCCATCCTTCTAGCATTAGCCCTTCATGTATTCATATCTTTAAGATACAAGCTAAGGATTATGAAAGAGAATTATTTTGGAGTTAAACTCTAAGGAAGGACTTAAGAGTAATGAAAGAATTAAGATTTCCTAACATCTTGTAGCCTCTCATTCATAAATTTGACACACTTCACACTTATGAACAAGACTTTACTAGATGTGGCTTATAAGACATCATCCTAGAATCATTCTTAACCTCCTGCTCTTATTACCAAGTTTGTCACGACCCAAGGGTACCCCCTAGATGTAACAAGGCATATAGAACTCGAAAGGCTCCATCTAAGACACTTAGCATATCATAACATAAGCATAGAACAATAAAGAGTAAAAATGCATTCCAAGTCTAAAATTTTCATACAAGAAAAGCGGAACTCTAGACTTTAAGTCTCAACATAGCCATCTATTACAATATTCGAATGAGAAAAGGGACACATCCCATACAACATGGTCCAAAAAGGAAATACAATAAATGAACTACAATGAGATAACAATCTCCTCGAATCAAAAGGACTCACCCATAAGCTAGGAGAATAAGTAAATCCAAGCTTTAGCCACGTCAATTAGCACCTTGAGAACCAGACCCTACACTTGGGAAAAATGTAGGAAAAGTGGGGGTTAACACAAAATTGTACTAAGTATGATAGTCATGCATAAAACATTGAAAACTTGCTAAAAGGGACATTTTATTTGAATGCATGTAATTTACTAAGTTTGAACATCATCATGAAGATAGTGGAAGAGCATAAGTCATATGCATAGTCAACATATATATCATCATAACCTAAGAGAAACACTTCATAAGTACCCTTAAAGAATACTTGTGCAATAGATAAATAAGACCCCATAAATCTCATCCATGCTAAGTAAAGCTTCTTGAGTAACCATAGTTCATAAATTCATATTCTTGTTCTCACTATTGTAGGAATTAGCCTTAACTGACATAGATCATGTGAGCTTAACATGGAATCCGATGTCTACCCCACACCGAAAAGGGGTTGCTCTACTTGCCTAAGGTAGAACTATACTCTTAGCTTAGATGGATCCATTAGCTAAATACCTATGAGGGCGCATAGTTTATGAGATAAGGCGATTACTACTAGATAGCCGGACTCTACTATCGTGAGGGCATCCATCTTAAGAGATTACTTCTAGAAACCCTGTCTCAAGTAACGTGAGGGCTTCCATATCATATCAATATCCACTTGGTGCTAAGCATTGGTTCCCACAGAGTTCATATTAAGTCTTGACTTAAGTTCATATTCATGGAAGACTGTCTTGACAATCAATCCAACATAATTCTTAAGATAACTCCTAAGATGCATGAGAATAACCTGTCACCGTCTATGTCTACATATAGATTCAATATGTGAGAATAGCCTTTCAATCTTAGAAACCTCATATTGTGAGAAAACCACTCACATCATATCATATTCATACATTGGTGTGTAAATGAGAATGCCCTTTCAACAGCACATAGCAAGATCATAATCGTAAGCACTTTAAGTGTTCTTAATGCATATACATAAATCTCATAATCATGCATAATTCTCATACTTTACCCTTTAAGGATCAAAGATCATATTCAATAGACACATCTAGAATTCACTATATTATACATGGATATAATCATAATTCAAGTAATCAAATCACTACATGCATAATCTCATAATACTCTTCTTTCATCAACAAACCCACATCACAAGATCATAATTGGAAAATATATTGGTTTCATGGGTTTTTGGGGAATTCATCATAAAAACATTAGTAATCATCAACTTTCTTGGCCCAACTTAAAGCTGAGATGAGGGATCACATGTTGGCACTAGATGCCCTTACCACTAGAGTCACAACTTGTGAGCAGGCTCGAGGTACTTTAGATGAGGTAACGACCATTATGGTCGATATTACTGGGTTGAGGAGAGATGTGGGCCGATTGAAGTCCACTGATTTTACTTCACTATTTGGGATTGTGGAGATTCTTGACACGTTGAGTGTAGATATTTTAGCCTATTCTGAGACGTCTCCGACTACCATCGGAGATGATGTTAAAGCTGATGATGATGTTGATGAGTCAGAGTTTGAGACAGATGAGGAGTAGCTTGGTGTTAGTGACGCAACTGCCTATGATAACTTAGCGGATCTCTTTGTAGCCATGGTGCATACAAATGTATAGGCCTCTTTAAAGGATGTTTCTATGGTGGGCTCTAGTGGATCCAAGGATACCGAGACACCAGGCACTAATATGCCCCGATTGAGTGTGTCATGATAGCTGAGACACCAAGCATTGATGCCTTGGCAGAGGGAGCTATGGATATGCAGACTTCACCCAAGGCCTAGCCTGGTAGGATTATTCTCCTTGCCTCCTTTCTATTCTTTTTTAGACTATTTTTGTTTTTAGTTGCATTTGAGGACAACTGCATATTTTGTTGGTGGGGTGAGCTATTTTAATACTTACCTATTGTGTGAGTGAATATTGACTTGGTTTTGATAGTGTCCTGTGAATAGTGGAGCTTATTGATATATATATCTTGGTTGTTGATAAATTTTGACCTATTGTTTTAATTTGAAATGGTTTTGAACCAAGTTTTAAATTTTTGCCACCTCTTTTGTTTGTGATTGTGGTTGTTCTTGTGCAAATTTTAGTGTCAGTTGTGGTCAATACCGATGACTCGAATAGTGCTCTTAATTGAATGAAATGAATGTGCAGCTACGATGAGGCAAACTAATATACATATGAAACATGTGAACTTTTAGCATCTCGTTGTGACTAGCCGGTTGTCAAATCAGTGTCTTGTAATGAACATTGCACACTAGCTAGAAAGTGTGGAATCTTGTTTGATAATTGTACCAATGCCTTGTGTGGTGAGGTTGTATTGAACATTGTGCTTGATGACACCTAGAATTTTCCCCGTTGATCCAATTGATTAAGTGAAGCAAGCAATTGAAATGATCTTAGGTATTTTTTTTTAGAGTAAGCCAATTTGACAATACCTCGTTGTGGCAAACCTTATGAGATATGTGAACCTTGCTTGACACCTTTTGAGCCTATCCTTTTCTTGGAAGAAACTTAAACAACTTTGACCTCTTTATCCCATCACCCATAACCTTCCTGAAGTATTGATTCATTTGAATAGCCAACTTAGGCCAAAAGCCTAAGTTGGGGGTGTGATGAAAAAGAAGGAAAGTCAAGAAGTGTGAAAAATTCTCCCTTTGATAAATTATTTTTAAAAAGATGGAACCCTTCCATGTTAAAAAAAAAAAGATAAAAGAAGAAGACTGAAAAAGAGCAAAAGTTGTAAAATAAAGTGTGTAATAGTAAAATTGGGGTATCCGGCGATTCATGTTTAGTTGAATAATTGGGTTGATTATGAACATGTTTGAATGTGAAAGTGGAGAAGAAAAAGTGATTTTCAGACCATACTTCATGAAGGTAGAAGCTACTAAGCCTAAATGACCATACCTTTACACTTAGCCCCATTACAAGCCTTAAAAAGACCTTTGTGATCTTTAGTGAGCTGAAACGAATGTTTGGAAAATAAAGGCAAGCCCATGGGTGGAGTCATGCATGTGTTCGTCTTTTTTAGTTTGGGAGTTATATGTGATTCCATGACATTAAATTTTTGAGAAATTTTGTGGGAATGTGGAATCATCTTTGTTGTGAGGGCATTTGAGTACCTTTGTTGAGCTTGCATTTGAAGCAAGCATTGTGAACTTGAGTACACTTGATAATGGTGAGTCACAATTTGAATCTTTGAGTGCACAATTGAGCATTGTATGTGTAGTTTGAACCTTGTGTGTATGTTTATGTTGAATCTTAAGCAACATTGTTTGTAGACATCCATGTTGAACTGATTGATCTTGAGTTTTTAGTTGAGGACAGGCAAAAGTTTAAGTTGGGGGTCTTGATGAGTCCGAGATTTAAACTCATTTAGGGCTTTGTTTTGATAGTTTAAGTGTCTTCAAATGCCTGATTTATGCTATAAACTGATGTTAAAGCATAGATTTACATGTATGTAGGCTAAGGAACATGACAAGGATACTACCAGGCAAGAAGAAGCAAACAAGCTAAGGAAGTGAAGAAAAGTGATCTGGGTGATTGCCAAGACTACTCAGTGAACCACTGAGTGGCTCTTTAGCTTGCCCAAAATTCTAGCATGTCAGCCCTGGGGAAGAGCTAACTTGGTGATAGGAATGGGCAGTCGACGAATCGTTGAATGACTCTGCGAGGACAACATTGATCACCTAAAGTTACAGGACCTCGAGGATTGATGACCAAAAGTGTTGCAATGAAAGGAAGAAAAGGGCGGATCACCGACCTGTTCGGCGAGGCCCGACTTACTCCGCCCAATGGCCTTCTGAGCCAAAAATTGGGCAACTATACATTGAAGTTTAAAATGAAATTTCAGTATCATTGAGTAGAGTTTTCAATTCCCAAGTTGGAGAGTTAAGAGTTTTTCTCTTAGTTTTTGAGTTCCACATTAGACTTTGAAGCTTTTGAGGCTCAAAAATGAAGATTTGCAAGTGGGTTTTTGAATTTATTCAATTTGGACCATTTTAAAGAGTTGAGAACCTTTACCCAGGTCATGGCTAATGTATTTTGTAATCGTTTCTCTATTTTTATGATATATAGCTAAAACCCAATTTTTGGGGTGTGATCATGTATTTATTTGTCTAATTATCTTATGGGTATTGTTGTTTAATGATGACATTATTGTTTTAATGTGGGTTTAATCATTAGTTGTGTTTTAATCTATGGATTGTAATTGCAAATGCAATTCTATTTTAGAGTTCTTAGCTTGCTTGAGGGACAGGTTTTGGAACCAAAGCTTTTGATTAATGATTGTAGGTATTGGGTTGATATGGGTTTTGCTCAGAGAGTGAATCTCAATTCTACCTATCTAGCTCGAGATAGTGAATACATTAAGGTTGTGGGTTGTTTATCTTATTAAGCTTGTCGATGTTCGAGAGAAATCGCCTGAATCGTAATAGTTGTTCAAGAGAAAGCTATTGCACTTATGGCCCAGCCTACCCACAATATTTCAGCAAATTATTATTAAATTTCAATTGCCCATATAGTGTAATTAGCTTATAAATGATCACATCCCAAGAATCCCTCTTAATATTGTTGTTTTCCCTGTTTTCATACTTGTTCTACCTATTAACTGCAAATCAAAACCCCCTAATCGGACATTCGTTATCACCCCCTTATATTTGCTTGTATTTTTTCGATAATTTCTATTCCTGTAACCGCTTAGACCATATTTGTACTTCTTAATTGAATTCGAACATTGTACAACTCCCTGTGTGTTCGACCCTAACTCTTTGTTGGGTTTTATACTAGATAACAATCATCTTTACCCCTAGAATTTGAAGTGGTGTAAACTGATATGGTAAATTAGTCGTATTTAAATCAATCTCTCGATAGTTGTTTTTCACTCTAATATATAATAATTTAAATAATTAAAAAAAAATTGCTTTGCGTAAGAAATAATTAAATTATAGAGTTAAGCAAAAGACTTCGAAGAATACAAATTCTAAATATAAATTATAAAAGAAAAATATGACAAACTTCTGAATATAAGAATCTCAAATTTTACCATCAAATGTAAGGAAAAGATCTCCAAATAAAATAATAAATAGCAATCGAAATTTAAATTTTTTTGTTGTAATTCTTCAATTGTTACTTGGTTATGTTTTCTTTCATATCAAATCTCTTTTTATTGTACATTATTGCAACACTTTTATCTTGAAGTCTTTGTAAGTTAATACAATTTTTTTCATTTCTCATATATTTCTTAACATTTATCATGATGTTACAAATATGACTTTGTTAGGGCCTGTGAGACAAATTACCCTCTAATATAAATAATTATTATTGTCTCTCAATGCATTATCCCACTAATATTTATAGTTCCACATTTACATTAATGTTGAAAGATTTATTTATGTGTCCAATTCGGAAGTAGACTCAAAATTGATTTGCTTATTTGAGGAACGTTGATTTGTATAATTTTTGAACCAATTTTGAGATGTTTCTAGTAGCTTGAGATGGAGTTATTGAATTTTGAGAAAATCCCCTTTATTGAAGGAGCTATGTAGAAGCTTGATGAGTCCACAAATTGGGCTCATATGGGCTATATTTTAATAGATATTGTGTCCTCAAATGCTTATTTTACCTCAATATCTGATGAAAACCCTTAAGTTTCAGGTTTTTGAAGTTTTAGTAGAAGTGTAGACACTTAGGCACAAAAAAAAAAAACAAAAAGACTCAAAAGAACGAAGAAGCTGAAGCCTGAGCATCACCAAGCGTGCTTGGCGATTCACCGGAGGGACACACTCTGCCCTTTGTTCCAGTACGCAAAGCTCTGAAGGAGAAGGATCAAAAAGGTGATGAAAGGAGCAGTCGGTGCATCGCCGAGTAGTTCTACGAAGTAGTACTATGTCGCCCAATGACACAGAGCACAACGATGCTGAAGGTTGGTGCAACACGGTGACGAACTACACCAAAGGGCGAATCACTGAGTTGTTTGACGATTCCGACTAACGACGCCGAATGATTTGCTGTAGCACAAATTTGTGATAACTATAAATACTAGTTAGACTTTTAATTTTAAGAGTGGAAGAATTATTATAATTTTTATATAGAATAGTACTTTTTGATATCTTTTCTCTAAGTTTGAGAGGGTTTTGGAGACTTGAAGAAGAAGAGTGTTTCATCTTCTAGTCTCTTGGATTCTTCATTATTGGCCTGTAACAAGACTTAAATCTTCATACTCATTTGAATGCAATCTCATTTAGGTATAAATTTCTATCTCTTGATGTGTGGCTAAAAATCCAAATTCTTAGGCTGTGATTTAGCGAATATAGGTTAAGATAATTGTTGGGTCTTGCTTGCTGATAGATTAAATGTAGTTTAATGGTAATTTCGTCTAGTAGTTATGGTTGAACTTAACAAATTTGTAGTTGAAAATACAAGTTTATTTATGTGTTTTCGGCTTGCTCGAGAGAGAGGTCGCGGAACCAAGACTACTAAATTGATGGCTAAGGAGTGGGTCGACATGAGGTTCAACCCGAAAGGGTGAGCCCTAGTCCTATATCCTAACACTCAGCTCGAGAGAATGAGTGGAGTAAGGCGTAGGCTGGTCTTCATGTGGAAAGTGGGTGTCAGAGAGGAACCCATTCGAAATGGGGTAAGTTGCTCGAGAGAGAACTTATTTCCACATAAAGCTTAGCCTAGTCACTATTAATCTATACATTTTCTATCTAAAGCATGTACCCAATGCTTTAGATTAACCCATATTCCGGTCACATCCCAAGAATCTCCCTCTCTTTGCTTAGATTTCCTTGTTGATTTTGCTAATCTTAGCTTACTTGTGACAAAACCCCCATTTTATATTTGACACTTTTGTGTCACCCCCCATCCCCTTTTAATTTACTATGTTTTTACTCGTTAATAGCTTTAGCTACGACTAGTTAGAACTAAATTTTATTTTTCTAAAAATTCTCAAAACCACTCTCTTGGGATGATGCCAACCCTTGGTTGGGTTACTAAACTATTGTATGATCATAGACACTTGCATTGGAAGTTGTGCCTTGATTACACAAACATCAAATCTCATTTCAGACAAAGGAAATCTCTGACACAGATTTAGGCTTCTCTGATTGAGAAAACCCCGACAATTACTTTTATAGTAGCTGCGAGCCTAACATCAAAGGCGGTTCCAAAAAGGAGTTCCTATTTCTAGCTTGAAAAAGTAAAGTCTCAGTGCCAGTTGTAAGGTTAGGAAAGCTAGGTATGATGAAATCCTCTTTTCAAATAGGAATTGATTCGATCTTATTATTAGAATATTCAGATTCAACCACTATTCTTCTTATAAGTTGTTTTGTAAGTTGATTTGTTATGACAAGCTTGAAAACCCTTGATATATGTTCCTAACTTCCCTTTTTTTACATAATCTGGCAACATCTATGGTTACACCATGTGTTTCACTTGATACAGACTATGTTTTCTTTTTCTCTTTTTTTTTTTCTGTCTTACTTGCTTTTCTTTTGGAGGCTTCACGTTCATCAGGTTCTTTTCTTCTACATTTTACTAGTTTACATTATTGGTGTGTGATGTGTTGAGAATAGTTTTCAAAAGTCTTATTGATTAATTTTTTGATGTTGTATCACGATTGTGTTGTTGAGAATTGTGCATTGTTATTAAAATAATCATCTCCTCATTATCTGTGTTACCATGTCATTTGCATTGGTTTTGAAACACGGTTGTGATAAGCGTTATGCGAACTGAGGAGGACATATCATTTCGAGGGACGTGTCACACCCCACGATAGATACTATGATTCGAGGGACGTGTCACACGCTGCAATAGATTATAATATCGAGGGAAGTCTTGCACGCCGTGATGGATTTTATTATCGAGGGTCCTATTGCATGTCGTGATGGATACATGGACTAATATGTCCCCTTATGGGTCCCGAACTGAGAGACAGTGAGTGTGTATCATTAGGTCACACATGCTTCACTATACTTGACATTACATTGCATTGCATTGCACATCTTTATCATTGGTGAATTTGACTTCGTGTGTTGCTGACCTTGTGAGTGCCTTTCTGTGGAACTTGTGATTGATGAATATTGAGTTTGTTATTTAGGATATCTAATTGTTAGAGTACTGGTTTTGAGTTGTGTGCTAGGTAAATTGCGAACTGTTAGGTTGGGTTGATTTTATGCAGATAGTAGTTATGGAGGTTCGGTTGGGGTGTAAGGAGTACCTGTATTCTATTCCCTTAGTTTGTGTTTAGAAGTTTACTTGCTGAGTACCATGTGGTTTGGAACTCACCCCTTGCTTCTACATTTTTGTAGGTTATGAGCTTGGATATTCATGATACTTCTTATTCACTTCTATTCAGAGGCTTCCTGTGGAGATTTGTGAGGTAGTTGTTTCTCATCTCAGCGGACCTTCTTACTCCTATTTATGATCTTGTTCTACTTTAGTGACAAAATCATTTAGGACTTGTGTTTTCTTTCAAATACATTGTAATACATTATAGGCTTGTATACGTGACAGCTAGGTTTTGGGGATTTAGTTGACTTAACTTATTATTGCATTAGTAACTGAGTATAAAACTTCTATTTTTATTTTATTTCCACATTTTAGCGTAATGATTGGGTTTTAGGATGACTTGTCTTGTTTGGATAAGACAAGTGCCATCACATCCATTTTTGGGTCGTGACAGAATCATTGTTTATGGTTATAAAGTTTCGGTGGCACATACTGCACTGCTCAAATTTTATAAGAAGTCTTCAGAATATGCCAATGGATAACATAAATTTAGTCATCGTGATGAATTTATCATTTGAATCAAGTGCAAAGAAATAATGCAGATTCATTGATGCTCTAAGGAGGAATGCATAATGTACCATGATGTATTGGTAAATGCGCATCAGAAGTGTGTTGATATTCACACTACAACATTTCAGGTCTAAATCCACTCTAAATCAACACGACACTGGTAAAGTGTTGCCTAAACCTTTTAAGGCTTCTTAGTTTTTAGCTTTTCACCAAGGTAATATTGACAACACTTGTAAAATGTGCTCCTTAGTAGTAAAGACTACCCTTTATAAGCGTTGTCACATCATGATATAATTGGCCATACCTATTTATACATATGACTACACTTTTAAAGTGTGCAATTTTTATAATTATAAAAACAGCACTTGTCAAGTGTGGCCTTATAGTTTTCACTAAAACATTATATTCCCCACAACAAATTTAAATCTCCCTCCCATTTTTATTTGGAGAAAAAGAAAATTCATAAACAATAAAAAAAACTGTCCAAGACTCTAAAAGAGATTTTGGTTGCCTTAGATCTGAAATTTTTCAAGGCTTTGTAAAAACAAATTTTCGCCCAAATTAATAGGTATTTGTTGAATCAACACACAAAGTAATGATTTTTCACAAAAAGAATTGCAAAATGATTTCAAAATACTTCTCTGATTTTTCACTATCTTTTGAAATAAAAAAATTCCAAATCGAAGCTCTTTTAGCTCCATTCACAATTTTCTTATTGTTTGTTGTCGACATACTAAAATCCGTTACGATTTTGTCGTTGTTCACCAAGGATAGAGAGATGAAGATGATATCCTAAATCTTCATCCCATTGAAAGGGTTTTGTTGAAATAAAGATTATCAGGTAGAAATTTCTTCCTTTAAAAGTCTGAATTTGTTGCATCTGGGTTTATTGCGTGGGGGTGTATTTTGATTTTCTTGTGTTGTTGATTTTTGTGATTCTAGCTTGTAGTAGTATTACACCCATCAATTGATTCTTTGTCGTGGGCAATAGCCATTAATTAAGCATGACAATTTCTGTTTTTCCTTAAATTACTAAGTTGATTCGGATTGAAATCGTCCATGAGAATGTAGGTTTGCATGTCATTCTTATTAGTAGTATGTTGTTTCTGCTTTGCCTTTACTAGTTTATGAAACTCGAGCTTCTTAAATTAACTAGAAGGGATTCTGGCTTGTAGTAGTATACACCCATCAGATGGTTCTTTGCAGTGGGCATTTAATGATTAATTTTATCTAACTTGAATAAACAAATTTGTGAAGAGAACGTTAAATTTTCACCATTGATTAATCATAGCAACATATAGAAATTAAAGGCATCCTAAGTATCCCTACTATATATAGTTACAAACTTGAAGTTGAGCAAGTAAACAAATCTTCAATGTAAATATATGCCACAATTTTATTCTCTATGTAGTTCATTTGATCAAGAACTTTTGAGGATGAAATAAGTGAATTCTCTTGTGAAAAATCAACGTGTTAAATTTAAAGTAAACTTTAAACAACAAAATATATAATTACATGTTTGAGAAACTTGGGCAACAAGTAGAAGTACAAAATGCAAACAAGGTTGAATACTTAAGACTCAAAATAATTTTGATTGTTTAATACATATAATTGTGAATAACTTATATTTGGAGGGTCAACGGTTTCTTCAACTGATAAACGTCTAAGCCTATAAACTATCTCGTTCAACCTCTTAAGTTATAAGAGTTTTATGATTAGTTCAAATGACTACTTTTAGACTCGAGCTTGACTTTAACAAAATCCAAATGACTATTCATGTCGATCTCATATATACCAAATGAAAGCACATTTTAATTATGTTTTACCAAACAATGTTCTACTGGCTTATCCTCGCATACATGGTTAATGTAAATAAAGATTTTCTTGTTTTACTAAAGTAATGTTGACTGCTAATAATTATTTGATATGCTTATTTTTTTTCTGAGTTGCTTGGTTGATACCTAATAGACTAGTGCAAAACATACTAACAAAGAAAAACCAGAAAACTCCAATAGAAGTTGCTTTGATTTCAAGCTCTCAGACTTGTTTTTGCCAATGAAATATGTTAGTTTGGTTTGGCCACCTAGTAACATTAAAAGTTATCTAGTTGGGTAATTAGTAATTTTCTTGAATACAAATTGTGTAAATTTAAATTACTTGGTATAGATAATTCGTTAAGCAAAGAAAAATAGACTCGGTTGCTTTGGATCTGAATTTTGTCCCATGTTTCAATGCTTATAGTAATTGTGCAAGAGTATGCTTGACATTGGTAATATTTAGCAGACGTTGTGAAAAATCCGACTTTCATTTTATTGTACTTTATCAGATTGTATTGGTGTCTTCTTTTAACTTTATGATGATATAATTTGTAGCATGCAACAAAACAAAACAACGGGGAACCATCATAGTCAGAAATGTTTATTGCATCTTGTACAAAGATGGAGAAAGAAGTGTAGGAAGACAGTCAAATTGTAATAGTAAGTACTTTTGTACTACATTCTGCTTCTTCATCTTCTTATTATTATTCTTTCCTAGACTGCTCACTGAGACTGGACAATATTTTTTTTAAATCTTTATTGGAGTCACTGCATTATTAATATGAATGTTGTTTTGAAGTTATTAAAGTCTTTAAATGAAAAGCTAACGCTAAAGTAGGAAACTGTAATGCATATATGGAAGTTTCAATATACATCTTTAAAAATTCCATTGAATTGTATCTGTAACGTGGGCCTAAAAAAATAGTGGTGTTATTGCACTCGTTGTTCTTATGGTGCATCTGTCCACCATTAAATAAATGCTTCTAAAAAGGACTCTATCAAAAAAAGGGACTAAAGCCTCATTTGGATCACTATGCTAAAAGGCAAATGAACTCTACTTTTGTCAAAATCTGAAAATAAAAAAGTTTGTGTGTTGGGTATGTTTCAGATGCTAAGGGTATTTATAGTACAAAAATGATGACATTTTTAATAGTTACACCAACACAGATAAAGTCCATATATGAACTTTTGACTTATGTTGGAATGTTTGAAAGGGATTTTAAGTGAAAAAAAGTTAAAAAGAAATAACTAATATGGGTGAGCTGATTGATAAAAAGTTATTTACCATATTTTTTGCTAGTTTAGGCCAGACTTTACAGGGGTGGCTTAAAGCCTAAAATATTGTAGTGTCATTTTGGCAAGTATATTTTATTTTCATGCTTAATTTTTTTTTAATATTATATTTTACATATGCAAGTTATTTACAAATTTATTGTTTATGTTAGAAGGAGTTCTCTTCTAGCTGATCAATATGATTTTTATAATTTAAATATATTATTAAGATCAATTACTACTTCTAGTTGAAACTAATAATAATTTCCATTATGAAAGTAAAATGATCAATTAAAAGAGATTTCATTTAATATGAATAATTAATTGAAAACAGTAGCTTGCACATGAAAAATATAATATTAAGGAAATGAAGCATGAAAATAAAACATACTTGTCAAAAGGAGAATCGAAACACTTTCAATGTGCATTGGCCAAAGAATCATGATAGATCCTGTAATCCTCCTTATAGTAGCGACGCCACCTGCATTTTTTGCACTTGGTACATATGATAAATTCATTTTGATAGCTAAATTTATGTGACCCATTGTCATTTTTTGAAGATTGGTTATAAAATTTCGGTAGTGCAATCTTTACCATTGAAATTTTATAATCCTAAACAAAGATCCAAATATTATTCTTCTATTTTCAAGACTCTCTTCCAGCATGTTTATCATATTCAGTTAGAGTAAGCTTGTCTAATAACAAAAAATCAATTTTTATTAGTATCAAAATGTGGCAATATCTAACAAAGAAGGTAATAAGAAAGGAAAAAAATTCTTTCATAAAAGCTACAAGTGAAATAATAACATTATGAATGACTCATGATAAGAAAAAAAGTAATACAATATTAAACAATTTCAATAGGTAAGAGCATACTAATGATCACATGAATACACAAAATGCATGTTTTAAGAAATTATAATAAGAGGTGAATGCAACCTTGTTTACTAATTCAATTAAACCTATCATTTTCCAAATGGACATGTTATTGGTTCTTTGAGAAAACATTTGAAAGTCTTGTGGACAAAATGTTCCACATATATGATAGAAATTAATGCATCCAACATTTAGAAATTATCATTATCAATGACAATAACATACTTAGTACAATTCAACAAGTAAAGTGTGAATAAGATATAGCGTATATAGATCTTAATCATACCTTGAGAGCTATAGAGGAACTTCACATAACCCGGGATCTATTCTAGCGCTTCAATCAAATAAGCATTATTTAAGAGTTGCTTCAACATCGAGATAAACTTATGATAATTTACTTCCTCAATTTTCTTCACTAATCATTGTTGAAAGGGTGGAGGAGGTCGAGTCATGGGCGTTGTATTTTGAGTTGTTTCATTTTTTTCCACAGCTAGATCCTTGGGTTCCCCCATATGTTCATCTTCAGTAATTTTGGGTCCCTTTGGGTTTTCCACCACTTTTTTAATAGGGGGATCTAAGGTTTGTTTACCACCTCGTATAGTAACGGTCATGCAATGACCATCAATTTTAATATTTTGGACTGTATTTCATTTGAACTGTCCCTTTTAGGTGTTTATTCAAGGATAAGGACATCTGGCCTAACTTTTTCTGAAACTGTTTGATAGATGTAGCTTTCGAATCTATTTTCTAATTCATACTCAATAGGCCATTTTCTATCTCTTTGATATTATCATCATAAACTTTAAACTATTTCATCATCTTCGTCATCATGTCTTCAAGACTTGTGAACCCCGATCCACCATCTCAATTTCTTCGGGGAACATATGCATCATTCCTTTCATTTCTATTGTAGTCTCTCCCAGCCTAATCACATTCTCTATCTTGGTCCCAATTTTGATCACTATATTTGCTCCAATTTTAGTTGTTATCATGATTGTAGTTTCCACACCGATTATAATTCTTCTCTCAATTGTAGTTGTTGTTACATTTGTACTTGTCTAAGAATTTCCACAGACTCCACAAAAGGCATACAATTAAGAAATATTTCGAGGCAAACTATGTCAAAATAACATCAACAAATTTACAAATTATTAAATTCTAATCAAGTTTAAATGGAATCAATGGATTTACAAATCTTGAACTCTAGCAAATTTGAAGTTAATCCTACCTCACTAATGTCGTCACTATTAGAAAGAATGAAAATGGTTACAAGAGCGAAGATGATGAAATCGACCTACACTAAATTTTCTAAGTTGATAATCACTTACAATGCGCATGTCAAAAATTCCTTGTTGCAACTCTATTTTCGACACGTTCGTTGTACGTGATTACCGATTAAAAGAATTTATTGAAGGTCGATATCACCATCTTCGCTCTTGTAACCATTGTAATTTTTTAAATAGTGATGACATCAAAATTCGGCGAGGTAGGATTAACTTGAAATTCGCTGGAGTTCGAGATTTATGAATCCGTTGATTCCATTTCAACTTGATCATAATCAACAATTTGTAAATTTGTTGTTCCATTTCGACATCGTTGGCCGCAAAGATTATTTTAATTTTATTCCTTTTATGGAGTCTATAAAATTTCTTAGACCATCTTGATGTGGAACAACTTTTGTTTCCATCTTTGACTTAGGCTACAAGAATTTAGATTTAAAGCGCTCTTTATTTGGTCGTCAATGGAAGCCTATATTTCTTTCTCAGAATATGCATATAAGTTTTGTATATATATATATATATATATATATACACACACACACACACTAGTTTTTTGACCTTGATAATGAACAACTTTTGTTATCCATCTTTGACTTGGGTTGCAAGAATTTAGATCTTATAGGGCTCTTCATTTGGTCGTCAATGGAAGCCTATCTTTCTTTCACAGTTTATATATATATTGAGGTGCAACTATTTCTCTAAATCAGCAATCATGTGTAACACACGTGTCAATAAAACTAGTATGTATATATATCATCATCATCTTAGCTCTTGTAACCATTGTTATTTTTTCTTATAGTGATGATATCTAAATTCAGTGAGGTAGGATTAACTTCAAATTTGCTGGAGTTCAAGAATTGCAAATTTGTTGATTACATTTCAACTTGATCGGAGTTAATGATTTGTAAATTTGTTTATTCCATTCTAACATATTTCGCCGCAAAAGATTTCTTAATTTTATGCCTTCTGTGGAGTCTCGAGAAATTCTTAAACCATCTTGATGATGAACAACTTTTGTTTTCCATCTTTGACTTAGGCTGTAATAATTTAGATTTGATAGGGTGCTTCATTTGGTCATCCATGGAAGCCTATATTTCTTTCTTAGTTAATGCATATAAGTTTGTTGTGTGTGTGTACGTGTATATATATATATATATATATATATATATATATATATATATATATATACTAGTTTTTCAACCTTGATGATGAACAACTTTTGTTTTTCATCTTTGACATGGACTACAAGAATTTAGATTTAATAGGGTGCTTCATTTGGTCATCAATTGAAACCTATATTTCTTTCCCACTTTATGGATATAAGTTGGGTACATATATATACTAGTTTTTCGATACGTGCGTTGTACATGATTAGTGATTTACATAATTTTTTCCAAGTTGATATAATAATCTTCGCTTTTGTATCTGTTTTCATATTTTCAAATAGCGATGACATTCGAATTTAGTGAGGTAGGATTAACTTTAAATTTTCTAGTGTTAATGATCAGCAAATCCGTTGATTACATTAAAACTTGATCAGAATTAATAATTTGTAAATTTGTTGATTCCATTTCGATATCGTTTGCCTCAAAAGATTTTTTAATTCTATGCCTTTTGTAGAGTTTGCGGAAATTCTTAGACAATCTTGACGATGAAAAACTTTTGTTTTCCATGTTTTACTTGGGATGCAAGAATTTAGATTTGATAGCGCGCTTCATTTGGTCGTCAATGGATGTCATTATATATTTATACACACACACACACAAAACTTATATGCATAATCTGGGAAATAAATATTGGCTTCCATTGATGACCAAATGAAGCGCTCTATCAAATCTAAATTCTTGCAGTCCAAGTCAAAGGTAGAAAACAAAAGTTGTTAATCATTAAGATGGTCTACGAATTTCAACAAATTCCACAAACGACATAAAATGAATAAATCTTTGCCAACGATGTCGAAATGGAATCAATAAATTTACAAATCATCATTTCTGATCAAGTTGAAATGGAATCAACAAATTCACAAAGCTTGAACTCCAGTGAATTTGAAGTTACTCCCATCTCTGTACCACCCTGGTATTTGAAAGAGCTAGAATTAGAAAGAACCATTTTTGGAAAGAATGAAAAATCTGAAATTTGACAAAGTTATGCATAGTATGTGTTTTGGGTCAACTTCAAATGACCATAACATTCAGTACAAGATGATTTAGGTGGCAAATAAGATATCAAATGAAAAGTCTTGGAATTATCTTTCCAACGCCACAGAGTTTGCTAATTTTGATCTCGTATGAAGGGGATATACCCGTTCAAAGTTGGGGCTGTATAGATAAGGAAAGTTAACCAGATTTTAAAGGGGTATTTTGGTCTTCTCCATATCCAATTAAATTAATTCATTTTTAGTAATTAATTAGGGGTCTAAAATGAATTGGTTCAGTTTACGCACTTAAAAATTTCACACTAAGGTTTTTAGAGAAATAACTCAAAATGAGAAAGGAGAAGAAAAGGTCAGGATTCGTCAATTTCTTGCGATTTGGTTATGGATTTCGACAAGGGTTAATCCCTACGAGATATGTGAGTTCACATTGCGCTAGGCTCGTTCACCCATGCGCAAAACATGTTTTTTTTTAGCGTGAATTCATCCAAAAAAGTTTAAAGTTTGAATGTTCTTGATGCGTGTTCATGAATTGCTTTAGTTCTTGAATTTGGGAAGAGATTAATTAGTTTCTTGAGATAATCGTGTCGATAAGTAGAGTTGTTTGAGTTAGATTCTTGTATACATGTTTTTGGTATCTAAATCTAAAGAGAATTTCAGAAAAAGGATCAAATTTAATTGAATTAAGATCAGGAAACGAGTTGGAAAATTCGTCAGGTTTGGCTAGGGGAATATTGGGGTGGCGCTCCCTTGAGGGAGGCTGGGGCAGCGCGCCAGCACTGCGCCCAAAACCAGTCTTTGAAATTGAGGGGTTGGCGCCCCGCGCAAGCAGGGTGCCCGGGACGTCTGCCCTTACCCATTTTTCGTTGTTTAGCCCATTTTAGTCCTTCTAAAGTGTACTAACACTTCCTATCGATTATAACTACTCTAACTGACTTCTAAACATCTAAAAGTAATCAATCCATAAACATGAATCATCACCTTGAATCTATAAATTCTAATTCAAGGAAAGTTAAGAGCCAAGTCTAGAGAGTTCATAGAATCTTTTCCAAGAAGTCTTTTCCAAATGCTTTAATCTTGTTTTAAGACTTGAGTTTTGAGTTGAGTAGAGAGTAACAAATGAAGTTCATTTTCTTCAAAAGAGTATATGGGAAGTACGTATTACGAAATACTAAATGTTTTTCACATTTAAACAAGAGATGAAACACATATTTCCAAAAGAGCCTTTGAGCTAGTTATTGAGTAAAGAGTAAATATTTTTACATTTAAGCAAGAGAGGAAACACTGATTTCTAAGAGAGCCTTTGGACTAGTTTTTGAGTAATTATCTCAAACCACAGAAAGAGTTATGTTCTTAAACATATGAGCTAGTTACATTTTGGGAGTAGCATTGAGCATCGATTTTGGGACAAGTTGAGTTCAGATAATTCAAAGTCTCCATAAATTGTGTGGCCAACATGGGTAGAAAGGGTCATACTTTCTAGATGATTCCTTAATACTTTTTAGCATAGACTAGTGTATCCACTTAGTTGTTAGGTTCTACAACCCCAACAAAGTATAGGACAGCCTTGACAGTGTGAGGCCAAACATTGCATCATCACATAGCTCATAGTGATTGTTGTCGATTAGAAAAACTGCACAGAGATATTTTGTATTCGTATATACACAGAGTTTATTTGTATTTTCACATACAAACAGAGTTTAAATTGTATCCTTGCATACAAACTGAGTTACTATTGTATTTTAAAATACATAGAGTTGTTATCCACATGTTTTAAAGCTATTCTTTATATATCATTTATATTACTTCTTTATATTGAAATGAGATGAGTTGACACCAGGTATGTTCCTTCAGTTCCTTTCATGCTTATGTCTTATCTTAGAGTTCACCTCGCATGCTCCTACAATCAATGTACTAATTCCAGATGACCTGCATCTTTTATGATGCAGATACAAGTAACCAGGATCAGTATCTAGCGCGTCATTGATCTAGTTGAGCTTCAAAGTTGTTGGTGAGCCTCTTTGCTTCCGGAGGATCCCCTTTTTATTATTTTTCATTGTTCTAGTTCATTAGGATGTCGTGGGTCTTGTCCTAATGTCCATCTTAGTTGTTAGAGGCTTCATAGACAATTAGTTGATATTAGTTCTTGAATCTTTCCATTTTAGTTTTGATGTTTGAGACTGGAGTTGCCATTTTGGCTAGTGAATGTTTCTTTTAAGACATTCTAATTTTATTGTATAAGTTTATCTTTTGAGTCTGTTTCTTGTTATTTAAGTCTTCCACTAAGAGTTAAGCTAGATCAAAGGTTCATTTGGGGCCAACAATGGTTCTTGAGTGCCAGTCCTGCTTAGGGTGTAGGTAAGGGGCGTGGCAAACTTGGTATTAGAGCATAGAATTCAAAAGTCCTAGGTAGTGTATGAAATCGTATCTGTAGAGTCCTAGTTATTGGTGTAAAGCGCGACATATCTATAAATAGGAGGCTACGACCATTAGGAACTATCTCACTTCTTATATACTTATTTCGTGCGATAGAGTTTATCCATAAAAAGTTTCTTCTAATTTGTGCTTTTGTGTGTCTTTCAAATCATGCCTACACTAAGAATTGTCAAAGGTTGTCCCGCTAAGAGGAATGTTGAACTACATTATCAAGGGGTACCTAATGCACTTGAAGTTCAACCCTAAGGAGAGGTCACCAATGCTAAATTCCGGGAAGCTATACGGATGTTGAGTCAAGCTGTGACCAATCAAGATGGACAAAGAGAGAATCGTTAGGAAATGGGTAATACTTCTAGGATCCATGAATTCTTAGGGATGAATCCTCCAAGCTTCACTGGTTCAAGTGTCACTGAGGATCCAAAAAACTTTATTGAAGAGCTTCATAAGGTTTTTGAGATTATGCATGTTGCTGATACTGAGAGAGTGGAACTATCTACATACGAAATAAAGGATGTCGCTAAAATCTGGTTTGATCAGTGGAAAAAGAATAGAGATGAAGGCGCACCACTTGTGAGTTACTCTTTGTTTAAGGAGGCCTTTTTAGGGCGTTTCATTCCCTGTGAACTAAGAAAAGAAATGGTACGAGAATTCCTTACTCTTAAGCAGGAATCTATGAGTGTTCATGAGTACAGTCTGAAGTTCACCCAACTTTCTCGCTATGCTATAGAGATGGTTGCTGACATGAGAAGCAAGATGAGTATGTTTGTTGCTGGGTTGTATTGTCTTTCAAGTAAAGAATGCAATATAGCTATGCTGATAAGAGCTATGGACATAGAAAGGTTGATGATCCATGTACAAAAGGTTGAGGAAAAGAAACTAAAGGATAGAGAGGAGTTTCGAAACAACAGAGGTAAGAAAGGGAATGAGTTGGAACAATAGAAGAGTAATGCAAACCGATCATCCTTCCAATAGAAACAGAAAGGACATGCTCCATCATCTCCTAGTGCACCTGCACCAAGGAGCAAAGGTGAGTTCAATAATCAAAATTCACAAAATTTCAGAGCTTGACCTGCGCAGTCTCAAGGTAGTGTGGCACGAGAAGGTAATAAGACTCCTGCATGTGCTAAGTGTGGTAGGACCCACTCAAGGGTTTGTTGTGATGGCTCCACTGGTTGCTTCAAGTGTGGTCAAAAGGGTCAATTTATGAAAGAGTGTCCTAAGAACAGGCAAGGTAATGGTAATGTGGGGAAATAAAGTTCAATCTTCTTCATTTGCTCCACCAAACAGAGCTATATCTAGAGGAGCTACTACTTCAGGGGCTGGCGGAGGTGCAAACCGTCTGTATGCTATCACTATTCTCCAAGAGAAAGATGATTCACCAAATGTTTTCATTGGTATGATCCATGTCTTTAACTTTGATTTTTATGCTTTGCTAGATCCAGGAGCGATTCTATCTTTTGTGACTCCTTTTGTTGCGATGAATTATGATGTTTTTCTTGATAGACTTCTTGAGCCTTTCAACATTTCTACACTTGTTTGTGAGCCTATTCTAGTAGAGAGAGTCTATCTTGATTGTACCATTACCATTAATCACGAGAGCACCATGACTGACTTAGTTGAGTTAGATATGGTAGATTTTGATGTCATTCTAGGTATGGACTAACTTCATGCCTGTTATGCCTCAATTATTTGTAGGACTCGAGTTGTTAAGTTCCAGTTTCTTATTGAGCCAGTTATAGAGTGGAAAAGTAGCTCAGGAGTGCCTAAGGGTTATTTTATTTCATACCTTAAGGCGATAAAGTTAGTTTCCAAGGGGTGTGTCTATCACTTAGTCCGAGTTAATGACTCTAATGTTGAGATACCTCCTATTCCGTCAGTTCCAGTAGTAAGAGAGCTTCAAGAAGTCTTTCCAAATAATCTTCCAGAAGTCCCTCCTAAGAGAGAAATAGACTTTGATATAGATATTTTTCTCGATACTCATCCTATATATATTCCGCCATATATAATAGCACCACCAGAGTTAAAAGAGTTGAAAGAGTAGTTGAAAGATCTCCTTAAGAAGGGTTTTATTAGACCAGAAGTCTCACCTTGAGGAACTCTGGTCTTATTTGTGAGAAAGAAGTATGGTTCTCTTAGAATATGTATAGATTAACATCAATTGAACAAGGTTACTATCAAGAATAAGTATCCTCTTTCAAAAATTGTTGATTTATTCGATCAACTTTAGGGTGCCACTTGTTTTTCTAAGATAGACCTCAGATCAGGCTACCATCAATTGAGAGTAAGGGAATGAGATATTCCAAAGACAACATTCAAGACCTGTTACAGTCATTATGAGTTCCTAGTTATGTCCTTTGGTTTGACCAATACTCCTGCAAAATTCCTGGACCTTATGAATAGAGTATTCAAGCCTTATTTATATATGTTTGTTATCATATTCATTGACGATATACTAATCTATTTGAGGAATTAGGAAGATCATGCTAGTCATCTCAGAGTAGTTCTCCAAACTCTAAAGGATAGAGAGTTGTATGTCAAATTCTCTAAGTGTGAGTTTTGGCTTGAGTCTATGGCATTCTTAGGCCACATTGTTTCCGGTTATGGAATTAGAGTTGACACTCAAAAAATAGAGGCAATGCAGAATTGGGCTAGACCCATATCTCCTACTGATATTAGGAGTTTCTTGGGGTTGGCTGGAAATTATAGAAGGTTTGTCGAGGGGTTCTCATCCATTTCATCCCCTTGACCAAGTTGACTCAAAAAATAATTAAGTTTCAATGATCTAAAGCTTATGAGAAAAGCTTTCAGGAATTGAAAAAGTGGTTGACTACTATGCCAGTATTGACCTTACTAGAGTGTACGCAAGGTTTTGTGGTATATTGTGATCCGTCCACAGTTTTTTTGGGTTGTGTGTTAATGCAAAATGGTAAAGTTATAGCTTATGCCTTCTGACAACTGAAATTTCATAAGAAGAATTACCTAACCCATGATCTAGAGTTGGCTGCCGTAGTATTTGCTTTGAAAATATGGCGTCACTACATTTATGGTGTTCATGTGGATGTGTTTACTGATTACAAGAGTCTTCAGTATGTGTTTAGTTAGAAAGAGCTTAATCTTAGATAGAGAAGATGGTTAAAGTTACTAAAGGATTATGACATGTGCATTCTTTATCACCCGGGTAAGGCTAATGTTATTGCTGATGCCTTGAGTAGGGTGTCTATGGGTTGTACTGCCCATGTTGAGGAAGAAAATGAAGAGTTATAAAACGATGTGCATAGACTTGTATGATTAGGAGTTCGACTAATGGATTCCATAGAAGGAGGAGTAGTGATGATGAACGCGGCTGAATCATCATTAGTATGAGAAGTGAAAGAGAAAAAAGTCCAAGACCCTATATTTGTTGAATTGAAGGCAAATGTTCATAAGAAAATGTGATGGCTTTTGAAAAAGAGGGAGATGGTGTATTGATGTATCAAGGTAGATTGTGTGTACCATGGATGGATGAACTACAAGAGGGAATCATGGAGGAAACTCATTGCTCCAGATACTCTATCCATCAAGGTTCCATAAAGATGTATCTAACTTGAGGGAATTATATTGGTGGAGTAGTATGAAGAAAGGTATTTATGAGTTCGTTGCTAAATGCCTGAATTGTCAACAAGTAAAAGTAAAGCACCAAAGGCCTTGTGGTTTGGTTCAGAATATAGAGATTCTGGAATGTAAGTGGGAGATGATCAATATGGACTTTATTACTGGTTTGCCATGGTCTCGATGGCAACATGAATCCATTTGGGTGATGGTTGATAGATTGACTAAATTAGCCCACTTTTTGCCAGTAAAGACTACCCATTCAGTAGAGGATTATGACAAGTTATATATTCAAGATGTAGTAAGACTTCATGGAGTCCCAATGTCTATTATTTCAGATAGAGATGCCCAATTTACTGCACAATTTTTGAAGTCATTCCAAAAAGGCTTGGGTTCAAAGGTGAACTTGAGTACTGCTTTTCATCCTCAGATAGATGGTCAAGCACAACACACTATTCAGACTTTAGAAGATATGTTGAGGGCTTGTGTGATTGATTTCAATGGTAATTGGGATGATCACCTACATCTCATTGAGTTTTCTTACAACAATAATTATCATTCTCTCATCCAGATGACTCATTTTGAAGCTCTTTCTGGGAGAAGATGCAGATCTTCGATTGGATGGTTTGAGGTTGGTGAATCTGGGTTGATAAGACTAGACTCAGTTCATAAAGCTATGGAGAAAGTGAGAGTTATTCAAGAAAGTTTGAAAATAATGCAGAGTCATTAGAAATTCTACACTAATGTTAGGAGAAGAGACTTAGAGTTTGAAGTAGATGATTGGGTATACTTGAAGGTTTCACCCATGAAGGGCATTATGATATTTGGTAAGAAGGGGAAGCTTAGTCCCCGATATAGTGGTCCTTACATAATATCCAAAAGGATTGATAATGTAGCTTATGAGTTGGAGTTACCACAAGAGTTAGCAGCAGTTCATCTAGTGTTCCACATTTCTATGTTGAAAAAGTGTATGGGCGATCCTTTACTAATTATACCTATTGAAGATATTAGTATTAAGAATAGCTTGTTTTATGAGGAGATTCCTGTCCAGATTCTAGACCACCAGGTTCACAAGTTCAAAACAAAGAAAGTAGCACTAGTCAAGGTCTTATGGAGGAATCAGTTTGTTCAAGAAGCTACATGGGAGGCTGAGGAAGAGATATCCACATCTCTTTGAGTCCAGGTACACTCCAGATCAAGATACTAATTTTCTTCTTAGTACTCTTTAATGGATATATTGAATGTGTTAGATTTGCTTGTTGGGTGTTTTAGCTAAATGTTAGGTGTTACACCCTTAGCCTACTAATAGTAATTTCATTCAAGGATGAATCTTCCCAAGGAAGAGATATTGTAACACCCCGCTATTTGAAAGAGCTAGAATTAGAAAGAACCATTTTTGAAAAGAATAAAAAATCTGAAATTTGGCAAAGTTATACTAAGTATGAGTTTTGGGCAAATTTAAAATGACCATAACTTTCAGTACAGGATGAGTTAGGTGGAAAATTGGATATTCAATGAAAGGTATTAGAATTAACTTTCCAACGCCACCAAGTTTGCTAATTTCGAGCTCGTATGAGGGCGATATGCCCGTTCGGAGTTCGGCCTATCATGATAAGGAAAGTTAACTAGATTTAAAAGGGTATTTTGGTCATTTCCATAACCAATTAAATTAATTCATTTTTAGTAATTAAGTAGGGGTCTAAAATTAATTGGTTCATTTTACACACTCAAAGATTTCATGATAGGATTTTTAGAGAAAGAACTCAAGAGGAGAAATCAGAAGAAAAAGTCAATATTCGTCAAGTTCTTACGATTTTGTTGTCGATTTCGCCAAGGGTTAATCCCTACAAGGTACGTGAGTTCACATAGCATTGGGTTTGTTCACCCACATGCCAAAGATGTTTATTTCATTGTGAATTTGTCCTAAAAAGTTGAAAGTTTGAATGTTATTGATGTGTATTCTTGAATTGCTTTCGTTCTTGAATTTGTGTTGAGATTGATGAGTTTCTTGAGATAATCGTATCAATTAATAGAGTTGTTTGAGTGAGATTCTTGTGTACATGTTTTGGGTATCTGAATCTAAAGAGAAATTGAGAAAAAGGATCGAAGTTTATCGAATTAAGATCAAAAAACGAGTTGGAAAATTCGTCAGGTTTGTCTTGTGGGAAGCTGGTGTGGCGTACCCCTGATGCGCCAGGGAGGTTGGGGTGGTGCGCCAACAGTGCACCCAAAACCAGTCTCTGAACTTTAGGGGCTGGTGCCCCGCGCCAACAGTGCGCCCGAGACTACAACCCCTACCCGTTTTTCGTCGTTAAGCCCGCTTGAGTCCTTCCAAAGTGTACTAACACTTCCTATTGATTCAACAAATTTATATATCGTTATTTCTAATCAAGTTGAAATAGAATCAACAGATTCGTAAATCTTGAACTACATGGAATTTAAAGTTAATTCTACCTCACTGAATTCATATGTCATCGCTATTAGAAAAATGACAATGGTTACGAGAGCAAAAATTATGATATAGAGCTGCAAAAAATTCTCTGAATCGATAATAACGTACAATGCATGTGTCAAAAAACTAGTGTGTGTACATATATATATATATATATATATATATATATATATATATATATATATAAACTGGTACAGAAATATATGCTTCTATTGACGACCAAATAAAGCAGCCTATCAAATCTAAATTCTTGCATCCCAAGTAAAATATGGAAAACAGAAGTTGTTCATCATCAAGATTGTCTAAAAATTTCCACAGACTCCACAAAATGCATAAAATTAAGAAATCTTTTGAAGCCAATGATATCTAAATAGAATCAACTAATTTACAAATTGTTAATTATGATCAAGTTAAACGGAATAAACAAATTTGCAAATCTTGAAATTTAGTGAATTTGAAGTTAATCCTCCCTCACTGAATTCTTATGTCATTGCTATTAGAAAAAATTACAACAGTTACAAGAGTGAAGATGATGATATTGATCTGCAACAAATTCTCTAAATCAGTAATCATGTACAATACACTTGTCGAAAAACCAGTATATATATATATATATATATATATATATATATATATATATATATATATATATATATATATATATATAACTTTAATTCGTAAAATGGGAAAGAAATATAGGCTTCCATTGATGACCACATAAAGTGCCCTATCAAATCTATATTCTTGTAGACCAAGTCAAAGATGGAAAACAAAAGGTGTTCATCATCAAGATAGAAATACCCAATATTGATCTGAATAAATATAAAATTCTACGAGTTTAGTGATACTGAACAATTACTCAAAGACTAAAGTTGAATCTAAATTATGTCTGAAAAAGCCTCTAACTGACTAAAGTTGCCGGGACATGTTCCCTGCTAACCCTAGAAAAAATGAAATAGAAATGAAAGACTGAATTTGAAACATGTATATTGTCCTCAAAGTATTAGGACTCACCATTGATGCTGCAGAGTATGGATCGGGAATCGATCTACAAATGATCTGAATGTTGAGGACCTGAACCTACATCACGAAAAGATGTAGCACAGAGTATGTGTTAGTACTTTGAAGCTACTGAGCATGCAAGTTAGGATAAAAGCTGAATAAACATATAAGCTGAACTAGCGTACTGAACAGCAATATAATCTGCACATGATTAAAATACTGAAATATACTGAAAAGAACTGAACTGGATGCAATGACCAAGTACTAAACATGCTAAGACTGAATACTGAAGTATAATTGCAAACCTAGTCAAATACACTAGAGTCTGACTGTGGGAGCTACTATTAACAGACATAAAATCATGTGAGCTAAACTTGGAGTCTGATGTATATGCCCCATAGAGAGGACCCAATATACCTTTCCAGGAGTGTACATGCATGACTATTTGACATATAAATCACATTGATAGGACCCAATATACCTTGTCAGGGGTATAAAGTGATGAATAGTGTGTTCACTAAAGTTGATGCCCACAGAGGGGACTTATAAACCTATGGGGGTACAACTATACGGGTATGTTGAACCCCATTCCAACTTGGTGCTAATTCTACTCCCTACTGATTATGAATGTAACACATTATGACTGAATTACTGACTTGTATAGCTCAAAATACTGACATGCAAATTCAGAGAATGTAACAATCATATACTGATAATGTGACATTCGAAAACTGAAGCATCTATATCTATTTAACTGACCTAGCATGTGTAATTCATGTATTAAGAGAATCTACACAACTAGGGTTCTGAGTTTTATGCAAAGAACTAAGCAACGATCCCATGAAAACATGATAATCTGATTTGGAATACTCTAACAGCTAAATCACAACTAATACCTAAGGTTTTAGAAACCCTAGGTCTAAGCAAGATATAGGAATCAAGAATCTGACTGAATTCTACGGACCTAGAGGACGAAAGGAATCCACCAGTGAAATCAAACATAGTTGGTGACGAATTTCATGGAAAAATATTTTGATTTTGGGACTGGAACTAAAGAAAACTTGATGTGTTCTTGGAGGGGTTTGAGTCGCCTGTTTCTTCTCTTTTTGCTCTAGTTTTGGTGAGTAAAGGTTTTGGTTATGTTCTAACTACGTTAGTAGGCTTAAACTGAGTAAAATGTCATAGTTTAGGCATCAAACGACGTAGTTTAAGTGCCCAGCGCATAGGGGAAGGACCAAAACGACCCTAACTTAAATCTGGCGAAGCCCATCCACCGAAGGAACAACGGTCTGTCGTTTGGACTACATGCCTTCGTTTGGGTTCGTCGTTTAAGATCTACCCAACAGTGCTTCACTAAAACGACTATATAACATTTTACTTGGAGATGGCTTTTAGCAAACTCAGTGGTGTTGGAAAGAGTATTTAGTTATCTTTCATTTGATAGGTCATGGGCCACCTAATTCCTTTTGTGTTAAAATATATGACCGTTTGAAGTTGACCCAACAACCCACTCCCTTCAATTGTTTGTTGACCCTCACTTATGGTCCGCAGGTCCAACCATGGACCATCCTGGTCGACCGTGGGTGGGATCAGAGATTATAAATATTTGGGCCTTAACAATGGAACCCCACCTAGGGTGCATGGGTGGTTCCGTTGGTACTAGCACCAGATATTCAGAAAACTAGGATTTTCTTCATTTTAAGATCTGAGGTGTTACATGAAGCACCCTATCATATCTAAATTATTACAGCCCAAGTCAAATATGGAAAACAAAAGTTGTACATTATCAAGGTAAAAAAAACTAGTGTATATATATATATATACACACACACACACATACAACTTATATGTATAAATTGGGAAAGAAATATAGGCTTTCATTGACGACCAAATGAAGCGCCCTATCAAATCTAAATTCTTGAAACCCAATTAAAAGATGGAAAACAAAAGTTGTTCATCATCAATATGGTCTAAGAATATTTGTGGGCTCCATAGAAGATATTAAATTAATAAATCTTTTGGGGCCAAGGATGTTGGAATGGAATCAACAAAATTACAAATCATTAATTCTGATCAACTTTAAACGGAATCAATGGATATGCAAATCTTAAACTCCAGTGAATTTGAAGTTAATCCACCTTAGTGAATTCTGATGTTATTGCTATTAGCAAAAATGACAATGGTTACAAGAGCGAAGATGATGATATCGAGCTGCAACAAATTCTCTTTTACTCATCTCAGTTTCATTCAGGTAAGAAATTGGAATAATGATCTAATCATGTTGATAAAAACCCATAGAAATGGAGTATTACGTTATTCCAGATTCACTCAACCTAGAGAATAGTACTACTAAAAATGGGGAATCTTCATGTACTTTCTGTGAAATTTTTAAAAATCCATTTCCACTACCAAATATATGTAGGGTAGCAATTGCAATCATTGTTACTATGAAGAATGCATACAAAATTATTTAGGTAAAAAATAAGGAAAAAAGAAAAAATATACCCCGAACTATTGTAAATGGTATGTAGATACCCTATGTTATATTTTGGAAAATTGGTGCCCCTGCGTAAAAAAAACTTGAGCATATATATACCCTTCATACTAAGAGACATACAAGTGTAATAATTTTTTCCACTGACCTGTCATTTATTAAATATTGGATCAACAGATAAAATTGTGCCACGTATCCCTATTTAGTCTTCCATTATAGTGAAGGACATATATGCTCTAGTTTATGGACACCAGGGGCACCAATGTCCCAAAAGTATGACAGAGGGTATTTGCATATCATTTACGATAGTTTAAAGGTATATTTATTGTTTTCCCAAAAATGAAAAAGGATTTCTATGAGATTTCTATTAAGTGCCTTGTTTCTGGTTAAAAGGGAATTTTGGATCTCAATTCCATAATGACGACTGATTTTCTTATGCGAGTAAGATATACCAATTGACTAAGAAAAGTTCTGGGTTTGACACTAGTTATTGAGGGCCCTATTATGGATTGTGTGGTTACACTGGTTGATGATCTTAGGGGATACCTGATTAGGGAATGTCCTGAGTGTTGAAAACTTTTATATGTCAATTTTAAATGTTTGCATTTGGGAATGACATGTGAGAATTATCAGTTTAGTACGCAATTGAATTTTCTTTACTTGAAGCAACAATATAGAGGATATCATGATGAACAAGCGGAGGAGGAAGAAGAAGAATAATATGATGATGAAGAAGAAGATGATGTAGAAGAAGAAGAAGAAGAAGAAGGGGAGGAAAATACATGATCAGAAACTTTGATGAATGTTAAAAAGGTCAAGTTTTGTTTCCTTGGAGAAAAAAGAGCAGTTTGAATTGTTATTTACTTTATATGCAGAGTTTGGTTAAAAAACAGTATGTAGGATCTTTAATTAGATTTCAATTAGTTGTTATGTTGGTGAAAAATAATATGCAGGGTCTCTATGTTTGAATTAGTTGTTCCGTCTGAGTTGGACTAGAAATAGTTGGGCTCCTACTGGTGGTGACCTATTGTCCTATGTAATTTTATCCCAAAATGTGCAAAGTTTTCTATTTTGTAGACAAATTATACTATTTTATATAGATTCCAGGTTTCATGACGTACTATCATATCCACATTTCTTTTATTTTGAATCTCTTGTTCAAATTAGTTTTTACTAAATCACTCATTAGAACAAAGTATTCAAGAATTCATCTCACACGTGGTTTTAAAAGTTAAAAAAAATAAAATAATTTGCTTTCAAAAATCAGGAAGAAGGTTGTATGTGTCACAGCCTAAATTAGGATAAAAAGTGTCATATCAGTAAAACACATTAGATATGTTAAGTATATAAGTAAGCAACCCTTATAATTTAATGATGCATTTTAAAGTTGTGCGGGTCTATGCCTAGATAGGATAATATTACTAGTCAGTTAGGTAGTTACATATGGTATATTAGAGTTACTTTTGTGTCAGTTGTATCAATGAGAGCTATTGTTCAACTAAGTTAAGCAAAAATTAATCCCGATAAGGTAGGACAACATATTTGCTAGGTCTTGGGAAATCTCCTGTTGTGGGGCAAATCACATATGGTGGGACAAACCTCAACGAGGACGTTGATTCCATAAGACTGGTTGTTTGTGACACCCCTCCTTAGGATAAGAAGTCCACATCGAATAACATATGTAAGTAAGCATACCTTACACTTTAGTGATGTATTCTAAAGTTTGGCAGGTCAAGACCCAAAACATGGGTTGGACCATTGTTTGGTTGGAAAAGGCAATGTAGAATTATCGACATATATTTTATAAGAGAGGGATTATGTGACACCCCATCTTAGTATTAGAACTCTACATTGACAAAACATAAGAGTGATACTAGGTATATAAGTAAGAAGTCCTAACACTGATCTAGTGATGTTTTTTAAAGCCTTGTTGTTCTAGGCCGAGAGCAAACAATATCACTAGAAAGTTGTAGGATGGAAAAAAGGTGGTGTAAATAATATGTTAAGGGATATAAGAGATATATTGGGGGATGTAATGAAATCAATTTGGGGGCATGATTCAGTTGTTATCTCTTCGAGGTTTCATTTCATTTTCTCCCATGTTAGTGAATACTCACCTTGAAAAGGAAAAGTAAGTTATCACAGGTGAAGTGTCTAGGTGCTTGTTTGCTATTTAATTTTCTTTTCTGTTCCATATCTTGTGTTTTGATTTATTTTCATGTATAATTAATAACTTAAAAATTGAACCAAAATTGATAATAACCAAACTGATAACCGACCCATAAATACCCCTATCTACGACAATGAGCCCTTTTTGTATACTTCAGTTGTTCTATTCAAACTCTTATCTTAATTTGTATTTTTGCTATCAGTACTTCTATATGTATATGAATCTCCTTGAATATATTTGTCACGACTCGAGTCTACACCCTAGACGTGGACAGCACTCGAGAATCATTGTTGGTCCCCAAGCGAACCCCTATCATGGCTTATTGTAAGCGGAAGACTAACTTAAGCATACAAAACTTAACCAAATTCGATAAACTCAACTTAAAAATAATCTAAACAATACTCAATAGATAACTCGAGTTTGTAAAAACAACTCAAGGAAGATACATACTGTAAACTACTCAACTTTGTCTATCTATAGAGCCTCTACTATTACATAAGGATATCGGGAAGACCCATGACATCTCAAAACTACTAACTGTAAGATCAAGGTGAAGTCCTCTGAAATATAAGAAGGCTCACCAAAGCTGACTGAAACATCCCATGACCTCAACGAAACGCCTGTTGATGATCCTAAATACCTATATCTGTATCATGAAACGATGTAGGACAAATGACTCAGTACATGGAATGTACGAGCATGCAAGGGGAATTCTAAAGCATAAACATAAGCTTGAGCTAGTGGAAAAGACACATACTTACCTCTTCTCAACTCAATCAACTCAACTTAACTTAAACAAACATAATTCAACTCAACTCAAGGAAACATAGTTCAACTAAACTCTGAGAAAATAGGGCTTATCTCAATGATAAGATATTCAACTCAGTGAAATAAGACTCAAATCAATAATAAGATATTCAACTCAGTTAAATAAGGCTCAACTCAATAATAAGATACTCCACTCTGGGTACTCAACTATAGATACTCAACTCTGGATACTCAACTAAATATAAATAAACAATACAGATGCAATATATGGAAAGCTTTTAAAACAAATGAAAGAAACTCAATGTATTGAAAAATACAGTAGTGACTCAATTTGTATGTTAGGATACAGGATAAACTCTGCTTGTATATGAAAATACAAAGTAAACTCTATTTATATAAGAATACAAAATATCTTTGTTGGAGTTTCTCCAACCGACAACCATCACTATGAGCTATCGGAGAATAGAACGTCTAACCTTTGCTGCCAGAGCAGTCCTATACTTTGTCGGGGTATAGAAACTACTACTAAGTGGATCCACTAGTCTATGCTAAAAGCATTACGGAATCATCTAAAAAGTATGACCCTATCTACCCACGTTGGCTATATGTTTTATGGGGGCTGTGAGTTATCTAAACTCTCCCCCATATCGGTTCTCAATACTATTCCCAAAATATACTTAGCTCGTTATGTTTCAAAGAAAAGACTTCCTCTTTCTGTGGTTTGAGATTATTACTCAAAAATCTTTCTCTTAAAAGAGATTGTACTCAAACTGCTCAAAACTCTTTCGGAAATCTCAGTTTCCTCTCATCATAAATATAAAAACATTCATTCTTGGGAATATTTAGTTTCCATAAATCATTTTAAAGAAAATGAACTCATCTCTACTCTTCCTCAACTCAGTGCTGAAGTCTTTAAAGTAAGTTTTAAGAAAATGTAAAAAGACTTCTTAAAATAGGGTTCATACTGAATTATAGACGTGAATGACTCAATTCAAGGTTTTCAATAACCATGCATAGAATTCAATACTTGGAACTCAACAACTCCAGAACTCAAGGAGTTAATGATACTACTCATCCCAAGAATGCTCGACTCAGGGGGTTCATGTGGAATTATGGGCATGAACTACTCAACTCAAGAGCTCAATGATACTTCTCATCTCAAGATTGCTCGACTCATAGGGTTCATGCGGAATTATGGGCATGAACTACTTAACTCAAGGACCTTCATAGGTAACATGTAGTAATGCCATCATTAGGAATATAATCCCAAAAGGGTTAGGAACTCAATACTCCTAACTTAGAACTTCAATATACTACACATCTCAAAGATATTCAACTGATGAGTTAATGCAGAATTTATGGGCATGAACGACTCAACTTGAGTATCTAAATAATAATATAGAACTTATGTGTACGAATCTTCTCATTCTCAGAGTTACTTTCTCAAAACTTAGCTCAAAATCAATAATTGATCTCAAAGGATTCACAATTGAACTCAAAGGCTTTCTTGAAATCCACTCTTAACTCTCTCTTGAATTTGAATAATCAATTCAAGAGTTATGATTCATGATGTGAAGGATCTCGTGATGATAAATTAGACGCATGAATACATTCTCCTCATCATCATATTCACTTGCTCGAGTCTTGAAAAAATTTATTTGAAATTGAAAAAGACTCCTAAAAAAGACTCAAAGGGATTTTCTGAAAATGTTCAAAAGAACTATCAAGACTTAACTCTTAACTCTACCATGAATTTGAATTATGAATTCAAGGTTATGATTCATGTTATGAATGATTTCTAGGAGTTTAGATGTAGTTTAGAGTAGTTAGAATCAAAAGGAAATTAAGGTACACTTTAAAGGAACTCAAATGGGACAACTGGTAGAAAATGAGTGGGGGCAAGCGACCCTGGCGCTTTCCTGGTGTAGGGCACCAACCCCAAACTTCAAAAACATGATTGTGGAGAGGGGTTGTGGTGCCGCCGCAGACCCTCTCCAGGCAAAATTTGGTGACTTTTATCTCTCATTTTCTGATCCTTAATCGCTTCTAATCGATTTCTTTTCTCAAGTTTTCCTTAGATTCAATTATCCAATGCATTTACAAAAGAATCTAATTAAAAAAAACTCTTAATATCATCACGATTACCTCAAGAACTTATTAAACCCATCCTAATTAAAGAACGGAAACAATACTTCAAGAACACTTATTAAGAACTCAAATCCTTCAACTTTTGAGAACAAACTTACACTGAAAATAACATGATTGGCATGTGGGTGAACAAACCCAACACTTTGGAAACTTACATACCTCTTAGGGATTGAACCCATGGAGAAAATCTGCAACAAAACTCAAGAACCTCGACGAACGCTTTGATCCTTTTCTCTTTTCTCTTCTTCAACTCTTAACTAAAACCCTAGGCGTATATTAGGATTATAAAACTGAAACCAATCATTTTATACCCCTAAAACCTTACTAAAAATGAATTAAATCTGATTGGGCAAGGAAAAGACCAAAATAGCCCTCACTATTCGGGTAACTTTTCTTAATTGGACAGCCTGACTTAGAAGGGCATATCTCACTCATCTGAATTCTAAAACTTAGAAAACTCGATTACATTGGAAACATAATTCAAATACCTTTCATTTAATATCTTATGGCCACCTAACTCATCTTGTGCTCAAAGTTATGGTTGTTTTAAGTTGATGCAAAACTTAGAAGAACTTAGGAATGACTTGAATGAACTCTCTTTAGTTTTTTTTGAACTCAAGGTGCTATATCTAGTGAACTTAACACTTAAGAAATTTTAAATTCCATAGTAAAATCCTACTCACTCTAAAGAATGATTCAAGTCTTAGTTAAAAAATTTCCAGGGCTGTTACAATGTCTCCCCCTTGGGATCATTTGTCCTCTAATGACGACTACACTGGGTATGGAACGGGGTTACTCTTATCATCTCTGCTATACAAACTAGAATTTGCCCGCATTACTATTTGAAACCAACGAAGGGCTCACATTTAGCTATTTATCAAAGCAACACCTCACCCTCTTTTTCCTCCTCATTTATAAGCTTAGACGGAATCATCACACCATCATTATCATGGTAAGATCATTAACCTTCTCTTTCTAACATCACTCCAATACTAAAAGGACCTCTAAAAAGATACCCCCAAACTCTTTGGAACCCATTACTATCTTTTTCTCAAACACTTTACTTGTTTTCTGATCTTATCATTTCCCCCTTAGGTCTAAAGCTGACACTTGTAAGCTATGGACCTATTCCATCATGTATAAACTGATCTATATTCTCTTTTACTATAACACTCAAGAAAAGTTTATCTCATGACTACCGAACTCTCCATAAGCAGGTACTAAAACCTCTTTCTAAGGTGTTTCTCTTAACCTCTTCTAATTACAAACCACCTCGGTACACCTATTAATGCTCTTGTTACTCTTGTTACTTAGCTACACTTCACTACCCTTATGTAAAGGTTAGGGTCTCTCACTTGTACCACTCATATTTATTGCAGCTAACATCTCAATTTCTCACCTGCTCTATATTAACTCTTTTAGATCAAATCTCAAGACTAACAACATCATCACCCTCATATTGACATTCATTTGATCATGACACTCATCTCAAATTCAAGCTTAATGTTTATTACTAAACCCGAATATCAATATGATTGCTCGCTTACTATACTAACTTACAACTACTAGATACAAATTCAAAAACACTCGTCCCTAGGACCTTATGACAAGTAGCCAATCCTTACCTCTTAGTCTCCATACTCACAAATTACCATGACATTCCACTTCACAACTTAAGTACTACTTACTCACTTACTGCGCATTATCTCTCAAATAGTTCTATCACTCTCTTAATACCATGAGGTTCTCCTTTCAAAGTTCATAAGCCTAGCTTGGGTCAATAGCCTCATGAATCCTCTGCTATCTGATTCAAGACATAAATTTAGTCTCCTCCAATAGGATGACACATCATCATTAACTCTATTCTGGTTAACAATATACTCCAACTTATCTTGACCAGTAACTATTTCTTTTTCTTCTATCAAGAACTCTTTACAACATTATTGTTCCTTATTCTACTCATAAAAGGAACTCATCAGTTATAACTGACTGGGTACATGCTTGCAATAACATAATATGTCCCAGCACTATCTCCTTTCCTTAGATTACTGAACCTCTACATACTCTCTTCTAACTCGTGGCACTCTCACTACTACTCATGATCTCGTAACTCAGGCTACCCTTTTCAGGCGAAAAATACTATCCAAGCTCTAATCATACTGCCTCATAAGGATCTCAATTGAAACAAGGCTTAGAGAAGAAAGTATATGTCACTTTTAGCTTGAACACACCATTCATATGAACATGAGCACATTATCTTGAAACTCAATACTTAACTCACTCATGGGCTTCTCTCAAGCTCTGGAGTCTCATGAATTCCTCAAGACTCTTGCTAAGAACAACTGATCGATAAAGGACTGACTTTGTTTTTCAACCACCTCTAGTATGAGGTAGTCGAATGGATATGAAAACAAATGAGTTAGAATAAATCTCTATGACATAGCGCTATTGCATGATTAAGAGTATGAAAGATGAGAAACTTTTCTTAAATGCATGTAGTCCCTTATTTATAGAAGTGGGACCCTCACAACCATAAACAAGACCCGACTGACACGACTTCATAGACACCTTAGGAAACTTAAACCTGTGACTAAGGGAGAACCCCTTCTTATTTGATCCACTTAATAATAAAAGGGATCTTCATTATTCCTTGATGTGTGATTTGTTGAGATTGATTAGAAATGTTGATTATTTCATTGTTGATTCTCTATCAGGATTGTATTGTTGTGAATTGTGCATTGATATAAAAATGGTCATATCATCATTTTTTATGTGAACATTCCTATTTGCATTAGTTCAGAGCACTGTTGTGACTAATGTTGTGTGAATGGAGGTACAATAAGAAACTGAAGAAGATCTACCATTTTGAGAGACATGTCAAGTGCCGTGACATATATATTTATTCGTGGTTCGTATCATACGCCACAAAGGATGTATAGATTTGGGAGTTTTGTCATACAGTGTATAGAATGTGTAGGCTGATAAGTCCCCGATGGATTCCTGATTGAGAGAAAAGAGGTGTGTATCATTAGGTAAGACATGCATCACTATACTTGTCATTACATTTCATTTCATTTCATCACATATCAATATCATTTGTAACCTTGTGAGTGCCTTTCATGACCCAAAATACCCTCAATAATGTAAGGCATGCATCAATATACTTGAAATAATATTTCATTGCATCTGGGGAAATTATGATTGATATACTTGATCTAGTGTACATTTAATTTGTAATTGTTGCAGAGTTGTAATTGGCCTATGGGCTAGTTAAATTATGCATTATTTGGTTGGTCTAGTTTTATGCATGACGTAGCTCTGGTAGTTCGATTGGAAAGGTGTAACACCTCGGATTAGAGAAGACTAAGCGGTCAGGTTAAGTACCCAAAAATGGACCCTGTAACCCTCTACGGAGCCCTAGAAAGGCCGTGAAGGTGACCAGAGTCCATTCTTCCAGGACCATCCCTAGGCAAGCTTCACCTGACGGACGCCTAGACGGGCCGTTGTGATATTGATGGGTCTTCAAACGGGTTGTCAGGTGGGTCAAGTAAGAAGAGGTTCTACCCTAGTCACATAAAATATCAAGTGCTATTATAAATATATAATAATAAGTATTCCTTTTTTTCACTTTATGTGTTGAAGTTATTATTTGGATTGTTAAAAGAGGAATTTGTTTTTCATAATTTTTTAAAAATATTTTGAATTGTCAATTATAGTAATTTATCGTATTTTAAAGTAATTTTTAAATATATAAATTTATATGAGAAGATTGAAGATACTGAATCAAATTTACTCCAAATAATAATTACTTTGACTCTTGTACAACTATGAATACAGACACATTCTAAGCTAACAAAAAATAATATGATCGTCTCTATATTTTATGACATGACCAATACTTGTCTGTTTGTTCTATTCGATCCATTCTTCTTCTTGCCTTTATTTCCTTATATAAAAAAATTGATCTTTGTACAAAAAACAATTTATGGGTCACTGTTGTCTTTGCGAATAACAGAGAGAAAGTAATGGCAATGGCATATATAATCAATAAAGTAGAGTTGCATGATATAAGTGTGGTGAAAGCAAGAGATGATTAATTGAAGGTAATATGTGGCTACATCAATCCCCTATTAATTGAAGATGATTACTTTGTGTTAAATGAATGTTGTTGATTCTATCATGTGTTCAGGGTGAAATTTTATTTTTGTATCTACTCAAGTCGAGGGTCTATCAGGAGTAGTATCTCTATCACATCGTTGAGGTTGAGTATGTTGTTATTGTTGATATTTATTTGGTTTATGAACTATACTTGAGAAATAGCTACATTGTATCTTTGATTTGGTTGATAAAAGTGTGATCTTTGATGATCAATCTATCTATTGGCTCTAAAGACGTTACATTTATCAACTTTTTTCTATTTGTGGTTGATGATTATTCATAAAGGGAATTGATTAATTAATACTTTATGAAAAAATTAAAGGTCAATTTCAATGTTAATGCTATTGTGGAAGCATGTTTATACAAATAATGGTTTAATAGAACACATAACTTACTTTTAAAGTAATGATTTGTCTCACTGCAAATCAGTGGAAATTCATGCTATGCAAAAAAATATTCCACTTATTTTCCATCTAAAAGAAACATGTGAAAAACAATTATTTAACGTATAGTGAGAAGCTTCCTAATTTTTCTACTCTTTTTTCATAGAATTAGCTATCTAAAAAATGCATGTGAAATTTTTTTATCACTGAATAGTGAGAAGCTTCCTAATATTTCCACTTGAAAGCATTGCTATTTTCTTTCCTCACTGATAAAATTAGAAACTTTTTGATAATAGCCTATGACAGTTATCAATAGGAAATCTTAGTGTAAAAATAGTGACTTTTTATCTACATCTCAATTTCAAAATTAATTTTCCTTATCCAACTGCATGTTTTGTATTGTGATGATTTTCATAAATTGACTAGATTATCATTTTAGAAGTAACATTTCACAAGAGAAGTGAACTAATGCACTACTTATTATTTCTCAATAGAGATCTATTGGACTATATACCTTCCAAGATAGGGGCAAGATTTTTCTATACTCTAATCTCTATTACCTCACTTGTAAAATTACATTGAGTATATTGTGTTTTTATTGATAACAGTAATTACTACATGGCGTATTTATTAATTCCTGTGATATATGTGTAACGTTTTTCTCTTACGACCTTGGTTTTTTTCTCAAAGAACCTGCAACATGTACATTTAGAAAATGGTAGGTTCAATTGAACCAGTAAATAAGTCTACATCCACCTTTGAGTATAGCTTCTTAAGAAATGTATTTTGGTGTAATCACTTAATCATTTGTATGCTTTTACCTATTGAAACAATTTAATATTATACTATTTGTTTTTTCCATCACTAAGTCATTTAAAATATTATTATTGTACTTGTTCTTATGACTTTTTATGAAAAAAAAATATCTTGTCTTATTATCATATTTTATCGATATCTCCATATTTTAATACTAATAAAAGATTATCTTTTATTATTTGACAAGCTTACTCCTGCTGAATTTGAGAAACATGATGAAAAAGAGTCTTCTATAAAATGGAATAATAATATTTGAATCTGTAATGACCCGTAAGGTTATTTTGAGAACTAAGCCCCTCTCTTTCTTAAAAGACTTTTTCCGTAAATTTTAAATGGAAATTTTGAATTACTCTTTTAACTACATGTATTTAATTAGTGGATAATTTCAAATAATTAATTTAATTGGAGGTTAATGGACCAAGTCCATATAATATAATTTAAGTTAATGCCCTATTTTATTTTAAATAATTCTTTTATTAAAAAAATAGTCTGTGAAGAAGGGCGACAAAACCTCGCCACAATCATATGGGCGACAAACTAACTGCAACAGGTAAGCATTAATATGCATCACTGTATTGTTGTATATATTGTAAATATCATATTATTATTAATATTATTATTATTATTATTATTATTATTATTATTATTATTATTATTAATTGTTAAAGAAAAATAGAAAAAGGAAGTGGTTTTGAATTAACAAAGAATTGAAAATTAGATTACTCATTTTTTTGAATTGAGAAAAAGGGTGTTACTGGCCAATCATTTTAAAAGGATTTGGGCTATGATTAAACAATGATGATTTAATTAATACATAGAAAAATATAGTGTATCAATGTTAGGTTTGAAATAGTAGTGTTCTCGTGATTTTTGTTCGTAATTTACTTGGTTGTTTCTTTAATTTTCTTATTATTAGCATATTATGATTCAAGTTTTGATATATTGGGATATGTAATTAAATATTAGGTGTATGCAAATACCATTAGATTATGGGAACAAACACTTTACCCTAGGTTTAAAATTTGGAAAAAAATATGAGAGTTGACATGTTAGTTGGCACCAAAATTAGGAACTTGATTACATATTTGGGTGAATTTTGGGTCTAGACTAGACATATAGTAATATGTGTGTTGTTAATTTCAGAATCTTTTTGTGATTATTTATGTAAATAGATTGAATTGATTTGGAAGCCCAACAAAAGGGGAAGGCTCAAGTCCAAGAGTAATTGTTCAAATATTTGAGGCAAGTGGATTTCTAAACCCTTGTTAAGTGTATAGAATTCGTGTATTTCCTTGTAATATGTGCTTGGGAGTAATGAACTTGTTGATGGGTTGACTTGACAAAATTGAATAATTCTAGTGTATGAAAAAGATAAAATGAATGTGATTAATTATTGTTTTGTGATGTGTTGAGAATAGTTTTCAAAAGGCTTATTGATTAATTTTATTATGTTGTACCATGATTGTGTTGTTGAGAATTGTGCATTGTTATGAAACTGATCATCTCCTTATTGTTTGTGTTAACATGCCATTTGCATTTGTTTAAAGACATGGTTTTGATAAGCGTTATGTGAATTGAGGAGGATGTATCATTTCGAGGGACGTGTCACGCGCCTTGACAAATACTATGATTCTAGAAACGTGTCGCACGCTGCGATGAATTTTATTATCGAGATAAGTGTCGCACGCCGCGTCGGATGCATGGACAAATATGTCCCCCCATAGGTCCTGGACTGAGAGACAGTGGGTGTGTATCATTAGGTTAGACATGCATCACTATACTTGACATTACATTTCATTGCATTGCACATCTTTATCATTGGTGAATTCAACTTTGTGTGTTTCTAACATTTTGAGTGCCTTTCTGTGGAAGTTATGATTGATGACTATTGAGTTTCTTATTGAGGATATGTAATTGTTAGAGTGTTGTTTTTGAGTTGTGTGTTAAGTAAATTGAGAACTATTAGGTTGAGCAGGTTTTATGCAAGTTGCAGTTGTGGAGGTTCAGTTGGGGTGTAAGGAGTACCTGTATTCTATTCCCTTAGTTTGTGTTTAGAAGTTTACTTGCTGAGTACCGTGTGGTTTTGTACTCACCCCTTGCTTCTACATTTTTGTAGGTTATGAGCTTGGATATTCATGATACTTTCTATTCACTTCTTTTCGGAGTCTTCCCGAGAAGATTTGTGAGGTAGTTGTTTCTCATCTCAGGGGACCTTTTTACTTCTATCTATGATCTTGTTCTACTTTAGTGACAACATCATTTGAGACTTGTGTTTTCTTTCAAATCCATTGTAATACATTATAGGCTTGTACAGTGACAACCAGATCTTGGGGATTTAGTTAAGTTAACATATTATCCGCATTAGTAACTGAGTATAAAACTTTTATTTTTATTTTATTTCCACATTTTATCATAATGATTGGGTTTTAGGATGAGTTGTCTTGTTGGGATAAGACAAGAGTAATAACATCCATTTTTGGCTCGTGTCAGAATCATTGTTTATGGTTATAAAGTTTCAGTGGTACATACTACATTGCTCAAATTTTATAATAAGTCTTCAAAATATGTCAATGGACCACATAAATTTAGTCACCGTGATGAATTTATCGTATGTATCAAGTGCAAAAACAGAATGAAGATTAATTGGTGCTCTAAGGAGGAATGCAGAATGTACAGTGATATACTGTCTAATGCGCATCGGAAGTGTGTTGATATTCACACTATGACATTTTAGGCCTAAAGAAACACTAAATCAAGACAATGCTTGTAAAGTGTTGCCCAAACCTTTTAAGGAAACACTTTTAAAGTGTAGCCTTAGTGTTTTTAGCTTTTAACCACAGTTATATTGACAACACTTGTAAAACGTGCTCTTTAGTAGTATAGGCTACACTTTATAAGCGTTGTCACATCATGATATAATTGGCCACACCTATTTATATATATCACTATACTTTTAAAATGTGCTATTTTATTATTATAAAAACAACATTTTCCAAGTTTACCCTTACAGTTTTCACTAAAATATTATATTCCCCCTAATAAATTTAACTCTCCCTCCCATTTTTATTTGGAGAAAAAGAAAATTCATAAACAATTAAAAAAAAAAACTCTCCAAGTCCCTAAAAGAGATTCTAGTCGCCCTAGATCTGAAAATTTTCAAGGCTTTGTAAAAATGGATTCTCGCCCAAATTAACAGGTATTTGTTGAATCAACACACAAAGTAATGATTTTTCACAAAACAATTGCAGAATGATTTCAAAATACTTCTCTAATTTTTCACTATCTTTTGAGATATGGAGATTCCAAATCAAAGCTCTTTTAGCTCCATTCACGATTTTCTCTTTGTTTGTCGCTGACATACAAAAATCCCTTACGATTTTGTCGTTGTACACCACGGACAAAGCAATGAAGATGATATCCTAAAGATTCATCACATTGAAGGGTTTTGTTGGAATAGAGTTTATCTAGTAGAAATTTCTTCCTTTAAAAGTCTGAATTTGTTGCATCTAGGTTTATTGTGTGAGGGTGGATTTTGATTTTCTTGTGTTGAGTTTTTGGGTTACACCCATCAATTGATTCTTTGTCTTCGACAATAGCCATTAATTAAGCATGATAATTTCTGTTTTTCCTTAAATTAGTAAGCTGATTCGGATTGAAATCGTCCATGAGAATGTAGGTTTTCATGTCATGCTTATTACTAGTATGTTGTTTCTGCTTTGCCTTTACTAGTTTATGAAACTCGAGCTTCTTAAATTGAATAGAAGGGACTCTGGCTTGTAGTAGTATACAACCATCATATGGCTCTTTGCTGTGGGCCTTTTTGACTAACTTTATCTAACTTGAATAAACAAATTTTACGAAGAGAAGGTTAACCATTGATTGATCATAGCAACATAAAGAAATTAAAGGTATCCTAAGTATTCCTACTATATATAGTTATAGGCTTTGAAAGTTGAGCAAGTACACAAATTGTCATGCCCCGAGCCTACACCCTGGGTGGGACTGACACTCGAGAACCATTGTTGGCCCCAAGCGAACCCATTGCCTAACTTAACTCTTAGTGGAAAACTCAAATAACAAGAAAGAGTCTCAAACGATAACTCATACAATAACTCAAACTTAGAATGCCTTAAAGAAATATTCGACTAGCCATAAAGGCAACTCAAGTTGTAACATAATCAACTGAAAATGGAAAGACTAAAGAACTATAACTATCCGTCTATGAAACCTCTAAAACTATGAGGGATGTCGGGACAAGACCCTCGATCATCCTAACAACTGAAATACTAAAAACAAGTATAGAAAGGGGATCCTTCAGAAAGCAAGGAGGCTCACCAACTGAATCTGAGTGCTTAACGGGATCAACGAGGCTGCTGATTCTAGTTACCTTTATATCTATCATAAAATGATGCAAGCTAAATGGTATCAGTACATTGAATGTACGAGCATGTGAGGGGAAAACTAAACATGACATAAGCTTGAAATGAATTCTGAAAGAACACTTATCGTGGCTTTACTTAACTCATGGATACACAACTCAAATGTAGATTTAGACAATAGAAATGGTGCAATTTATATAAAGCATTTAAACAGTAAATAGCAACTCAACTTTAATCATAATGTAAAGTAATATAATTATGTTGGAGTTTCTCTAATCGACAAACATCACTATGAGCTATGTGATGATATAACATCTCAGCCACGCTGCAAGAACTGTCCTATAGCTTGTCAGGATATAGAACGCATAACCTAAGTGGATCCACTAGAATATGATAAAAGGCATTAAGGAATCATCTAAAAGTATGACTTATACCCACGCTGGCTACATGGTTTTTGGAGAGATTGAGTTATTATGAACTCGTCCCTACATCAGTGCTCAATACTACTCCCAAAATACTCAGCTCATATGTTTAGAAACACAAAAAAAATCTTTCTGTGGCTTGAGATAATTACTAAAAAATTAGCTCAAAGGATCTCTTGGAAATTGGAGTTTCCTCTCTTGTTTAAATGTGAAAACATTTACTCTTTGGGAATAGTTAGTCCCCATATACTCTTTTTGAAGAAATGAACTTCTTTGTTACTCTTACTTAACTCAAAACTCAAGTGTTAAAACAAGTTTAAAACATTTGCAAGACTTTTAAAAAGACTCTAAGAGCTCTCTAGACTTGGCTCTTAACTTTTCTTGAAATTGAATTTATAGATTCAAGGTTTGTGATTTATGATAGGAAAGATCTTGTGATATTTATGAGTGTTTTTAGATAGTTAAACATGAGAAACGATCAAGAAATCACTGTCTGGAAGCAAGTCCGCGACGCGGAGATGCATTTTAATATTTGGTCGCGAAATAAATATTGAGGCAGAAGGGTCTGTGACCGCTTCGCAACGCTGAGAAAAATTCCCAATCCTGAGGAATAGGTACACGATGCGGAGTTGGTACCATATTTGCCCGACTTTTTCCTTCTTCGTTTTCTATCCAATTCACCTAAATTCGATTCTTTTTCTCAATTCCTTCTTAGATTCAGATACATAGTAAATGTACTCAAGAATCTATTCATAAACGACTCTAAAATCGATACGGTTTCCTCAACAACTCAACAAACCCAACTTAACTCAAGAACAAAAGCCAATATTCAAGAACACAATTCAAAATCATCAACTTTCAACTTGCTAAAATGAATTTCGCTGACCTAAACATGATTGGCACGTGGGTGAATGATCCTAAAGCTATGAAAGTCTCACATACCTCTTTAGGGATCAACTCTTGGCGAAACTACTTCGATTCCGCAAGAAATCTCCAAGGACACTTGACCTTTCTCCTCTTTTCTCCTCTTGAGTTCATTATCTAAAAACTCTTGTGTGAAATTTGAGTGCATAAACTGAACTAACTCAATTTAGACCCCAAATAATTTACTAAAAACGTATTTAATTAGTTGGGTACTGGAAATACCAAAATACCCCTCTAAAATCTGGGTAACTTTCCTTATTCGGAGAACCCGACTTCAAACGGGTATATCTCCCTCATACGAACTCGAAAAACTAGAAAAATTGGTGGTATTGGAAAGGTAATTTCCAAGACCTCTCATTCAATATCTTGAAGGCCACCTAACTCATCCTGTACTAGGAGTTATGGTCATTTGAAGTTGACCCAAAACTCATACTTAGCTTAACTTGTCAAACTTTCCAAATTTGATTATTTCCAAAAACGATTTCTTACGAATTCTAGTTATTTATAGTTCTTTCAAATAGAGAGGTATTACAGTATCTCCCCCTTGGGAACATTCATCCTCGAATGAGATTATTGTTAGTAGGCTAAGGGTGTAACATCTAACATTCAGGTGAAACACCCAACAATCAAATCTAACACATTAAGTATATCAATTAAAGAGTACTAAGAAGAGAATTAGTACCATGATCTGGAATTTTTCTGGGCTCAAAGAGATGTGGATATTTCTTCTTCATATCCTCCTCATCTTTCCAAGTAGCTTCCTCAACAAATTGATTTATCCATAAAACTTTGACTGATGCTACTTCCTTGGTCCTCAACATGCGAACTTGGCTATCTAAAATTTGAACAGGAATCTCCTGATATGAAAAGCTATCCTTATTACCAATATCTTCAGTTGGTATAATCAATGAAGTATCACCCATGCATATTTTCAACATAGATATATGAAACACTGGATGAACTGTCGCTAATTCTTGTGGTAGCTCTAACTCATAAGTTACATTCCTAATCCTTTTGGATATTCTGTAAGGGCTATTATACCGGGACTAAGCTTCCCCTTCTTATCAAACCTCATAACACCCTTCATGGGTGAACTATCAAGTATACCCAATCATCTACTTCAACTCTACGTCCCTTCTCCTAACATTAGTGTAGGATTTATGATGACTCTGTGCTATTTTCAACCTCTCTTGAATAACTTTCACTTTCTCTATTACTTGATGAACTAAGTCTGGTCCTATAGAAATAGCTTCACCAACCTCAAATCATCGAATAGGAGATCTTCATCTCCTCCTATAAAGAGCTTTATAAGGAGCCATCTGGATGCTAGTGTGGTACCTATTGTTGTAAGAAAACTCAATAAGGGTAGGTGATCATCCCAATTACCTTTGAAATCAATCACACAAGCCCTAAACATGACTTCTAAAGTTTGAATAGTGCGCTCTACTTGACCATCCGTCTGAGGATGGAAACCAATACTCAAGTTCACCTTTAAACCCAAACCATTCAAGAATGACTTTCAAAACTGTGCAGTAAATTGTGCACCTCTATCTGAAATAATCAAAACTGGAACTCCATGAAGTCTTACTACATCTTGAAGATATAACTTGGCATAATCCTCTACTGAATGGGTAGTCTTTATTGGCAAAAAATGGGCTGATTTTGTCATTCGATCTACAATCATCCAAATAGAATCATGTTGCCTGTGAGACCTCGGCAAGCCAATAATAAAATCCATATTGATTATCTCCCACTTCCATTACGAAATCTCTATATTCTGAGCCATGACAATTCAACATTTAGCAACGAAATCAACAATACCTTTCTTCATATTATTCCACCAATATACTTCTTTCTAGTCAGGATACTTCTTTGTGGATCCCGGATGAATGGAATATCTAGATCTATAAACTTCCTCCAAAATCCTCTCTTGAAGTTCGTCCACCCTTGGTACACGCATCCTACCTTGATACCTCAATACACAATCTCCCCATTGTTCAAAAGCTATTACTTTTTACTCATGAGCATTTGCCTTCAATTCAGGAAAAATAGGATCTTAGTATTGCTTTTCTTTCACTTCTGACATTAATGATGACTTGGCCCCATTCATTACCACTACTTCTCCTTCTATGAAATCCATTAATCAAACTCCTAATCGTGCAAGTCTGTGCACATCTTTCACTAACTCTCTATTTTCTTCCTCAACAAGGTCGGTACAACCCATAGAAAACCTACTCAAGGCATAAACAACAACATTAGCCTTACATGGGTGATAGAGAATACTCATGTCATAATCCTTGAGTAACTCTAACCACCTCCTCTGTCTAAGATTAAGCTCTTTCTGACTAAACACATGTTGAATACTCTTGTGATTAGTGAACACATCCACATGAACACCATAAATATAGTGACGACATATTTTCAAAGAAAATACTATGGCAGCTAATTCTATACCTTGGGTTGGATAATTCTTCTCATGAACTTTCAACTGTCTGGAGGCATAAGCTATAACTTACCATTCTGCATTAACACACAACCCAAACCAACTTTGGACATGTCACAATATACCACAAAGCCTTGCGAACCCTCTGGTAGGTCAATATTAGGGCAGTATTCAACGTAGTTTTCAATTCTTGAAAGCTTTTCTCACAAGCTTCAGACCATTGAAACTTCAATGTTTTTTTAGTCAACTTAGTCAAATGGGATGAAATGGATGAGAACCCCTCAACAAACCTGTTATAATATCCAGCCAACCCCAAGAAACTCCTAATATCAGTTGGAGATGTGGGTCTAGGACAATTCTGCACTGCCTCTATCTTTTGAGTGTCAACTCGAATCCCATCACCGAAAACATATCGCCTAAGAATGGCACAGACTCAAGCCAAAAATCACACTTATAAAACTTAGCATATAACTCCTTATCTCTAAGAGTATAGAGAGCTACTCGGAGATGACTAGCATGATCTTTCCCATTCCTCAAATAGATTAGTATGTCATCAATGGATACAATAAAAAACATAACTAAATAAGGCTTGAACACTCTATTCATAAGGTCCATGAAAGCTAAAGGCGCACTGGTCAAACCAAACGACATAACTAGGAACTCGTAATGACTATAGCGGAACATGAATTCAATCTTTGGAATATCATATTCCTTTACTTTCAACAAATAGTAGTCTGATCTGAGGTCTCTCTTAGAAAAACAAGTGGCACCCTAATGTTGATCAAATAGATCATCAATTCTCAAAAGATGATACAAATTCTTGATAGTAACCTTATTCAACTAATGGTAATCTATACACATTCTAAGGGAACCATCCTTCTTCCTCACAAATAAGACTAGAACGCCCCAAGGTGAGACACTTGGTCGAATAAAACCTTTCTCAAGGAGATCTTTCAACTGCTCTTTTAACTCTTTTAACTTTGATGGTGCCATCCTATATGGTGGAATAGATATAGGATGAGTATTGAGAAAAATATCTATATTGAAGTCTATTTCTCTCTTAAGAGGGACTCCGACAAGAGCATCAAGAAATACCTCAGAAAACTCACTCACAACAGGAACTGACTCAATAAGAGGTGTCTCAACACTAGAATCATTAACTTGGACTAAGTGTAGACACAATCCTTGGAAACTAACTTTCTCGCCTTGAGGTACGAAATAAAACTACCCTTAGGCACTACTGAACTACTCCTCCACTTATAGACTGGCTCATTAGGAAATTAGAAGTTAACAACTCGAGTTCTACAATAAATGAAGGCATAACAGGCATAAAGCCAGTCCATATGCAGAATGACATAAAAATCTACCATGTCTTACTTAACTAAATTAGCCATGGTGCTCTTGTGATTGACGGAAATAGTACAATCATGGTAGACTCTCTCAACTAGAATAGACTCCCCAACAGGTGTAGAAACACTAAAGGGCTCACAAAGTTTCTGAGGAAGAACATCAAAATTCATCGCGACATAAGGAGTCACAAAAGATAGACTCGTCCTGGATCTAGCAAATCATAAACATCAAAAGTAAAGACTTTGATTAGACCAGTGAAAACATCTAGAGAATTCTCCTGCTCTTGACGACTAGTGTTCATATATAGGTGGTTTGCTCCTCTACCAGTCCCTGAAGTAGCTCCTCTAGGTTCAGCGTTGTCTGGTGGACCAACTGAAGAAGATTGTGCTCTGTCACCCCTATTTCTATTTCCCTATCTGTTCTTAGGAAACTCTTTCATGAAGTGACCCTATTGACTGAACTTGAAACATCCATTAGAGCCATCATGACAAGCACCTGGGTGGTTCCTACCACACTTAGCATATGTACGAGCCAAATTACCACCTTGTGCCACACTACCCTCAGACTAAGCAAGTCAAGCTCTGAAATTTTGTGAATTTTGACTATTATACTCACCTTTGTTCCTTTGTGCAGTTGCACTAGCAAATGATGGAGCAGCTCCTTTTTGCTTATGTTGAATGGAATACCAGTTCACATTACTCCTTTACTGCCCGGACTCATTCCTTGTCTTAGCTTTTTTGTTTTCGAATTCATTTCTATCCCTCAGCTTCTCTTCCTTAACCTGTTGTACATAAACCATAAGTCTCACTATGTCCATCTCCGCTATTTGCATAGCTGCCTTGCCCTCCTTACTTGATAGACGAGACAACCTAGCAAAAAACAGACTCATCCTGTCTTCATATCAACAACCATCTCCGAAGCATATCGAGAAAGTTGTGTGAACTTCAAACTGTACTCGTGAACACTCACAGGTTCCTGCTTAAGGGAAATAAATTCCCATACCTTGGCTTCTCTTAGTTAACGAGGAAAGAAACACCCCAAGAAATCACTCTCGAACACAACCCAACTCAAAACAGATGCATCCTCAACCCTACCCTTCTTCCACTAGTCCAAGTCCTAACAATATTCTTCAGTTGATAGGAAACTAGTTCCACTCAGTTAGTATCGGCAACGTGCATAACCTCAAACACTTTGTGGAGTTCCTCTACAAAGTTTTCTAGATCCTCTGTGGTGCTTTAACCAATGAATCTTGGGGGATTCATCCTCAAGAACTCACGGATTCTTGAAGTATTAGCTCCATCTCGAAATTCAGAATTAGTGACCTCTCTTTGGGGTTGCACTTCTTGTGCATTAGGTACCCTTTGATCCTCAACGTTTCTCCTAGCAGGATGAATTCAGACAGCTCTTCATGGAGGGATAATCTGAAAGATCCACAAGCACGAGTTAGAAGTAAACTTTATATAGATTAACTCTGTCATACAACATGAATATGAAAGAATTGAGATAGTTCCTAAATGTTGCAGCCTCTAAATTATAGATGTATCGTGCTTGACATTGATAACTAGGACTCTACAAACACGGCCTCATAGACTACCTAGGACTCTTGAACTCAATGCTCTGATACCATATTTGTCATGCCCCAAGCCTACACCCTGGGTGGGACTAGCACTGGAGAACCATTGCTTGCCCCAAGCGAACCCTTGGCCTAGCTTAACTCTTATTAGAAGACTCAAATAACAAGAAACAGTCTCAAAAGATAACTTATGTAATCACTCAAACTTAGAATACCTTCAAGAAATATTCGACTATCCGAAAAGGCAACTCAAGTCTTAACATAAACAACTGAAAATGGAAAGATTAAAGAACTATAACTATCCATCTATGAAGCCTCTAAAACTATGAGGGATGTCGGGACAAGACCCCCGATCATCCTAACAACTTAAATACTAAAAACAAATATAGAAAGGGGATCCTTCAGAAAGCAATGAGGCTCACTAACTGACTATGAGTGCTCAACGAGATCAACGAGGTGCTGGATGGTGATCATGGTCACCTGTATCTACATCATAAAATGATGCAGGCCAAATGGCATGAGAACATTGAATTTACGAGCATGCGAGGGGAAAACTAAACGCGACATAAGCTTGAAATGAATTCTAAAAGAACACTTAAGCTTTACTCAACTCATGGATACTCAACTTAAATGCATATTTAAACAGTAGTAAAGGAGGAGTTTATATGAAGCATTTAAACAGTAAATAGTAACTCAACTTTAATCATATATTAAAGTAATATAATTCTGTTGGAGTTTCTCTAACCGACAACCATCACTATAAGCTATATGATGATACAACGTCTCTCCCACGCTGCCAAAACTGTGCTATAACTTACCGAGATATAGAATTCCTCAACTAAGTGGATCCACTAGTCTATGCTAAAAAAGTATTAAGGAATCATCTAAAAAGTATGACCCTTTCTACCCACATTGGCTACATGGTTTATGGAGACATTGAATTGTTATGAACTCATCCCCACATCGATGCTCAATACTACTCCCAAAATACTCAGCTCATATGTTTAAAAACACAAAAACTCTTTCTATGGATTGAGAAAATTACTCAAAAACTAGCTCAAAGGCTCTCTTGGAAATCGGTGTTCCTCTCTTGTTTAAATGCGAAAACATTTACTCTTCGGAATACTTAGTTCCCATATACTCTTTTTGAAAAAATGAACTCATTTGACTCTTACTTAACTCAAAACTCAAGTCTTAACTTTCTTTGAATTTAAATTTATAGATTCAAGGAATGTGATTTGTGACAGGAAAGATTTCGTCATATTTAGGAGTGTTTTTAGATAGTTAAACATGAGAAACGATTAAGAAATCACTGTCTGGAAGCATGTCCGCAATGTAGATATGCATTTTAATATTTGTTCATAAAATAAATTGAGGTAGAGGGGTTCGTGACGGCTCTACGACATGGAGAAAAATTCCCAATCCTGAGGAATAGGACCGCGACGTGGACATGGTACCCATATTTGCCCGACTTTTTCCTTCTACGTTTTCTAACCCCAATTAGCCTATATTCGATTCTTTTTTCTCAATTCCTCCTTAGATTCATATACCCAATAAATGTACACACGAAACTATTGATAAACAACTCTAAAATCGACACGGTTTCCTCAAGAACTCAATAATCCCAACTTAACTGAAGAACGAAAGTCAATATTCAAGAACGCAATTCAAAATCATAAATTTTCAACTTTCTAGAATGAATTACACTGAACTACGAATGATTGGCACATAGGTGAAAGATCCCAATGCTATGAAAGTCTCACATACCTCTTTAGGGATCTACCCTTGGTGAAATGACTTCGATTCCATAATAAATTTCCAAGAACACTTGACCTTTCTCCTCTTTTCTCCTCTTGAGTTCTTTCTGTAAAAACTCTAGCGTGAAATTTAACTGCGTAAACTGAACTAACTCAGTTTAGACCCCAAATAGTTTACTAAAAACGGATTTAATTAATTGGGTAATGGAAAGACCAAAATACCCCTCTAAAATCCATGTAACTTTCCTTATTCAGATAGTTCTACTTCAAATGAGCATATCTCCCTCACGAACTCAAAAACTAGCAAAATTGGTGGTGTTGGAAAGATAATTACAAGACCTTTCATTCTTTATCTTGTATCCCTGTTAACTCATGTTGTACTAGGAATTATTGTCATTTGAAGTTGACCCAAAACTCATACATAGTTTCACTTGTCAAACTTTCCAAATTTGATTATTTCCAAAAGCGATTTCTTTCAAATTCTAGTTCTTTCTAGTTCTTTCAAATAGTGAGGTATTACACAAATCTTCAAAGTAAATGAGTGCCTCAATTTTATTCTCTTTGTAGTCCATGTGATCAAGAACATTTGAAGATGAAATAAGTGAATTCTCTTATGTAAAATCAAAGTGTTATATTCAAAGTAAACTTTACACAACAAAATATATAATTACATTGTTTGAGAAACTTGGGCGACAAAGTAAAGGTTGAAAATGCACACAAGGTTGAATACTTAACACTCAAACAAATATTGATTGTTTGATACATATAATTGTGAATAACTTATATTTGGAGGGTGAACAGTTTCTTCAACTGTTAAACGTCTAAGCCTATAAACTATCTCGTTCAACCGCTTAAGTTATAAGAGTTTTATGATTAGTTCAAATGACCACTTTTAGACTCGAGTTTGACTTTAACAAAATCCAAATGTCTATTCATGTCAACCTCATATATACCAAATGAAAGCACATATTAATTATGTTTTACCAAAGAATATTCTACTGGCTTATCCTCCCATACATGGTTAAAGTAAATAAAGATTTTCTTGCTTTACTAAAGTAATGTTGACTGCTAACAAGTATTTGACATGCTTATTTTTTTCTGAGTTTCTTGGTTGATACCTAATAGACTAGTGCAAAACATACTAACAAAGAAAAAACTAAAACCTCCAATAGAGGTAGCTTTGATTTCAAGCTGTAAGACTTGTTTTTTTCAATGCAATATGTTAGTTTGGTTTGGCCACCTAGTAACATTAAAGGTTATCTAGTTGGGAAATTAGTAATTTTCTTGTATACAAATTGTCTAAATTTAAATTAATTGGTATAGATAATTAGTTAAGCAAAGAAAAATACACTCGGTTGCTTTGGATCAGAATTTGTCCCATGTTTCGATGCTTATTCTGATTGTGCAGAAGTATGAATGGCATTGGTAATATTTAGTAGACTCTTTAAAAAATTCAACTTTCAGTTTTTTGTACTTGATCAAATTGTTTTGATGTCAGTTTTTACTTTATGTTGATATAATTTGTAGCATGCAACCAAAGAAAACAACAGGGAACCATCACAGTCAAAAATGCTTATTGTAACTCGTACAAAGATGGAAAAAGAAGTTTAGGAAGACAGTCAAAATGTAATTGTAAGTACTTTTGTACTACATTATGCTTTTTCATCTTCTTATTATTATTGTTTCCCAGACTGCTCACTGAGATTGGACAATTTTTTTTTTCAATTCTTTATTGGAGCACTACATTATTAACATGAATATTGTTTCGAAGTTACTGACATCTTTAAACGAAAAGCTAACGCTAAAGTAGGAAAATGTAACGTGTATATGGAAGTTTAAATATACATCTCTAAAAATTCCATTGAATTGTATCTGTAACGTGAGCCTCAAAATAGTGGTGTTGTTGCACTCATTGTTCTTATGGTGCGTCTGTCCACCATTAAATAAATTCTTCTAAAAAGGACTCTATGAAAAAAGGGACTAAAGCCTTATTTGGATCACGATGCCAAAAGGCAAATGAGCTCTACTTTTGTCAAAATCTGAAAATAAAAAAATTGGTGTGTTGGGTGGGTATGTGTTAGATGCTAACGGTATTTATAGTACAAAAATTGATGACATTTTTAGTAGTCACACCAACACAGTTAAAGACCATATATGAACTTTTGACTTATGTTGGAATGTTTGAAAGAGATTTTAAGTGAGAAAAAGTTAAGAAGAAATAACTAATATGGGTGAGATGCTTGGTAAAAAGCCTTTTACCACATTTTTTGTTAGTTTAGGCCACACTTTACAGGGGTGGCTTATAGCCTAAAATATTGTAGTGTCATTTTGGCAAGTATGTTTTATTTTCATGCTTAATTTTTTTAATATTATGTTTTACATATGCGAGTTATTTACAAATGTGTTGTTTATGTTAAAAGGAGTTCTCTTCTAGATGATCAATATGATTTTTATAATTTAAATATATTATTAAGATGATTTACAACTAGTAATTGATACTAATAATATTTTCTATTATGAAAGCAAAATTGATCAATTAAAAGAGATTCCATTTAATATGAACAGCTATATGAAAACAATAGCTTGCAGATGAAAAATATAATATTAAGTAAATGAAGCGTGAAAAGAAAACATACTTGTCAAAAGGAGAATCAAAACATTTTCAATGTGCATTGGCCAAAGAATCATGATAGATCCTACTTATAGTAGTGATGAAACCTGCAGTTTTTGCACTTGGTACATATGATAAATTCATTTTGATAGCTAAATTATGTGACCCATTGACATTTTTTGAAGATAGGTTATAAAATTTCAGTACTGCAGTCTTTACCATTGAAATTTTGTAATCCTAAACAAAGATCCAAATATTATTCTTCTATTTTCTCATCTCTCTTCCAGCATGTAACACCTTGTTATTTGAAAGAATTAGAAAGTGCTAAAAATTGGAAATAGTAATTTTTTGAAAGAATGAAAAATCTAAAAATTAGTTAAGAATGAATTTTGGGTCAACTTAAAATGAGCCTAGCTGCTAGCTCAGGATGAGTAAGGTGTGCTTCCATATACTGTATGAAAGATCTTTGAATTATCTTTCCAATGCCACCAAATTTACATGATTCTGAGTTCCTATGAGTGAGATATGCCCATTAAAGATTGGGTTGTTTGGATACAGAAAGTCCAATCCGGATTTTGGAATGGTAGTTTTGTCTTTTCCTTAACCAATTATTTTATTTCATTTTTTGTAATTAAGTTAGGGTCTAATCAGAATTAGATCAATTTATAAAATTGGAAATTCATGCTAGGGCTAAGACAAAAGAGAAAATAGGAGAAAAAAGAAGAAAAGGCAAGATTCGTCAAGATCGTACAATTTGGTAACCAGGTAACCAGAACCAACATCTTGCACCTCGTTGATCTAGTTGAGCACTCATAGTAAGTTGGTGAGCCTCCTTGCTTTCCGGAGGACTCCTTTTATTTTGATTTCTAGTATTTCATTTGTTAGGATGATTGGGGGTCTTGTCCTGACATTCCTCCTTGTTTTAGAGGCTTCATAGACAATTAGTAGTTCAGTTGTCTTTACATTGTTATTTCTTATGTTAAGACTTTAGTTTCCATCTATGGCTAGTGGAATGTTATATCCTTAAACGTTCTGAGTCTTATTTGAGACAGTTGTGTTATAAATGCATTTGATCCTTGTGATAATGCTGAGAGTCTTCTTCTGAGAGTCTAGCCATGCCAAGGGTTCGCTTGGAGCTAGAAATGGTTCTTGAGTGCCAGTCCTGCCTAGGGTGTACGCTTGGAACATGTTTCTCATATTCAGTTAGAGTAAGCTTGCCTAATAAAAAAAATTCAATTTTTATTAGTATCAAAATGTGGCAATATCTAAATAAGAAGTTAATAAGAAAGGAAAAATTTTGTTTCATAAAAGCTACAAGTGCAATAATAACATTATAAATGACTCATGATAAGAAAAAAGTAATAAAATATTAAACAATTTTAATCGGTAAGTGCATACTAATGATCAAGTGATTACAAAAAATTCATGTTGCAAGAAGTTATAAAAAGAGGTGAATGCAACCTTGTTTACTAATTCAATTAAACCTACCACTTTCCAAATGGACATGTTATAGGTTCTTTGAGAAATATTTGAAGTCTTGTGGATAAAATGTTCCACATATATGATAGAAATTAATGCATCCAACATTTAAAAATTTTCATTATCAACAAAAATAACATTCTTAGTATAATTCAACAAGTAAAGTGTGAATAAGATATAGCGTATGCAGATCTTAATCATACCTTCAGAGCTAAGAGGAACTTCACATAGTCCAGGATCTATTCTAGTGCTTTAATAAAATGGGCATTATTTGAGAGTTGCTTCAACATCAAGATAGACTTACGATAATTTACTTCCTTAATTTTCTTCACTAATCATTGTGGAAAGGGTGGAGGAGTTTGAGTCATGGGTGTTGTATTTTGAGTTGCTTCCTTTTGCTCCACAGCTACATCCTTGGGTCCCCTCATATGTTCATCTTCATTAATTTTGGGTCCCTTTGGGTTTTCCACCTTTTTTTTAACAGGGGGACCTAAGGTTTTTCTAACACCTCATGCAGTAACTGTCATGCAATGACCATCAATTTTAATATTTTGGATTGTATTTGATTTGAAGTGTCCCTTTTTGGCATTTATTCAAGGATAAAGACATCTTTCCTAACTTTTTCTGAAACTGTGTGATAGATGTAGCATTTAACTCTATTTCTGATTCATACTTAATAGGTCATTTCGTATCTCTTTGATATTATCATCAGAAACTTTAAACTATTTCATCATCTTCATCATCATGTCTTCAAGACTTGTGAACCCGGATCCATCATCTCAATTTCTTGGGGGAACATATGCATCACTCATTTCATTTCTATTGTTGTCTCTCCCTACCCAGTCACATTCTCTATCTTGGCCCCAATTTTGATCACTGTATCTGTTCCAATTTTAGTTGTTATCACGATTGTAGTTTCCACGCCAATCATAATTTTTCTCTCAATTGCAGTTGTACTTGTCTTCTTAGGTTAAGTTATTATCCCAATTTTAGTCCTAACCTTACCAAATAAAAATGGAAAACAAAAGTTGTTCATCATCAAAATTGTCTAAGAATTTGTACAGACTCCACAAAATGCATAAAATTATTTAATATTTCGAGCCCAATGATATAGAAATGGCATCAACAAATTTAAAAATTGTTAATTCTGATCAACTTTAAATGGAATCAATGGATTCGTAAATCTTGAACTCTAGTGAATTTGAAGTTAAACCTAACTCACTGAATTTTGATGTCATTGCTATTAGAAAAAATGACAACGGTTACAAAAGTGAAGATGATGATATCGACGTGCAGTTAATTTTCTGAGTTGGTAATCAGTTACAATGAGCGTTTCCAAAAAACAAGTGTGTGTGTGTAAGTATATATATATATATATATATATATATATATATATATATATACATACACATACATACACATACATATATATATACTAGTTTTTTGACACGTGCATTACACGTGATTACCAATTTAGAGTATTAGTTGCACTTCGATATCATCATCTTCGCTCTTGTAACCATCGTCATTTTTTCTAATAGCGATGATATCTGAATTCAGTGAGGTAGGATTAACTTCAAATTCACTACAGTTCAAGATTTGCAAATCGGTTGATTACATTTCAACTTGATCAGAATTAATGATTTGTAAATTTGTTGATTCCATTTCGACATCATTAGCCGCAAAAGATTTCTTAATTTTATGCCTTCAGTGGAGTCGGCGGAAATTCAGAAACCATCTTAGTGATGAAAAAATTTTGTTTTTCATCTATGCCTTGGGCTGAAAGAATTTAGATTTGATAGGTCGCTTCATTTGGTCGTCAATTGAAAACTATATTTCTTTCCTAGTTTATGAAGCGCCCTATCAAATCTAAATTCTTCCAGCCCAAGTCAAAGATGAAAAACAAAAGTTGTTCATCATCAAGGTCGAAAAGCTAGTATATATATATATATATATATATATATATATATATATATATATATATATATATATATATATATATATATATACATACATACTAGTTTTTTGACAAGTGCATTACACATGATTACCGATTTAGAGAATCACCCCGCACCTTGGTCTGACTACATGTGTATAATTTACTAACCCATACCGTTACCTCATATTAGACATCACATCGATGTATGGATTAATTTTTTCACCCTCGCACCAATCAACATTAGACTATTAGATAGTATCACACTAAATCTATGTTGATAATTCTATTCTTATTAACTACCTCATTGGTCCGACAAGTAGAAACACAGCGAGTTCTAATGTTTGCAAGCGCTAAAAAGACTTCTAAACGAAGGAATTATCAATGCATGCCATAAAACTATTCAAGAATTACTTAGTTACAATTCATACTTTGATAATCGCTTATGGTTCCCACAACCCTAGTTATGGATCTAGTTGCCCATCATAGCAAGAATACAATTGATATTTGTAGAAGAAGAATTCATGAACTTATGTAATGAGTAGAAAAAAATCCAAAAACCAAACTTGAATTGCAAAGTTAAAATCAAAAACCCAACTTGAATTGCTAGAATTGTAAGTTAATCTCCAAAACCAAAAACTAGAATAAAATTAATGAAGTTTGACCCCCAAAAATGAGGTTTACATGCCCTATATATAGAAAAACAAGTCCCAACTAAAAAGGAGATGAAATAAGGAAATAAAGTTTTAGGACGCGATTTCGATCTATAACACTGACCTACGGACCATGGATTGGTAGATCCCTTCCGTAACTTAGGACTTAGGAAAAGTTTCCAAGTTCAAAAAATCTTCATCTTTGACACAAACGACGGATCAACAGTATGGACCATGGTTCAATCCACGGTCCTTGGATACTCCTCCATAGCTTCATACATAGAATCTTCAAAATCAGGTACTAGAACCTCTTCTCTGAATCATTTGATGGAACTGCAGCATAGCCCGTAGGTCAATTTGCGGTATGTTGTTTGTAACTGTGGGTACCCCCTTGGTTAAGAATTCCCTGATTTTCATCCAAACCTTACCTGTCCATCTACTATCACCATCTACGGAATGTGAATGGAATTACGGTCCGTGAATCCCTTCCATAAATGCCATTTTATGCACACAATTCTTCAAGTGTGTCTCCTACTTCCACGTCAAAACTTATTTCTTGCAAAACATGATAAAAACACATTAATACTGATACAAAATGGTCCTAGACACATACAACTCTTAGGTGAAATATATTAAAAATACCATAAACTCACGGTATATTAGTAATCTAGTAGTGGGAATAATACTTGTGAGGTATAGGCAATAGCTCGAGTGGTTTGACAATTGAAAGTGAATTATTAAAAGGATTGCTAGATAATGAACACTGTAACTTTGGAAAATACACTCAGTAAAGTTGTGATAACATGTATGGGTTTCTTAGCAAATGGTGAAAATGATGTTGCACCAATCGAGATTAGAATCTCTACTATGACTTTATATATTGAGTATTTATCAAAGAGGGTGATGATACGACTACTAAAATAGCACCGATTTTGACTTGATAAGAGTTATGGAGTATGTACTTCTACTATTAACTTGACCTACGAAAGAATACATATAGCTTGGGCTACATACGGAACAAATTTGGTAGTATTTTACAAATATTAGATGGGTAGAAATGTGTGAATTATTTGGGTACAATATTCTCGATAGGTATGATATGTTTTAGTGGTGGATCTAACGAACTTTCACGATATGATACTAGTGGTATATGGAAACGAATATGTTGAATACTAACTACTTAAGGAGTTATCAGTTGTATCACATGCTAGTATTTTGAGATTTAATGTTGCATTAATATTTGAGAAACCAACTAGATTGTTACTACAGACGAATGGGTTAAGCATTATTTATAAGGAAGCTTTAAATGGTGGATTTTGGCAGGTTTATTTATAGTGTTTAGGATACTGACGAAGTGACGCTTAATCCAAATCGGGTTGAAAAGTTTCTTATGGTTATCATATTATGATTCAAGTTTTGATATATTAATATAGGTAATTAAGGATTAAGGATATTGTATTATATGATAACAGTAGAGTTATGTTATTTGGAGAGATTAAGACTTAACCCTAGACTTGAAATTTGGAAAATATGAGAATTGACATGTTAATTGTCATCGATATTTAAGAACTTGAATATGATTGTGGATTTTTTTTAAGGTCTTGGCTGGACTTATAGTAATATGGGTATTGTTAGTTTTGAAATCTTATTGTGATTATTAATGTGAATAGATTGCTCTGAGTTAGATGCTGAATGAAAGGGGAAGCCTCAAGTTATGGAGTGAATTCTCGATTGTTTTAGGAAAGTGGATTTCTAAACCCTTGTTAAGTGTATGAAATTCATGTATTTCCTTGTAATATGTTTTTGGGGGTAATGAAACTTGGTGATTGGTTGAATTGTCCATATTAATTAATTTTAATGATTGAAAAAGGGTAATAAAAGTCAATGTTAATTGTTGGTGTGTGATGTGTTGAGAATGGTTTGAAAGGCTTGTTGAATGATTGTGTTGTTGTGAATTATGCATTATTATTAAAATGGTTATCTTCTCATTATTTGTGTGAATATGTCATTTGCATTGTTGTGAGGCATGATTGTGACAAGTGTTATGTGAATTGGGAAATAGTAAGAAATTAAAGAGGATGTAACATTTCAAGAAACATGTCACGCGCCACAATGGATACTATATTTTGAGGGACGTATCGCACGCCATGATGGATTATATTATTGAAAGATAGATATGTCCCTCATGGGTCCTAGACTGAGAGATAGCGGGTGTGTATCACTAGGTCAAAGATGCATCAGTATACTTAACATTACATTTCATTGCATTGTGCATCTTTATCATTGATAAATTTTTTTTTATGTGTATTTTATCTTATGAGTTCCTTTCTGTAGAACTTGTGATTGATGAATATTAAGCTTGTTATTAAGAATATGAAATTGTTAGAGTGTTGTTGTTGAGCTGTGTACTTTGTAAATTATAAATTGTTAGGTTGGACTGGTTTTATACAGGTTGTAGTTGTGGAGGCTCGGTTAGTGTGTAAGGAGTACCCGTATTCTATTCCCTTAGCTTGTGTTTAGAGCTTTACTTGTTGAGTACCGTGTGGTTTGGTACTCACCCCTTGCTTCTACAATTTTTGTAGGTTACGAGCCTCGATCTTCGTGATACATTATATTCTCATCTTTTTTGAGGATTCTTGTGGAGATTTGTAAGGTAGCTGCTTATAATCTCAGCAAACCTTCTTACTCCTATTTATGATCTTGTTATATTCTAGAAATAATGTCATTTGAGACTTGCATTTTTCTTTTGAATTAATTGTAGTACTTTAGAGACTTGTACATGCGACAACTAGGTTTTGGGTAATTTTAAGTTGATTATAAACTTCCACATTTTTATGTGATATTTGGGTTTTAGGCTAACTTGTATTGGTGGGATAAGATGAGTGTCATCACATCCATTTTTGGGTCGTGACAGATACTAGGTAAATAAGTAAGAAGTCCTAACACTGATCTAGTGATGTGTTTTGAAGCCTTGTTGTTCGAGGCCGAGAGCAAACAATATCACTAGCATGTTGTAGGATGAAATAAAGGTGGTGTAAATAATATTTTAAGGAACATAAGAGCTATATTGGGGTACTTAATGAAATCAATTTGGGGGCATGATTTAGTTGTTGGCTTTTCGAGATTTCATTTCATTTTCTCCCATGTTAGTGAATATTCACCTTGAAAGGAAAAAGCACGTTATCACAGGTGAATTTTCTAGGAGCTTGTTTGCTAATTAATTTTCTTTTCTATTCCATATCGTTTGTTCTGATTTTATTTTCATGTATAATTAATAACTGAAAAATTGAACCAAAATTGATAATAGTCAAATCGATAACCAACCCATAAATACCCCTGTCTACAACAATGAGCTCTTTTTGTATACTTCAGTTGTTCTATTCAAACTCTTATCTCAATTTGTATTTTTTCTATCAGTACTTCTATATGTGCATGAATCTCCTTGAATATATTTGTCATGAGCCGAGTCCACACCACGGGCGTGGCCGGCCCTCTAGAACCATTACTGGTCCTAAAGGGAACGCTCATACTTGATGACTACAAGTGGAAGACTAGCTTAAGCATACAAAAGCTTAAAAACTGAATTAAATTCAATAAACTCAACTTAAAAATAATGTGAACAAAGCTCAATCGACGACTCAGATTTTGTAAAACCAACTCAAGGAAGATACACACTGCAAACTACTCAACTTTGTTTATCTATGAAGCCTCTACTGTTACATCAGGATATCAGGACAAGACCCACGACATCTCAAAACTACTAACTGTAAGATAAAGGTGAAGTCCTCCGGAATATAAGAAGGCTCACCAAAGCTGAATGGAACATCCCACGACCTCAACGAAACACCTGTTGATTATCGTTAATACATGTATATGCATCATCAAAATGATGTAGGGGAAATGGCTCAGCACATGGAATGTACGAGCATGTAAGGGGAATTCTGAAGCAAAAACATAAGTTTGAACTGGTCGAAAAGAAACATACTTACCTCTTTTCAACTCAAAGAAACATAATTCAACTCAAATCAAGGAAACATAGTTCAACTCAACTGTGAGAAAATAGAGCTCAACTCAATGATAAGATATTCAACTCAGTGAACTAAGGCTCAATTCAATAATAAGATATTCAACTCAGTGAAATAAGACTCAACTCAATAATAAGATACTCGATTGTAGGTACTCAACTCTGGATACTCAACTCAATATAAAGCAACAATACAAATGCAATGTATGGAAATCTTTTAAAATAGTAGAAAAAAACTCAATGTATTGAGAAATACAATAGTGACTCAGTTTGTATGCAAGGATACAAGATAAACTCTTCTTGTATATGAAAATACAAAATAAACTTTGCGTATATAAGAATACAAAATATCTCTGTGGGAGTTTCTCTAATCGACAAACATCACTACGAGATATGTGATGATAGAACATCTAACCCACGCTGCCAGAGCCGTCCTATACTTTGCCGAGGCATATAACCTACTACTAAGTGGATCTAGTAGTCTATGTTGAAAGCATTAAGGAATCATCTAAAAAGTAGGACCATTTCTACCTACGTTTTCTAAATGTTTCATGGGGGCTATGAGTTATCTAAACTCTCCCCCATATCAGTGCTTAATACTACTTCCAAAATATAGTTAGCTCATTATGTTTAAAAGAAAACACTTCCTCTTTCCATGGTTTGAGAGTATTACACAAAAATCTTTCTCTTGAAAGAGATGGTACTCAAACTATTCAAACTCTTTTGGAATTCTGCGTTTCCTCTCACCGTAAATGTAAAAACATTTACTCTTGGGTATACTTCGTTCCCATATATCATTTTAAAGAAAATTAACTCAGCTCTACTCTCTTCAACTCAGTGCTCAAGTTTTTAAAACAAGTTTTAAGAAAATTTGTAAAAATACTTCTTAAAATAGGGTTCATGCTAAATTATGGACGTGAACGACTCAATTCAACATTTTCAATAACCGTGCATAGAATTCAATACTAGGAACTCAAAAACTGTAGAACTCAAGGAGTAAATGATACTACTCATCTTGAGAATGCTCGACTTGGGTGGTTCATGCGGAATTATGGGCATGAACTACTCAACTCAAGGGCTCAATGATACTTCTAATCTTAAGACTGCTCGATTCATAGGGTTCACACGGAATTATGGGAATGAACTACCCAACTCAAGGACCTTCATGGGTAACATGTAATAGTGCCATGATTAGGAATGTAATCCCAAAAGGGTTACAAACTCAATACTCAAGACTTAGAACTTGAAGATACTACTCATCTCAAAGATACTCATCTAATGGAGTTCATGCAGAATTTATGGGCAAGAGCGACTCAACTCGAGGGTCTAAGTAACAATATGGAACTCATGTTTATGACTATTCTCATTCTCATACTTACATTCTCAAAATGTAGCTCCAAATCAATAATTGATCTCAAAGGATTCACAATTGAACTCAAAGGCTGTCTTGAACTCTACTGTTAACTCTCTATTTAATTTGAATAATGAATTCAAGAGTTATGATTCACGATGTAAAGGATCTCGTGATTATAAAGTAGAATCATGAATACATTTCCTCATTCTCATACTCACTTGCTCGAGTTTTGAAACAAGTAATTTGAAATTGTAGAAGACTCCTCAAAAAGACTCAAAGGGATTTTCTCAAAATGTTCGAAAGAACTGTCAAGACTTAACTCTTAACTCTACCATGAATTTTAACAATAAATTCAAGGTTATGATTCATGTTATGAATGATTTCTCGGTGTTTAGAAGTATTTTAGAGTAGGTAGAATCAAAAGGGAGTGATGGTACACTTTAAAGGAACTCAAATGGGACAATTGACGAAAAAGAAGTGGGGGCAGGCAACGCTGGCGCTTTCCTGGCGAGGGGATCCAACCCCAAACTTTAGAAACATGATTGTCGCGCACTGTTGGGGTGCCACCCCAGCCCTTCCCCAGGCAAATTTTGGCAAATTTTGCTTCTCATTTTATAATCCTAAATCACTTCTAAACAATTTCTTTTCTCAAGTTTTCCTTATATTAAATTACCCAATTCATGTACACAAGAATCTAATAAAAACAACTCTTAATCTTATCACAATTACCTCAAGTACTCATCAAACCCATCCTAATTCAAGAACGGAAACAATTTGTCATTAATACATATCAAGAGCTTAAATCCTTCAACTTTTGAGAACAAAATTATGCTGACAATAACATGATTGGCGTGTGGGTTAACGAGCCCAACACTACGGAAGCTTACATACCACTTAGTGATCAAAACCATGGTGAAAATCTGCAAAAAAAGTCAAGAACCTCGTTGAATGCTTTGATCCATTCCTCTTTTCTCCTCTTTCCTCTTCTTTCTCTTCTTGAACTATCAACTAAAACCCTAGGTGTATATTAGGATTATAAAACTGAACCTAATCAGTATATACCCCTAAAACATTAATAAAATGAATTAGATCTGATTGGGTAAGGAAAACACCAAAATACCCCTCACTATTTTTGGGTAACTTTTCTTAATTAGACAGCCTTACTTCACAAGGGCATAGCTAACTCATCCGAACTCTAAACTTAGCATACTCGGTGGTGTTGGAAAGATAATTCAAAGACCTTTCATTTAATATCTTATGGCCACCTAACTCATCATGTTGTAAAAGTTATGGTCGTTTGAAGTTGATCCAAAACTTAGAAAAACTTACGAATGACTTGAATGAACTCTCTTTAGTTCTTTTCAGAACTTAAGGTGATCCATCTATTGACCTTAACACTAAAAAAATTTTAAATTCCTTAGTAAAATCCTACTTATAATGAAGGATGATTGAAGTCTTAGTTCAAAAAAATTTTGGGGTGTTACAATGTTTCCCCCTTGGGATCATTCATCCTCGAATGACGACTAGACAAGGTATGGAATAGGGTTACTCTTATCATCTCTGTCATTACAAACTAGAATTTGCTCGCATTATTATTCGGAACCAACTAAGGGTTCTCAGTTAGCTATTTCTCAAAGCAACAACTCACCCTCTTCTTCCTTCTCATTTATAACCTTAGACGAAATTATCGCACCATCATTATCACGATAATATCATTAACCTTCTCTTTCTAACATCACTACATTACTAAAAGGAACTCTAAAAAGATTTCCCCAAACTCTTTGGAACTCGTTACTATGTTATTCTCAAACACTTGACTTATTTTCTCATATTGTCATCTCCCTCTTAGGCCTAAAGCTGGCACTTGAAAGTTGTGGACCTATTCCATCATCTCTAAATTGATCTACATCCTCTTTTACTCTAACACTTGGGAGAATTTTATCTCATGATTATCGAACTCTCCATAAGCAGGTACTAAGACCTCTTTCGAAGGTGTTTCTCTTAACCTCCTCTGATTTCATACCACCTCGGTACACCTCTTAATGCTCTCGTTACTCTTGTTACTTAGCCACAATTCATTTCCCTTATCTAAAGGTTAGGGTCTCTCACCTGTACCACTCATATTTATTACAGCTAACATCTCAATTTCTCACATGCTCTTTATTAAGTCTTCTAGATTAAATCTAAAATCTAACATCATCACCCTTATGTTGTTATTATTTTGATCATGACACTCATCTAAAATTCAAGCTTAATATTTATTACAAAACTCGAATATCAATACGATTGCTCGCTTACTATACTAGCTTACAACTACTAGATACTAATTTAGAAACACTCGTCCTGTAGGACCTTATTACAAGTAGTAAATCCTTACCTCTTAGTCTTCATACTCACAAGTTACCATCACATTCCACTTCATAACTTAAGTATAACTTACTTAGTTACTGCACATTATCTCTCAAATAGTTCTATCACTCTCTGAATACCATTGTGTTCTCCTTTCAAAGTTCATAAGCCTAGATTGGGTCTATAACCTCATGAATCCTCGACTATATGATTCCACACATAAATTTAGTCTCCTCCAATGGGATGACACATCGTCATCAACTCTATTCTGGTTAACAATATACTCCAACTTATCTTGACTAGTAATTATTTTTGTTTCTTCTATTAAGAACTCTTTACAACATTATTATTCCTTATTTTACTCATAAAGGAACTCATCACTTATAACTAACAGGGTACATGCTTATAATAACATAATATGTCCTCTCACTATATTTTTTCCGTAGATCACTGAACCTCTGCATACTCTGGTCTAACTCTGGGCACTCTCACTATTTTTGCTCATGATCTCGTAACTCATGCTACCCTTTTCGGTTGGAAATTACTACCCAAGCTCTAATCATACTTCCTCATAAGGATCTCAACTAAAACAAGGCTTAGAGAATAAAGTACATCTCACTTTTAGCTTGAATGCATGATTCATATGAACATGATGTTATTTTGTTTGAAACTCAACACTTAACTCACTCATGGGCTTCTCTCAAGATCCTTTGGAGTCTCATGACTTCCTTAAGACTCTTGCTAAGAACAAATCATTGATAAAGGACTTGCTTTGCTTTTCAACCACCTCTAGTATGAGGGGTAATCAAATGGATATGAAAACGCACGAGTTAGAATAAATCTCTATGACATAGCTCTATTGCAGGATTAAAAATATGAAATATGGAAAAATTTTCTTAAATGGCTATATTCCATCATTTATAGAAGTGGGGCCCTCACTACTATAAACAAGACCTGACTGACATAGCTTCATCGACACCCTAGGACACTTGAACCTGTGACTAGGGGAGAATCCCTTCTTATTTGGCCCACTTAAGAATAAAAGAGAGCTTTATTATTTATTTATGTGTGATGTGTTGAGATTGATTAGAAATGTTGATTATTTCAATGTTGAATCTCTATCACGATTGTATTGTTGTGAATTATGCATTGATATGAAAATGGTCATCTCATCATATTTTATGTTAACATTCATATTTCCATTTGTTTAGAGACACTGTTGTGACAAATGTTATGTGAATTGAGGTAGAATAAGAAACTAAAGAGGGTGTACCATTTCGAGTGATATGTCATGTGTCGTGACATATATATTTATTCGTGTTTCATATCATAAGCCACAAAGGATGTATAAATTTGAGAGTTGTGTCGTATGGTTGATCGAATGTATGGACTAATAAGTTCCTCATGGGTTTTGGACTGAGAGACAAGGGGTGTGTATCATTAGGTAATACACATATCACTGTAATTGTAATTACATTTCATTTCATTACATATCAATATCATTTGTGAGCTGGTGAGTGCCTTTCATGACCCAAGCTACCCTCTATAAGGTAAGACATACATCAATAAACTTGAAACAATATTTAATTTCCTCTGTGGACTTATGATTGATAAACTTGATCTAGTGTACAATTGATTTGTAATTGTTGCAGAGTTGTAATTGAGTTGAGGGCTAATTAAATTATGCATTATTAGGTTGGGGTAGTTCTATGCATGTTGTAGTTGTGGAAGTTCGATTGGAGTCGTGTAACACCTCAGATTAGAGAAGACTAAGAGGTCAAGTTAAGCACCCAAAACTGGACCCTATAACCCTCCACGGAGCCCTAGAAAGGTCGTGATGGTGACTAGAGTCCGTTAATGGGCTCGTGAGGTCTTCCAAAACCTACCCCAGGTAGGCTTCACCTTGAAAGATGCCCATATGGCCGGTGGTGATGTTGATGGGTCGTCAAGTGGGTCAAATAAAAAAGGGTTCTCCTTTAGTCACACAAGATATCAAGTGCTATTATAAGTATATAATAATTAGTATTCTTTTTTTTTCACTTTATGTGTTCGAGTTATTATTTGGATAGTTAAAAGAGGAATTTATTTTTCATAATTTTTTAAAAATATTTTGAATTGCCAATTATAGCAATTTATCGTATTTTAAAGTAATTTTTAAATATATAAATTTATATGAGAAGATTGAAGATAATGATTCAAATTTACTCCAAAAAATAATTACTTTGACTCTTGTACAACTATGAATACAAACACATACTAAACTAACAAAAAAATATATGATCATCTCTATATTTTATGACAAAACCAATAATTGTCTATTTGCTCTATTCGGTCCATTATTCTTCTTTCCTTTATTTTCTTATATAAAATAATTGATCTTTATATAAAATAATTTTATAGGTCATTGTTGTTTTTGCGAATAATTGAGAGAAAGTAATGGTAGTGATAGATATAATCAACAAAGAAGAGTTGCATGATCTAAGTGTGGTGAAAACAAGAGATGATTAATTGAAGGTAATACGTGGCTGCATTAATCCCTTATTAATTGAAGATGATTAATTTGTCTTAAATGTACATTGTTGATTCTATCATGTGCTCACGGTGAAATTTTATTTCTGTTTCTACTCAAGTCAAGGGTCTATCAGGAGTAGTCTCTCTATCACAACGTTAGTATGCTGTTATTGTTGATATTTATTTGGCTAATGAACTATAATAAAGAAATAACTACATTGTATCTTTGATTTTTTTGATAAAAGTGTGATATTTGATGATCAGTCTATCTATTAGCTCTAAAGAGGTTAAATTTATCAATTTTTTTTTAGCTGTGGTTGATGATATATTCATAAAGGGGATTGATTAATTAATACTTTATGAAAAAATTAAAGGTCAATTTCAGTGTGAATGTTATTGTGGAAGCATGTTGATACAAATATTGGTTTAATGGAACACATAACTTACATTTAAAGTACTGTTTTGACTCACTGCAAATCAGTGGAAATTCATGCTATGAAAATAATTTTTTCCACTCGTTTTGTAGCCAAAAAATGAATGTGAAAAACAATTATTACTGTATAGCAAGATGCTTCCTGATTTTCCCACTCCTTTTTCATAGAATTAGTTAACTAAAAAATGCATGTGAAAAAACAAAATATCACTGAATAGTGAGAAGCTTCTTAACATTTCCACTTGAAAGCACTACTATTTTCTTTCCTCACTGATAAAATTAGAAACTTTTTGATAATAACCTATGACAGTTATTGTCACGCCCAAAAGTTACCCTAGGACACGGATATGAGACTTAGAGTCACGACTGACCCCAAGCATACCTTGTTGGCATATCATAGGCATACTAAATAAACTGAAGTAAAGAAATACTGTGCGGAAGCTAAAACATAAGATAAATTGAAATGATGGGGAATTCCCATAAACTATCTGAATATAGAAAAATTGAGTGTTTAAAAACAACTGAAAGGTCAAACTCAAATGCTAAAGTTGAATCTAACTATGTCTGAAAATAGCCTCTAACTGATAAGAAGTGCTGGGACATGCCCCAGCTAAATCTAGCAAAACTAAAACTAAAGACTAAAAATTGAAAGGAAACATGTATGTCATCCTCAGAAAATGCAGGCTCAATACTGATACTGCTGAGCTAAAGATCGGGAGCAAATCTATGCGTGATCTGGAAGCTTAGAACCTGAACCTACATCACAAGAAGATGTAGCGCACAGTATGCGTCAGTACTTGAAAGGTACTGAGCATGTATGATAGAATAAGGCTAAAAAATAACATAATTGAAATAAAGCATATATTTTAGCAATGATAAGATTTAATCATGATACTAGACTGAGAATACTGAAAATGAACTAACTGAATGCAATGATTAAGTTTATAACATGCTTAGACTAAAATCTGACTGTGACTGATGACATGGTCAATGCAATAGAATATGATTGTAAGTGAGCTACGAATAACCGACATAAAACCACATGAGCTAAATGTGGAGTTCAATGTATACACCCCATATAGAAGACCCAATATACCCTGCCAGAGGTGTAGAAGCTTGACCGGTGTACTCACTAAAATATAATGCCCATAGAGCGCACTTTTAAAGCTATGGGGGCACGTAGTTCTGGGACTATTCAGGTACGTTGAACCGTAGTCCGCTTGGTGTCAAGCTACTCCCAATTATAATGTATATAAGTAATTTTATGACTGAAATATGAAGTACTGGATAACTCAATTACTGACATGCAAACTCTGAGAATGCAACAATTATAATTGATAATGTGATATTCATAAAATGAAGCTTATATATTTGAAATAACTGACCTAGCATGTGTAATTCATGAAATAAAAGAAGTACACAACCAGGGTTCTAAATTTCATAAAAGAAACAAAGCATTGACATGATAATTTGATTTAGATCAGTCTAACAGCTAAAACCCAACAATCTTTACATTTAGTAAATCCTAGCTCTAGATAATATTTAGGGAATACACATAAATCTAGGGACCTAATGGCTGAGATGAACCCACTAGTGAAATCCCACATACCTTGTGATAAATTCATGAAGAAATCTTTCAATTTTATGGTTGGAACGGATGAAAACCTTGTTGAGTTCTTGAACTACGGCTACTCGACTTTCTCCTCTATTTTCTCTATGTTTGATGAATTTTTTGTGAATAATTGATTAGGTTAGGTTCTACATTATTTACTAGGCTAAAACTTACCAAAACCACTTAGTTTAGGTGTCCAACTCATAGGGGAAGAGACCAAAATGACCCTACTTAAAATGTTTGACGGACTAACCACGACCCAATCTGATAAGCCTTCAAAGGGACTACTGACTGTGAAGCCGGTTGTGGTCCTTGGTCCAAATGCTATTGGCTCTTGGGTCCTCGACCATGAGCCCTACCACAGCTCGTATGAAGGACCACGGACGGTGAATGTTGGCGTGGCTCTTCACTTGGGTTAGTGGCATGCGGGCTTAGGTTTATGTACCATCCCATAGCCCATCATTAAGACCACAAACCGTGGAGGGATCCGTGGTCTGATGTCAGAGCCTGGGGGACTCTGACTCTCTACCACGGGCACCAGTACAGCCCGTGAGGTGGTCCACGGCCTGTTAAGGGTCTAGTGGTCCACCCTTGTTGGAGGATGCTGATGTCTATGGGCATGTCAACAGATCGTGGACCCTATTATGGTCCATAAGCCCTTTTGTTCTTTACTGGTTTAGGTAGTCTCTATTACACTTTACTAAGTATGGTTTTTGAGGTGTTACAATATCTCTCTCCTGGGAACATTCATCCTCGAATGAAGTCTAAACTAGTTTGATAGTGATGGAAAAAGCTGCAAACCTTACCGCTATTTACTAGAAACTGATTTCTGACTGAACTAAGTTCAAAGAACATGCAAATATGCTGAAAATGCAAGTTCAAACTAAAGGAACATTATACTAAGGTTGAAACTATACATGAATGATTGAAATACTTAAGAGGAACTATTACCTCAAGTTGGAACGAAATTAGAAGGAAAGAGATGAGGATACTTGGCCTTCGTGACTGCTTTTGCTTCCCAAGTAGCTCCCTTTACGACTGACTCCTCCACAAAACCTTAACTGAAGCGACTTCTTTGTTTCTCAACCTTCAAACCCGATGATCAAGGATATTAACTAGCACCTCTTTATAAGTGAGACTATCCTTCACAGTCACATTTTCTAAAGGTACAATAGATGCTGGATCATCCACACACTTCTTCAACAACGAAATGTGAAAGACCGGATGCACTGCTGCTACTTCTGCTGGCAATTCTTACTCGTAAGACACTTTACCAACCATTTTCAAGATCTTGTAAGGGCCCACATATATAGGGCTGATCTTCCCTTTCTTTCCAAATCTCATCACCCCCTTCATAGGTGACACTTTTAGAAAAAATCCAATCATCAACTTGGAACTCTAAGTCCCTTCTACTTTCATCTGCACAAGATTTCTGGCCACTCTGGGCTATTTTAAGTCTATCTCTGATGAGTTGCACTTTCTCTATAGCATCAAGAATCTGGCCCAATCTAGGCTTTTTCACCTACTTCAAACCAACCAACTGGAGATGTACATGAACACCCATATAATGCCTCATAAGGGGCTATCTGAATGATAGAATGGTAACTATTATTGTAGGTGAACTCTATAAGAGAAAGGTGAGCATCCCAACAACCCTTGAAATCGATCACACAAGCTCTAAACATGTCCTTTAACGTCTCAATAGTATGCTCTTCCTTAGCGTCCGTATGTGGATGAAATGTTGTGCTAAGGTTAACTTGAGTACCATGACCTTTCTAAAATAACTTCATGAAATGAGAGGTAAAATGAGGACCTCTATCTGAAATGATAGTCAAAGGAACCCCATGCAACCTGACTATCTCATTAATGTAAATCTTGACATAGTCATCCATCGAATTTATAGTCTTAACAGCCAAAAAGCGCACAAACTTAGTGACTCTATCAAATATCACCCAAATGGAGTCATGTTGTCTGTGAGTATAAGGTAAACCTGTAATAAAGTCTATGTTGGTCACTTCCCACTTCCAAGTAGGAATTTTGATCTCTTGATTCATACCTCCTGGATTCTGATGTTCTAGCTTCACTTGCTGGAAATTAGAGAACTTAGCCACAAAATCTACTATCACTTTTCATACCATTCCACCAAAAGACTTCCTACAGATCACGGTACATCTTAGAGGAGAATGGATGAATAAAATATCTTGAATTATGGGCTCTACAATAATCTGCTATCTCAACTTACCCACCTTAGGAACACATAATCAACCCTGATAGCAAAGCATATCATCTCCCTATTGGGAAAAAACCTCAACTCTTTTCTGATGAACTACACCCTTTAGTTGAAGCAATATCGGATCACTATCTTGCTTTTACTTAACCTCTACTACCAATGAAGATTTTGACACATTTTGAATGGATACACCAACATCTGATATGCTCATAAGGCAAACTCCCAAGCGAGCAAGCGTGTGAACATCTTTTGCTATTTCTTCTCTTTCTTCCTCAACATGTGCTACACTACCCATAGATAGTCTACTAAGAGCATCTGCTACTATATTGGCCTTACCAGGATGGTATTGCACACTCATATTATAATCCTTCAGGAACTCAAGCCATTTTCTCTAGCGAAGATTCAACTCTTTCTAGGTGAACACATATTGAAGGATCTTATGGTCTGTGAACACATCTACACAAAGACTATACAAGTAATGTATCCAAATATTAAGTGAAAACACCATTGCTACAAGCTCGAGGTCATGAGTTGGGTAGTTCTTCTCACACACCTTAAGTTATTTAGAATCATAAGTTATAACCTTAACTCGCTGCATCATCACACAACCTAGGCCGACTCTAGATGCATCACAATAGATAACATAATTGTCTGAACCCTTTGTTAGAGTCAAAAACAAGAGCTGTAGTCAACCTAGTTTTCAGTTCTATGAAGCTGTTCTCACAATTATCTGACTAGTAAAACTTAACCTTTTTATATGTTAACTTAGTCAATAGATGAAAATTCTTCCACGAACCTTCTATAACAACTCGTTAGACCCAAAAAAGATCTGATATCTCTAAGAGAGGCAGGTATGGGCCATTGCTTCACTGCTTCTATTTTCTGAGAATCTACTTGGATCCTTTCGCTAGACATAATATGCCTAAGGAAAGCAACAAATTGCAGCCAAAACTCACATTTGCTAAGCTTAGCAAATAAATGGTGATCTTTGAGAGTTTACAGGATAAACCTCAAATGATTCGCATGTTTTTCCTCATTTCTAGAGTAAATGAGGATATCTTCAATAAAGACGATAACAAACAAGTCCACATACTACTTGAACACTCTGCTCATCAAATCCATGAAAGTTTAAAGAGTATTGGTTAGTCCAAATGATGTAACTACAAATTCATAATAATCATACTGAGTTCTGAAGTCTATTTTGGGATGTCAATATCTCTGACTCTGAGCTGATGATAACCGGATCTAAGGTCTTTCTTTGAGAAATGACTAGCACCCTGAAGTTGGTCAAACAAGTCATCAATCTTGTGGATAAGATACTTATTCTTGATTGTGACTTTATTATACTGCCTCAAGTTGATGAACATTCTGAGGGAAGCATCTTTCTTTTTCACGAACAATACTGTGCACCCCATGGGGAAATACTAGGTCTGATGAAGCCCTTATCTAGAAGGTCTTTCGACTAGTCTTTAAATTCCTTAAACTCAGTTGAAGTCATTCTTTAAGGAGGAATAGAAATGGATTACGTATCTGGAAGGAGATCAATGTCAAACTCGATTTCCCTTTTAGGAGGAACTCTGAGAAGATCTTTTGGAAACACCTCTGGGAACTCATTTACTACTGTGACTGATTCAAGAGTTGGGGTTTTGGAGTTTGAATCCTTAACCCGAACTAGATGATAGAGATAAACCTTAGATATCATCTTTCAGGCCTTAAGGTAAGAAATGAATTGATCCATAAGAACTAAGCTATTACCCTTCCATTCTAAGATTGGTTCGTTTCAAAACTGAAAATGAACAATCCTAGTTTTACAATCGATTGAGGCATAACAAAAATGTAACCAGTACATGCCTAGAATGACATCGAAGTCTACTATTTCTAACTCTGCAGGATCTGTTGAGGTGACTTTCTGGGAGACTATGATAGGGTAATATTTGTATACCCATCTAGCTATAATTGGGTCACTGACTGGAGTAGAGACTGAGAAGGGTTCTGAGAGAGTTTCTTGACTAATACTGAAGTTGACTGCTATATAAGGAGTTACAAAGGAAAGAGTATCCCGTGGATCTAACAAAGCATAAACATCTAAATTAAAAATTAGTAACATACCAGTGACTACATCAGGAGAATTTTCCTGATCCTGGAGATCCTGAAGAGCATATAACCTGTTTTGGCACTGACCGCCACCTATACCAGATGAGGTAGCCTGCTAAGTTGGGTGTCCTTCTGGTTCTGTTGAAGTTGTGGACTGAGCTCTACCATTATTGCCCCCTTGACCCTATTTAGAAGAAGAAAAATTTCTCAACCTGTAACCAAACTGAGCACATCCAAAGCATCCTTCCTTTCCTGCAAGATACTCGCCCGAATGGTTCTTACCACACTTTGGACAAGTTGGGTAGGTTCTGGTGCCTGAAATACTACCTTGAGATCTAGAGCCTAATACCCTACCTTTTTTATCCTATCAGAACTTGAAGGATGGAACACTAGCTGATAAGGTTGCTGGAGCTGAAGTTTTTTGCTAAAACTGCGAGCTATTTCCACCACTCGATTTATGTTAAGGATACTGATAGTTGCCTATCCTATCTTTCTTATTATCCTTAGCCTGTCCTAAGCTTATCACCCTCAACCTGCTGAGCATTAATCATGAGCCTAGAGATGTTCATATTTTTTAGCAACATAGCATTCCTACACTCTGTTTTTACTAAGTTGGATACCCCATACATAAACTTGTTCATTTGAGCCCTGGAATCGACAACCATATGAAAGTATACTTGGAGAGTTGAGTGAACCTGAGTCCATACTCTTGGACTATCATAGAACCCTACCTCAAATTCATAAACTCCGGAGCTCTTGACTCCCTCTACTCTCTTGGGAAGAACCTGTCCAAAAAAGTCTCACTAAATCATTCCCAAGTGATAGGAACTACATTTGTACCCCTGTTCTCTTTCTATTGAGTATACTATATATGAGTTACATCCTTAAGCTGATATGATGCCAACTCTACCCTATCATTACATGTCACTAACATCACTCTAAAGATCTTCTTAACTTCATCTATGACATTTTGGGGATCCTTACTGATCTGCGACCCCAAGAACTCTGGCGGATTCATCCTAACAAAATTATGAACCCTGGCTGCCACTGATCCACCACTAGTATTTGTGTGAACTAGAACTTGCTGGTTGTTCTTTTTAGTCACACTCTGAGCCAAAATTTGAATGGTGTTCTGACTCACAACATTCAAACCTTCTTGATCTGGGACTGAGGGAGTTGCATTAGCATTGCATGCAGTAACATTCCTTCCATAAACTCTATGAGGAGGCATGATCTGAAATTTCATAACGAAGGATTAGAACGAGGAAATTGGATCATACCTCACACATGATAAGACACTTCGTAGCCTCCCTCTTATTAGATGTGGTGCATTTCACACCCATGAAAAGGATTCTGCTTAGTGCGGCTTTTCAGACAACATAGGACTCTTAAACCTAGTGCTCTGATACTAAGTTTGTCAGGCCCCGAAGCAACCTCCAGGATGCGGAGACCTAGGATCACGAGTGACCCCAATCTAACCCTGCTGGCATAGTATAAGCAAAATAAATAAACTGAAGTAAAGAAATATTGTGTGGAAGCGAAATCATAAGATGAACTGAAATAATACAAAATACCCATAAACTATCTGAATATAGAAAAACTCAGAGTTTAACAACTGAAAGGTCAAAATAAATGCTAAAGCTGAATCTAACAATTCCTAAAAATAGCCTCTAATTGACTAGAAGTGTTGGGACATGCCCAAGCTAAATCTAGCAAAACTAAAACTAAAGACTAAAATGGAAAGGAAACATGTATGTCATCCTCGAAAAATGTGACCCACCATTGATACTGCTGAGCTGAAGATTGAGAACTAATATATGCGTGATCTAGAAGCTGAGAACATGAACCTACGATAGAATAAAGTTGAACAATAGCATAATTGAACCAAAGCATATATCTGAGCAATGATAAGAGATAAGCATGATACTGTACTAAGAACGAAATGTAATGACCAATTTTATAACATGCTGAGACTGAAGCCTGACTGTGACTGATAACATGGTCAATGCAATAAAATTTGATTGTAAGGGAGCTACTAATAACTGACATAAAACTATATGAGGTAAATGTGGATTCCGATGTATACGCCCCATCGAAATGACCTAATATACCATGCCAGAGGTATAGAGACATGACTGGCGTGATCACTAAAATGTAATGCCCACAAAGGGGAATTATAAACCTATGGGGGCACGTAGTTTTGGGACTATTTGGGTACGTTGAACTCTAGTCCACTTGGTGTTAAGCTACTCCCAATTAGAATGTACATATGTAATTTTATGACTTAAATGTGAAGTACTAAATAGCTCAATTACTGACATGCAAACTCTGAGAATGCAACAATTATAACTAATAATGTGACATTTGTAAACTAAAGCATATATCTTTGAAATAACTAACCTAGTATGTGTAATTCATGAACTAAAAGAACTACATGGCTAGGGTTCTGAATTTCATAAAAGAAACTAAGCAATAACATGATAATCTGATTTAGATCATTCTAAGAGCTAAAACCCAAAAATCTCTAACATTCAAGAAACCCTAGGTCCATATAATATTAAGAGAATCAAGATTCTAACTGAAAACTAGGGACCTAATGGATGAAAATAACCCACTAGTGAAATCCCACATACCTAGTGACGAATTTCATGGAGAAATCTTTCGATTTTGATGCTGGAACTGATGAAAACCTTGATCTGTTGTTGAACTAGGGCTGTTTGACTTTCTCCTCTATTTTTCTCTATGTTTGATGAATTTTTGGTGAATAATTGATTAGGTTACATTCTAATGCATTTATTAGGTGAAAAATGATCAAAACCATGTAGTTTAGGGGTTAAACGATGTAGTTTAGGTGTCTAACGCATAGGGGAAAAGACCAAAACCACCCTACTTAAAAGGTCTGACGGGCTGACCAGAGCCCCTCTGACGGGCCGTCAAAAGGACCATAGACCGTGAAGCAGGTCGTAATCCTTGGTTAAGTAGCTGCTGGTTCTGAGGTCCTCGACCATGAGCCCTACCACGTCCCATGTGAAGGACCAAGGACTGTGAAGGTCGACATGGTTCTTCACTTGGGTTGGTGGCCTACTTGCTCAGGTCAACGAACCCTCTCACGACCTGTCATCACGACCATTGCCTGTGAAGGGCTCTGTGGTCTGATGTCAATGCCTGGGGGACTCTAACTCTCCACTAAGTGTACCAGTACGGCCCGTGAGGTGGTCCACGGCCCGTGAAGGGTTCTGTGGTCCACCTCTATTGGAGGATGCTAAAGTCCATAGGCAGGTCAATGGACCATGGACCTTATCACGGTCCGTGAACCCTGTTGTGGTTCACTAGTTCTAGTGGTTTTTGCTGCACTCTTTTAAGTCTGGTTTTTGAGGTGTTATAGTTATCAATAGGAAATTTTAGTGTCAAAATAGTGACTTTTTGTAGTGTATTTATCAAGTAATGACTTTTAGATACATCTCAATTTCAACATTTTCCTTATCCAACTGCATGCTTTGTATTGTGATGATTTTCATAAATTGACTAGATTATCATTTTAGAAGTAACATTTCACAAGAGATGTGAACTAATGCACTACTTATTATTTCTCAATAGAGATCTAGGACTATCTACCTCCAAAGATAGGGGTAAGATTTGTCTATTCTATTCTCCAAGACCTCACTTGTAAAGTTACACCGAGTATATTGTGTTTTTATTTATAATAGTAATTACTACAGGACATATTTAGTAGTTCCTGCCATATATGTGTTGCATTTTGCTCTTAGGACCTTGGTTTATTTCTCAAAGAACCTACAACATGTACATTTAGAAAATGGTAGGTCCAAGTGAACCAGTAAATAAGTCTACATCCACCTCTGAGTATAGCTTCTTAAAAAATGTATTTTGGTGTAATGATTTAATCATTTGTATGTTTTTACCTATTGAAAAAATTTAATATTGCACTATTTGTTTTTTCCATCCCTGTCATTTAAAAAGTTATTATTGTACTTGTACTTATGATTTTTTATGAAACAAAAAAAATATCTTGTCTTATTATCATATTTTATCGATGTCTCCATATTTCAATACTAATAAAATTTATGTATTATTATTTGACTAGCTTACTTTGGCTGAATTTGAGAAACTTAATGAAAAAGAGTCTTCTATAAAATGGAATAATAACATTTGAATCTGACCCGTAAGGTCATTTTGAGAACTAAGCCCGTCTCTTTCATAAATACTTTTTTCATATATTTTAAATGGAAATTTATAATTACTCTTTTAACTACATGTATTTAATTAGTGGATAATTTTAAATAATTAATTTAATTGGTGGTTAATGTGCCAATATAACGACCTGAACTACTGTTATTTAGGAAAGGAAAATGTCGGGGGAGGGGGGAACTGGGGCCACTATCTCGCTAGAGCAGGCCAGAATCACTTAGTAATGAAGAATATGATTAAAATACCTTGAAATATAGGTACATTAATGAGATTAATAAAGAAAGCTTGAGAGTAAGGCATGTGATCATGATAATTAGGGCTTTGAGAGAAAAGCTAATATAATGTGATCTTGTTGGGTATTGTTGAAAGTCTATTCTCACTTACACACTTAGGAATAAATATGCTAGGAGATCCAAGGTTCGCTCAGATAGAATGATTCTACATTGGCTTAATAACCTAAATTGAATCAAAACATGTTAGACTAAAATAGTTTGAAGTTGTGATATATGATCCCTTCAAGTGTAGCTTGACTTGGTAAGACAAGACCATTATAGGATATCTTAGGATTGAGGATCTAGACGCTCCTAACGGTAGCTTGACTTAGCATTGTAAGATGCATGTCAAGGGTAGCATGAGTTAGAAGTAGTCATGGTAGCCTAGGATTGATGATTTATACTATCCTAAGGGTAGCTTGAATTGGCATTATTAGGATGCTTTCATGATAGCATGACTTGGTTTGGCCAAGACCACTTCATGGTAGCTTTAGGATTGAGGACTTATATTCTTCTAAGGGTAGCTTAGGATTAAGAATCATACTCTCCTAAGGATAGTTTACATTAGCATCATGGTGTGCCTATAAGGGTAGCTTGATTTTGCATTGTACGATGCATTTCAAGGGTAGCTTAGGATTGAGGACTTATACTCTCCTAAGGGTAGTTTAGGATTGAGGATCCATACTATCCTAAGGGTAGGTTGACTTTGCATTTTGAGATGAATTTCATGGGTAGCTTGAGTTAGGGTTAGTCATGGTAGCTTAGGATTGATGACTTATACTCTCCTAAGGGTAGCTTAGGATTGAGAATCATACTCTCCTAAGGATAGCTTGCATTTATATCATAGTGTACTTGTAAGGGTAACATGACTTAGTTGGTCTAGGACTATTTCATGGTAGCTAGGATAGAACACTTGTACGTTTCCTAGAATAGCTTGGACTTGCATGGTAGTGTGTCTTCCATGATAGTTATCTTAGCTTAATATAGCTATGTTAGCAAGATGATAGCATGGTCTAGCCTATTAGGGTTATTCCTTGGTAGCCTTTAATTGAGAAATAGAGTTCATTCAAGTGTTGTGACTTGCCTTGTACTTAATAGGGAAGTACCTTAAATAACTAATGGAAAATAGAAAAGAGGGACTAGTCCCTAATTAGTGAGCATTCATGATAGTCTAAAGGGGTACTTAGTGTGGATAGTAGTATAGGGTGGTATTCATACATTGTACAAGTATGACTTGAGTCTAGTTATGAAGGGTTCTCTTATATGGTGTTGTTTAGCTTGGGTTGTTTCTATAGTTGCCTTCAAAGATGTGATTGACTAAAGGTGATAGTTCCCTTGTCTACATGAAGTAAGCCAATAGTGAGACCAAAGAAGGGTGAAAATATGACTAGGATGACTTTAAGGTTATGCTTAGTGTGAAGGGTAGTATGGGATGCCTTTCATGCATTGCACATGTATGCTTTGAGGTTACTTAGAAGTATGGTACACTTATAGTAGAAAAGCTTAAAGACTTGACCATGTATATAGAATATGATTAAGATGACCAAAAAGGGATACTTGGCTTGGGTGGTATTATGGGAGGCACTTCATGCCTTGCACATGTATGCATCTGAGGTTACTAGAGAATAGTTCTATTATGGTATAAATGACTAAGAGTCAAATAGTGCTTATATGATGATTATGTTTGAGACTTTGCTTATTATTATTATATTGTCTCTTATGCTTATGGTTTATGTTTCATGAAGTATTTCATATGATTTTGGATTATGTCTTATATTGACTAACCCATGTATTATATATTTAGTACATTTTGTACTAACGCATACTTTGACTACATTCTAATCAAATGTAGGGTTTGGAGAGTTGAGTGTTATCTTGAAGCTAGGGTTCTAAACAGCTAAGGAGTTGAAGATCTTGGCGAGTCCTCATAGCTTCGAGGACAAAACCCACCATTTCCTTTTGTCTTTTATTTCATGTTTTTGGAGACTATTGTAGTGGCTGTCCCAAGAGTTTTATTCTAAAGTTTTACTAGATGGCTTGAGACAAAGAATTCCGCTTGATTTTATGAAAATAACTTTGATTGTAAAAGGTTTTAAATTTTTCGTATTTTCTATTATCTTATGTTCATGATATGCTAAGGGCTTATATAAGACCCCTTCGGGGTCAAGTATGCCGTGTTACTTCTAGGGTATACCCTTGGGTCGTAACACTATTGCTGGAAGATCATATGGTAACTGCACTTTTGAGGAGATTGTTGAAAAGCTAGAGAATATTTCCCAATACAATAAGGCATGGAGCACTTGAAAGGCTTATTTTGGAAGGAGCGCATTCGCTGTTCAAACTGCACCAAGTCAATCTAATGATAAGATTCATGAGGAGATGGCTCAAATGAGGACAAAATCATCTTGGTATTAAAGCATGTGAGTGAAGGTGCAGAAAAAGTGAATGCGGTAAACCATATAGCTAGACTTCTACCACCACCTGTTGAGGAATTTTACTATGAGGAGGATGCATATTTGGTGAATGATGAGACGGGGGTTTTCGAACCAACACCCAAGGTTCCAACTCAGATAATTGGCGCCAAGGTCAAGGAAACCAAGGTCGAAACTATGGCAAATACAACCACGAGGGAACTATGTCTGGTATGGGAACTACAATCATGAAAACAACTACAACTAGAACAATTATGGCAATAGGAATGAAAGAGTTGGGCCCTATGTTCCACCTAGTAACAGAGAATCTGGTAATAGAGAAGGTGGTAGTAGTATGTCATTCATTGAGGATATGATGCAAAAGACGATAAAGAGGTTTGATGCAACTGATGAGAATATGAAAGAGTTGTGAAATGACTTGTCTAGAATTAGTCAAAAAGTTGATGCCCATGTAGTTTCAATTAAGAAACTTGAGCAACAGTTTAGTTAGTTTTCCTCTACTGTGAAAGCAAATCAATCTGGCACACTTCCTAGCAACACCATCCTGAATTTGAAAAATGATGGGCATTATTTGGCAGTCACTACTCGTGGAGGTAAACAAACAATTGATCCCCCTATGTCGTCTGAGGTTGAAAGTGTGGTATAAAAGATGTGGATATGATTGAGATGCTACAGAGAAGGAAGCAGATGTGACACAAAAAGTTGTTCCCATGCCTAGACCTCCACCTCTATTCCCACAAAGATTGGTAAAAAAGACCGAAGAGGGAAAATACAGCAAGTTCATAACTACATTGAAACAACTTTCCATTAATATCCATTGATAGAAGCTTTGGAGCAAATGCCTGGGTATGCAAAATTCATGTAGGACTTGGTGACCAAAAAGAGGGCTGTTAGTTGTGAAAATGATGAGAAGTTGTAACATTGTAGTGCCATTTCTAAGAGGTCACTTGTACAAAATAAAGAGGATCCTAGAGCTTTCACTATTCCCTATACCATCGGTATGTTGCACTTTGTGAAGGCTTTGTGTGATTTGGGTGCCAGCATTAATTTGATACCATTGTCGATTTATAAGATGTTTAGATTAGGAGCTCTAAAACCAACTGTCATATGTTTACTTATGGATGATAGAACTATGAAGAGGCCCATTGGAGTGTTTCAAGATGTCCTTGTGAAAGTAGAGTCTTTCATCTTTCTGGTGGACTTTGTGATCTTAGATCGTGCGGTTGATTTTGAGTTTCACATAATCTTAGGAAGACCATTTCTTGTTGCAGACGTGTGTTGGTTGATATGGCTTGAGGGCAGATGAAATTCTGATTAAAGAATGAGGAGGTAACTTTTAAGATCTGTTGGTCCATAAAACATGAAAGTGATCTTAAATCGGTATATGTGGTGAATCACGTTTTGGGGTAAGAATCTTAGGTGTCCATTGAAGAAAGATTAGGTGTTGATGCATTAGTAGCAATGATGATGCATTTTGATAGTTATGGTATTGATGAGTATGATGAGCTAGTTGTCGTACTTGATAGGTTCGATTTCCGTTCCAAACCAAAAAGGTTGGAGTTAGATATGAAGAATGGCGACTCCCTGCCTACAAAACCATTTGTAGATTAGCCTCCAAAATTGGAACTCAAGGCTCTACCATCCCATATGAGGTATGTATTCTTGGGGAAATATAGCACATTACTTGTGATCATTGCTGCTGATTTGAGTGAAGGGCAAATAAAGGGCGTGATATCGGTACTGAAGTAGTTCAAGAGGTCCATTGGGTGGACTATTGCGGAAACTATTGGGATTCCTCCTGGCATTTGTTCTCACAAAATCAAACTCATGTCGGACATCAAGCCTAGTATGGAGTACTAAAAGAGACTTAATCCCCCTATGCAAGAGGTTGTGAAAAAGGAGATCATTAAATGGTTGGATGTTGTAGTCATATATCCCATTGCTAATAGTAGTTGGGTCTGCCCTATTTAGTGTTTGCCAATCACATTCTCTATCTTGGACCCAATTTTGATCACTGTATGTGTTCCAATTTCAGTTGTTATCACGATTGTAGTTTCCACCTCGATTATAATTTTTCTCTCAATTGTAGTTGTTGTTACAATTATACTTGTCTTCTCCGTTTAAGTTGCTATCCCAATTGTAGTTCTGACCTTGCCCAAGTAAAAAATGGAAAACAAAAGTTGTTCATCATCAAGATTGTCTTAGAATTTCAAAAGACTCCACAAAATGCATAAAATTACGAAATCTTTCGAGGCAAATGATGTCGAAATGGTATCAATAAATTCACAAATTGTTAATTTTGATCAAGTTTAGATGGAATCAATGGATTTGCAAATCTTGAACTCTAGATAATTTGAAGTTAATCCTACCTCACTGAATTTTGATGTCATCGCTATTAGAAAAAATGACAACGGTTATAAGTGCGAAGCTGATGATATTGAACTGCTATAAATTTTTTGAATTGGTAATCACTTATAATGCGCATGCCAAAAATTCTTTGTTTCAATTCGACATGCTCATTGTATGTAATTACCGATTCAAAATTTTTTTGAAGGTCGATGTCACCATCTTTGCACTTGTAACCATTGTCATTTTTTCTAATAGTGATGACATCAAAATTTAGTGAGGTAGGATTGATATGTCCAAACTTACATCAAAATTAAGAGATATAAATGGTCGAAGTCAATTTATAGAACTCAACGTGAGTTGAGGTCGATCCCACAGAGAATTTCTTTAGAGAAATGATTTCACTGTCGCATTTTACTCAAATGTCATTATTATTTCCTAAATAAACAATTACTGAAAGTAAAATTGGGTTTAGTGTTAACGCTTTAGTAGACAAAATTGTAAAGCAACTCGAATTTAACAATGAACAAGATATCAGTTTTGAAGTTGTTTCAATAATTAACTAAAGCAAGGATTGTGCTCCCCATAATGTTGCATCTAATGTTCTTCCGTAGTTGAGTTTTAGGCAAGTTACGTCTACAAATTGCATGTGAGTTAACTATATTTGATACTTCTTAGTTTACTCAGATATCTTCACTCAAGTCCTCTCATTCCTAGAGTGTTATATGATTTACCCTAGCCTACAATGGTGCTAAGATTCTTTTCTCTCGAATTCGAACTTTGACTCCATTTATTTAGATTAGTTTAGCTTTTTTCTAATTATCCTTTTTCTCTAAAACAAATGACATATAAAGGCTCATCTTAATGCGTGCACTCATCAGAATACATGAATAACAAAAACTAAACTATAGTTTGTAACCACAAATTGCCTTTCATTCATTTTATGAAATCACAATTAGAATTCCCTCATAGATCCCACAACCCCAGTTGTGTTGTTTAGCTACTCATAATTTCACGTAAATGTTAAGGAACATATAATGAAAACATGTTAGAAAATACTTACGAGAATAAGCAAATCAACCACCACTTTGATATTTCAAGAACCGAAAAAACCGAACTTCAAACTTAATTCAATATCCGAAATCAAAAATTAAAAGCTATGAATTCTCCTAACTTGATCGTCATTGAATGAAAGATAAGATGAAAACATAAAAATGACCTAATTAATTTAAGTAAGTGTTTTAAAAAAAGATTCCTACTCGAAGTAGGACTGGAATATCGGGCCCTTCACGACCAATTATACGGCCCGTCAAGGGCTTCAAGGTCCGTGAAGCCCTTCGTGGTCTTCCCTTGGAACTCTCCAACATTGGGTCTTCAACGCCTCAACACTGGGACTGCACCACAAAGGCTACCACGGTCCATGAAGGGCTTCACGGTCCGTGAAGCCCTCCGTGGTCTTCACTTGGAATTCCCCAAGCTGCCTACTGGAAAACACACCACGGAAGATACCACGGTCCATCAAGGACTCATAGTTCATGAAGTCCTTCATGGTCTTCACTTGGAATTCCCTCAGCTTGGATCTTCAATACTCTTTTACTGGTTCACCTCCATGGCTGACACCACGGGCCATTGTGAGGATCTCGGTCCGTGAAGTTGGTCATGATCTTTACTTGATCCTACCAAATCTCAACTCTTCCAACCCCAAGTACTGGATTAGAACCATGACTTGCACTATGATCCGTAGTAAAGACCACGACCCATGTGGTAGTTTGTTGTCTTTACTATCCTTCAATTCACCTACACTGATTTCTTCTTCTTCTCTATCTCCTTCCACTTTCACCAGTTTTAGCTGTTCAACCCTACCAAACACATTATATCCACATAAATACACTATATTCTAGTATTAATCCTTATTTTTAAGCATCACATATGCCAAGATTTCATGGTACATCAACACCCTCAACTTAGAAAAATTACTTATCCTCAAGAGGTGAGAAAACAAAGGAATACAAAGTTTGGGACTTAGCCTTTACATCAATAAAGTCTCTAAATAAGAAGTACAATAGAAACTAAGAAATGACTAATCATCCTCGAACTTGAGGACTCACCACTACTGGAAGATAAGCAATCCAAGTCTTCTTCAAGAAAGGAGAGTGTATGTCACCTAGCAGGAACCTACACTTATCAAAATGCAAAAAAAGTAGGGGTTAACACATAATATATACTAAGTATGGAAGAATACACAAAACCCTTGAAATATGATAAAAAGGACATTTTTGTTAAAAAGTATGCATTTGACAAGTTTGGAAATCGACATGCACTTTCAATGTAAAAGACAAGCCATAATAACATTTATACTCTTAACATAGTGAAATCATTACCTTAGCAACCCCTAAAGAATACTTGTGAAATGTATGGTTGACATCCCATAATACCAGCCATACTAAGTACTCCTTTGAAGTTACCTTAGTCCTACATATCATTTTTAGACCTTATCTTTATCAATAGTCATAAAAAAGGAAATAGTCGTGTATATTAATTGAACATAAGGAAAGTCATTCATAGAACCTATCCATCCAAAATACATGCATACATTAATGTCTCATCATAACATAAAGAAACCATCCTATAACAACCTACTCAGTCTACTTGTGCAATGTAAAAGTGAAGTCCTCCTACTAAGTAAAACTCACCAAAAAGTCATAGTATAGTTCATGTCTTATTCATTATCTTATCATATAGGGAAAAGTACCTATACCCTACATAGATCATGTTAACTACATGGAATCCAGTGCCGTATAACCCCACACCAAAAAAAGGTGTCCTAATTGCCTAAGGTAGAACTAAATGTATAGCTATAGGGTGGATACACTAGCTAAAGATCTATGTGGGCACATAGTTAAGTGATAGGGAGATTTCTTCTATAAACCCGACCTATTGTATTGGTGGAGGAGCTTCCATATCATGAGAATAGCTTAGATGACCCAACCTATTATATTGACGGAAGGGCATCTACCTCATTGACCATATCCACTCGGTGAAAAGCATTATTTCCCAATTATACATAATTAGTATTGAATTGCATTTACATGTGTGAAGGAATACTTTGCCCTTTATTCAATACTACTCATAAAATAGCTCATACATTCAATAAAGTGAGAATGTACTTTCGACCTTAGAATCAACATTAGCAAGTGAGTAGAACTTTCACATTACATTCATAGTGTTTTCATGAAAATAGACTTTCAATCAACACAACAACATTGTCATCATCCTACACAATTCATACATAATTATGTGTAAGGGTAAGGGAAGAATATCCTTTCAAAAATACCTCAATTTACACAATAGTGATAGGATCTTCACATTCTAAGTGAATCATGAGTCTATACACCACATTCATCAACATGTATAAACCCTAGCAAACTACCCCTTCAAGGGTTAAGAATCATGATTCACAATTAAAACTAGAAATACTGCACTCACTAGGCATGAGAAAAAGAAGATTCAGTAACTAGATTAACATACATACAATTCATAGTATTCATGTTGCATCAACAAACCCATCACACTCATGAAATTGGGGTCATAGGGTAATTCATGGGTTCATGGGGAATACCATAGTAAAAATCACCATTAAACACCAAATAATCCATAATATAAGACAATTAACATACTGAAATCATTTTTAGGAAGAACCCATGGTTAGAATGAAAACCCTAGTTTTATGAATTTGAAATCAAAGAGTTGAAGGGTTTCATGGTGAAAAGTGTTTCATGAATCAAGTCTCCAATACCTTACTTTCTATTTTCCCACAAAATTGGAGTGAAAAGCTTGGAGCTTGAACCCTAATCTTGACCTCCTTCTTTGTTCTTTAATGGAGTCTAGAGAGAGAATATTTTGAGAGGGAAGTTGGTTGAGTTTTATGTTTGGGAGTTATGAGAGTTAAAAGGGTTGTTTAATAGTTAATATATACCTATATATGTCTAAATAACTAATTTAAACCACCCCTAACTTTTAATAATTAATTTAGGAATTAATGAAATGTTTGCACCTTTGGCCGAATTAAGACAGCTTCCCAGACCCCCATTCATGAGATCCCACCCACGAGGCATGGATGGAACCACGGACCATACTGGTCACTTGTGGTTTGGGGCTGGGGCTTGTCATCTTGGCCAGCCTTCAAGCCTCACCCAAGAGACACTTCTATGGGGCGTGACTTGGTCCACGAACCATACTGCACGCTTGTGGAATTGGATTGGAACATAGAGGTCTTTAGGGTAGTTGGGGGAGACTAAGTCCCGAACCATGCCTCCTAACGACGGAGCGTTGTTCCACCCACAGCTCGTGGATGCCCAAAACTGGTTCATGCTGTATTTTAAGCTTTTTGGACCTTTCGTTGGGTCCTCCTCAAGGACCCTTGGGGGGGTCCTAGGGGGGTCGTGCCTTGACATTTAGGCACTAAAACCCTAGTTCTAAGTTAGGGAAGTTATTTTATGACTCTAACCTTACGTTATAACTTCATTAGGATACTAAAGTACATGTTAGGCTCTAGCTTAGGTCATTAGATTTTCGGGGTGTTACATTATATTTCCCTTGGGTAACATTCATCCCCGAATGATGGCCAAAACACCAAACTAAGTTAGAAACTCTAGACTAGCATCCCATTATGCATGAAACATCAAAATGTGAAAAAACTAAAACTGCACTAATCACATCATGCACAACTTCAAAGGAGAAAACTTAAACTCCATTTCACATGACGTAGTCAATGCAATAGAAAAGGTAGGAACTAGTTCTACTAATCCACTATGCACAAAATTCATCAATTCACATAAACATGGGAGGAAATACCTTCTCCAACTCAAGCAAGCTCAACACATCATTATGGAGCAAATAATACCTTTTCATGAAAACACTACTAAGCATATTTATCAATTCACCTCCTGAAGTCAAATATCCAATCATTATACGAAAATGTAAATCAACATGAGGAACATAAAGATCATCTAAACTCAATTTATGCTAAACATGAATTATCACAAGGACATGCTCAATATAATGAAATCATGGACAATTCATACAATACACATGACTCGCAAACACTGAAAACTGAAGAGGGATTACTTATATCAAGTTTGGATAGAAGTAAAAGGAAAAAGATGAGGATAACGGGACTTTATATCTGTATTGGCCTCCCATGTAACACCCTCAACTAAGTGATTCCTCTATAAAACCTTAACGGAGGCTACTTCCTTATTTCTTAATTTCTTCACTTTCCAGTCCAAAATCTCAATCGGGACTTCTTCATAAGAAAGGTTTTCATAAACTCCTAAACCCTCTAAAGAATGGATGGATACCGGATCGCCAATACATTTCTTGAGCATGGAAACATGAAACACCTGGTGAACCATGGCCAACTTATTTGGCAAGTCTAATTCATAGGCAACTTTCCCAACACGTTTCAAGATTTGGTATCGGCCCACACATCGGAGACTAAGCTTCCCCTTCTTACCAAACCTCATCACACCTTTCATGGATGAGATTTTAAAGTAGACCCAATCACCAATCTCAAATTCAAGATCCCTTCTTCTAACATTGGCATAAGATTTTTTGCTGACTTTGGGCCGTTTTCAACCTCTCTCTTATGAGTCAAACTTTTTGAATGGCTTCGTAAACTACTTCGGAATAGAGCAAACTCACCTACTTCAAACCACCCAACCGGAGATCTATACCTTCTCCCATAAAGTTCTTCAAACGGAGCCATGGCAATGCTAGAGTGGTAACTATTGTTGTAGGCAAATTCTATCAATGGGAGATGATCATCCCAATTACCCTTGAAATCAATCACAGACGCCCTCAACATGTCCTCTAAGGTTTGTATGGTGCATTCCTCTTGATCATCCATTTGAGGGTGAAACGTGGTACTAAGTTTAACATTGGTACCAAGCCCTTGTTGGAATTCCTTCCAAAAATGTGAAAGTAAATTGAGTACCTCGATCCATAATGCTAGACAAGGGAACCCCATGTACCTTCCCTATTTTCTTGATGTATAATTTGGCATAGTCTTCCACCGAAAAAGAAACCTTGATGGTAATGAAGTGGGATGATTTAGTCATCCTATCAACAATTACCCAAATAGAATCATGTTGCCTTCGAGTACGAGGCAAACCCACCACAAAGTCCATATTCACCTCCTCCCACTTCCAAGTGGGAATATTTATATGTTGTAATGAACTTCCCAGGTTTAGGTGTTCGGCCTTAACTTGTTGACAATTTGGACTTTGGTCACAAAACCCGCTATATACTTTTTTCATGTCATTTCACCAATACACTTCCTATAGATCATGGTACATCTTGGTGTCTCCCAGATGAATAGAATATTGCAAACCATGAGCCTCTTCTAAAATTTGCTCTCTCAACCCATCAACATCCAGAACACATAATCTACCTAGGTACCTAAGCCCCTATCTCCCCCTTCGGAGAAAACCTTAACGGATTTGTTGAGAACCGCTTCTTTTAATTCCATCAAATTAGGATCAAGGTGTTGCTTAGACTTTACATCAACTACTAAGGATGATTCGGAACTATGATGGACCATGAATCCACCCTTGGTGGTATCTACTAGTTGGACACCTAACCGGGCCAACCTATGCACGTCATGAATCAATTCCTTCTTCTCATCTTCTACATGAGCCACACTACCTATGGACAATCTACTTAGGGCATCCGCAACTACATTGGCTTTACTGGGGTGGTTAAGGACACTCATATCATAATTCTTATAAAGTTCTAACCACCTTCTTTGTTGGAGATTCAATTTTTTTTGGCTAAACACATATTGAAGACTCTTGTGGTCGGTGAAATCATCTACATGGACCCCATAAAGGTAGTGCCTCCAAATTTTCTAGGCAAACACCACTGCCGCTAATTCGAGATCATGAGTTGGACAATTCTTTTTCTCTACCTTGAGTTTCCTTGAAGCATAGGCAATCACTTTACCATGTTGCATAAGGACACATCCCAAACCCACTTAAGAAGCGTAACAATACACCACAAACCCATCGATACCTTCCGATAAGGTCAACACTGGAGCAGATATAAGTTTATCTTTCAATTCTTGGAAGCTTTAGCTTTCTTTTGAGTCAAGGTCATTAATGGAGAAGCAATAGAGGAGAAACCATCAACAAACCTCCTATAGTAACCGGCCAAACCCAAAAAGCTTCTAATATTGATAGCAGTTAGATGTCTAGGCCAACCTTTGACCGCATCTGTCTTCTTAGGATCTACTTCAATGCCCATGCCCGACACAATATGACCCAGGAAGGCAACTGACCTTAGCCAAAACTCACACTTACTATTCTTAGCATATAATTGGTGGTCTTTAAGGACTTACAATACAATCCTCAAATGATCCATATGTTCACCCTCACTTCTTGAAAAGATTAAAATATCATCTATAAAGACAATCACAAATGAATCAAGGTATTGCCTAAATACCCTATTCATTAGGTTCATAAATACCGCCAGAGCATTGGTCAACCCAAAAGACATAACCACAAATTCAAAGTGACCGTACCGGGTCCTAATGACCATCTTAGGAATGTCAACCCCTCGTACCCTTAGTTTATGGTAACCTGAATGAAGATCTATTTTGGAGAAATAGGTAGCCCCTTGAAGTTGATCAAACAAATCGTCAATCCTAGTAAGTGGATACTTATTCTTTATAGTGACCATGTTCAACTGGCTGTAATCAATAAACATTTTAAGGGACCCATCTTTTTTTTCACAAACAATGCTGTAGCACCCTATGGAGATATGCTTGGTTGAATAAAACCCTTGTCTAGCAAATCCTTGAGTTGTGCCTTCAACTCTTTCAATTCAACCAGTGCCATTCTATAGGGAGGGATAGATATGGGTTGTGTATCTGGCAAAAGATCAATGTCAAAGTCTATTTCCAGTTCGAGAGGAATGTCAGGCAAGTCATCGGGAATGACGAAACTCACTCACTACGGGGACCGACTCTAAAGAAGGGACATTGGATTCAACATCCATAACCCTAACAATATGATACATAATCCCTTTGGAGATCATTTTCCTAGCTTTTAGACATGAAAATAATTGCCCTCTAGGAATAGAATTCCCCCCTTTCCACTATAAAATTGGTTATCTAGGAAATTGAAATTTGACCACTCGGGTCCTACAATCTATTGAAGCATAACATGCACGCAACTAATACATGCCCAAAATCACATCAACATCAAGCATGCCTAATTCTACCAAATCAACCAAAAGTGTCAAAGAAATAGGATAACTCCTATATACTCTTTTAGCTACAACCAAGTCACCAACCGGGGTAGAAACTGAAAAAGTATCTATTAGGGTTTTGGGGAGTACATCAAATTTCATAGCCACAAAGGGTGTAACAAAAGATACAGTAGCACCGGCGTCTAATAATGCATAAACATCAATAGAAAAGAGTTGCAACATACCCATTACAACATTCGGGGAGCTCTCTTGGTCACCTCTTGATTGAAGAGGATAGAAGCGATTCTTCTTAGGAGCATCAGAATTAGAACCACTAGGAGGAGCTTGATAACACTCTCTTCCCTTGGTCGTACAGGTTGGACAATCTTTCAATTGATGCCCACTTTTTCCACATCCATAGCATACAACCATACCGGCAAGACATTTTTCCCTCATGCTTCTTACAACATTTGGCACATGTAGACCTCTCCATGGAAGGTCCACTCCTATTGCCTCCTTGAGGCTTAGATTTAGACACCCTATCCTTGTTGGTCTTAGGAGAATCAGAGAAGCTTTGGTTGGAAAACCTCTTCTTGAACCTTGGTCCACTTTGACCCTCAAACATACCCTTAAAAGAATTACCATCATCGGTCCTTGCCCTTTTTACCTCTCAATTCTTCTTCCTAAGCCTTGTCTCCTCAACTTGTTGAGCATACACCATTAGACATGAATTGTCCATATTGTCATGACGCATTGTTGCACGACATTCTTCCTCAATGGAGTCGCACACCCCCGTCATAAAATGGATCATTTCATCTCTAGGATTAGGTACTAAAGATGGGGCATAGTTGGACAACTTAGTAAATTTCAAGGAATATTCTTGGACACTCATACCTCCTTGACAAAGGTTGATAAATTCCTCCACCTTTGTTTCCATCTTTTCCCGTGGAAAGAACCTACCAAGGAATGGATTCTTAAACACTTCCCAACCAATGGGACCCGCTCTTATAGCCCTATTATTCTTTCATTGAGTAAACCATACTTGGGCTATATCTTTCAATTGATACCCAGCTAGTTTAGCCTTCTTAAAAAAAGTCACTCCCATGCCATCCACTATCTTTTAGACCTCTTCCGAAAGCTCTTGTGGGTCTTCATTTACCTTGGAACCAAAGAAAATAGGAAGGTTCATTTTTATGAAGGCTCTCAACCTTGAAGCCATGGTGTTCACATTAGGATTCACTCGAGCCCAACTTCCCTATTTTCTTGTGACGTTATAGCTTGGGCTTAAGTGGTGATGGCTTTAGTTTGAACCGTTATATGTTGAGTTAAGGTTTGGAGAGCCGCCCTTATCACCACATTAGTCATATCCCCTTCATCATTAGAAGCTTGAGGATCTTGGGGAGCTTGGGGAGGAACTCCCTCATTCACTTCCTCCTCTAGCATCCTCCTTGCATTCCCTCTTTCTGAATTCATTGCCTATAATCACAAGAGAAGTTTCAGAAAAAGGACTTCATGGAGTTAGGACTCCAAAGCACGACTAAAGAGTAATGGAAGAAGTGAAAGTTCCTAAACATCTTATAGCCTCTCATTCATAAGTGTAGCACGCTTCACACTCATAAACAAGACTCTACTAGACATGGTTCATGAGACATCAACCTAAATATCATTCCCCAAAACCTTATGCTCTGATACCAAGTTTGTCATGACTCAGGGTACCCCCTAGACTTAATGCAGCGTATTTGACCCCAAAAGGGTCGCATACAAGCCCTTAGCATATTCATAACATAATGACATGGTAATGATGTGAAAAATTTAAAAATTTTACAATCAAAGTTAAACTTCATTTTCATAATCGAAAATCATAAGAATATAGACTATGTCTCATTTACCATCTAAAACATAAGAATACAAAGTTTGGGACTTAGCCCTTTACGTCAATAAAGTCTCCATAGAAGAATTACAAAAGGAACAAAGAAATGAGTAATCCGTCCTCAAACTTGAGGACTCACCACTACTTGGAGATAAGCAATCCAAGTCTTCTTCAAGAAAGGAGAGTGTATGTCACGTAGCCGGAACCTACACTTATCCAAATGTAGAAGAAGCAAGGGTTAGCACATAATATGTATTATGTATGGAAGAATTCATAAAATCATTGAAATATGATAAAAAGGACATTTTTGTTAAAAAGTCTGCATATGACAAGTTTGGAAATCCACATGCACTTTCAATGTAGACAAGCCATAATCACATTTATACTCTTAACATAGTGAAATCATTACCTTAGCAACTCCTAAAGAATACTTGTGCAATGTATGGTTGACATCCCATAATACCAATCATACTAAGTATTCCTTTGAAGCTACCTTAGTCATACATATCATCTTTAGACCTTATCATAATCAATATTCATAAGTAAGGAAATAGTTATGTATATTAATTTAACATAAGCAAAGTCATTAATAGCAACTATCCATCCAACATACACGCATACATTCATGTCTCATCATAACATAAAGAATCAATACTATAACATCCTACTAAGTCTACTTGTGCAATGTAAAAGTGAAGTCCCATACCCCCACTCCTACTAAGTAAAACTCACGAAGAAGTCATAGTATATTTCCTATCTTATTCATTATCTTATCATAAAAAGAAAAGTAGCCATAACCGACATAAACCATGTGAGCTACATGGAATTTGATGTAGTATAACCCCACATCGAAAGAAGGTTTTTTACTTGCCTAAGGTAGAACTAAATGTATAGCTATAAGGTGGACCCACTAGCTAAAGACCTATGTGAGCACATAGTTAAAGGATAGGGAGATTGCTTCTAGAAACTCGACCTATTGTATTGGCGGAGGAACTTTCATCTCATGAGAATAGTTTAGATGACCCGACCTATTGTATTGACGGAAGGGCTTCTATCTCATTGATCAAATCCACTCGGTGCTAAGCATTATTTCCCAATTATACATAATTAGTCTTTAATTGCATTTACATGTGTGAATTAATACTTTGCCCTTCATTCAATAAGCATGATAAAATAGCTCATAGATTTAATAAAGTTAGAATGTATTTTTGACCTTGGAATCGACATTAGTATGTGAGTAGAACTTTCACATTACATTTATGGTGTTTTCATTAGAATAGAATTTCAATCAACACAACAACATTATCATCATCTTAGACAATTCATACATAATCAACTGTAAGGGTAAGGGAAAAATGGCCTTTCAATCAATACCTCAATCTACACAATAGTCATAGGATCTTCACTTTCTAAATGAATCTTGTGTCGAAATTAAACCTAGAAATATGACACTAGGTTTGAGTAAAAGAAGTTTCAATAACTAGATTAACATATATACAATTCATAGTATTCATCTTGCATCAATAAACCCATCACAATTCATGAAATTGGGATAATAGGGTAATTCCTGGGTTAATGGGGAATTTAACAATAAAAATCACCATTAAAAATGAAATCATCCATAATATAGGAGAATTAACATAATGAAATCAATTTTAGGAAGAACCCATGGTTGGAATGAAAACCTTAGTTTTATGAATTTGAAATCAAAGAGTTGAAGGGCTTCATGGAGAAAAGTATTCCATGAATCAAGTCTCCCATACCTTAATTGATGTTTTCCTACAAAATTGTAGCATAAAGCTTGGTGCTTGAACCCTAATCTTGACCTTCTTCTTTGTTCAATGGAGTCTACTGAGAGAATATTTTTAGAAGGAAGTTGGTTGAGTTTTGAGTTTGTGAGCTATGACAGTTAAAATGGTTGTTTAATAGTTAAAATATACTTATATATGTCCAAATAACTAATTTAAACCACCTCTAACCTTTAATAATTAATTTATGAATTAATGAAATATTTGCACTTTTGGCAGACTTAAGGTAGCTTCCCAGGCCCCTATCCATGAGACCCCACCCACGGGGTGTGGATGGAACCACGGACCATTCTAGTTGCTCGTGGTTTGGGGCTGGGGCTTGTCATGTTGGTTAGCCTTCAGGCCTCACCCACAAGACCCTTCTAGGGGGCGTGAGTTGGTCCACGGACCGTACTGCACGCTTGTGGAATGGGACTGGAACATGGAGGTCTTTGGGGTAGTTTGGGGAGACTAAGTCTGAAACCACGCCTCCTAACCACGGAGCGTGGTTCCACCCACGGCTCGTGGGTGCCCAAACGTGGTTCATGCTGTATTTTATAGCTTTTTGGACCTTTTCTTGGGTATTTCTCTAGGACCCTTAAGGTGTCCTAGAGGGTCGTGCCTTGACGTTAAGGCACTAAAACCCTAGTACTAAGACAGGGAAGTTATTTTAGGACTCTAACTGTACGTTTTAACTTCATTAAGCTACTAGACTATATGTTAGGCTTTAGCTTATGCCATTAGATTTTCGAGGTGCTACAATCTATTCTCAAATGCAATCACTGTATCCTCACACCAAAGATTTCCCTCACTCATGATAATTGGGACTAAGTACTATGCTCACGCTCTCAAAGAGCTTCTAACACTAGCAACAAACTACCATAGGCTTGCCCTCGCTTTCTATGCTCTATCTTGCAAACACCCAGAATAGGATAACTGTAGGACTTTATCTACATGTAACATAGGCTAATGTTAGTGAATGGTTATTTGGGTTTGTGAGTTACTAGTCCTTTGGTTTTCCAAAGTCTTGTTTTCACACAACTCTTTTTTGGGCGATTCCCTTTCTTTCTTCATTTCAGCACATCCTAGCAGCCATTATTTTCTTTTTCTCTTTTTTTTTTCTTTTGCTTGTCTTTTCTTCACAATTTTTTTAATGCATTTTTATGCACTCATCTCATTGGTTGAACCTTCTTTTTCACTTTTTCTTTCTGCTCGGATTGCAAACACCCCAACTTAGGCTTTTGGCCTGACTTGTGACATCGTATCTTTGGAGACCAAAGGATATGATATTTATTGGGTAAGAATTAAAGTTGATTTTTCAGCTCAAATCGGGTTCAAATGATAAGCTTTTTATTTGGTTGTTTTTATTTGGATTTTTGATGGCTTTACAAAAATTGCCTATTGATCCTTTCCTATCTGGTTATTCTTAGATTTAAGAAAGACTAATCGGGAAAGTTCTAGTTTCTGCTCCTAATGTTAGACTTCAAGCAAAACTTTCACACTCACATGACACAGGACTACACTAACCAGTTTCTTGGTTCACCAATTTATTGATCAGACTAGCAATGCTTAACGTGTAAATATTTAAGATGTCATCTAAAGAGCCTAACAGTCAAACCTCAGATAAAGGTAATCATTACACACAGATTAGCTATTGCACAGCTCAATACACAAACACACACATAACGACAGTTGTCACAGTAAACATAGAGTCAACCTCCATTCATTATAACAACATAGAATGGCAAGTTGCTCACCACCCCTTCTCCCAAAAAAAAGGACTTTTCCCTTATAGTCAGTAAAGAAAACAAAACAGGACTGTGAGGAAGGGTCATACCTACGGCGCTCTAGGCGTGGTAGTTGGCTCAGCATTGGCACCTTTATCAACGGGTGGACTCTCAAAACTCAGCATAGGATCAAGCTAGCTACCACTCGTCGGGGAAGGTGCTCCGCTACCAAAAGCTCCAGCTAACACAGCATCTTGTTGTTGTTTCTAACAAGCTTCTTTTTCTTTAGCGGCCTTCCTTGATGCCTTTCATGCTTTATTTTCTTGCCTTCTTTCCTCTTTGGACAAGTCAACAAGTATCTCCTCGTAAGATTCTTTGGCTTTGTTCCTCTTGCCGGACTTACTCTTGGGTAGTTCACCCCAAAACTCATAAAGTGATTGTGTGGAGATGTCAAGACCCAGGAGTAACCCCTAGACATAACATAGCGTACTTGACCCCGGAGGGGTCTCATACAATCCTTTAGCATCATCATTACATAAGACATAGAAAACAATGCAAAAAATTTAAAACCTTTACAATAGAAATCAAACTTCACTTTTCATAAAGGAAAATCGTAGGAAATCTAGAGTTTATCTCATACACCATATAAAACATAGGAATACAAAGTTTGGGACTTATCCTTTTACATCAATAAATGTTTGAACATGGGAAGTACAATAGAAACTAAGAAATAGGAAATCCCATCCTCGAACTTGAGGACTCACCTTAACTTGGAGATAAGCAATCCAAGTCTTCTTCAAAAGGAGAGTGAAATTCACCTAGCTGGAACCTACACTCATTAAGATGTAGAAGGAAAAAAAAGGGTTAGCATATAATATATACTAAGTATGGAAACATGCATAAAATCCTTAAATATGATAAGAAGGTCATTTTTCTTTGAAAAGTATGCCGTTGTCAAATTTAGAAACCAACATGCATTTATAATGTACAACACAAGCCATAATCACACTTACACTCATTACATGGTAATATCAACACCTTAGCAACCCCTAAGGAACACTTGTGCAATGTATGGTTGGCATCCCATAATACCAACCATACTAAGCACTCCTTTGAAGCTACCCTGGTAATGCACATCATATTTAGACCTCATTATAATTATTAGTCACAATCAAAGAAATAGTCACGTACATTACTTGATTACAAGGAAAGTCATTCACAACAACTATCCATTCAACAACCATGCATACATTTGTATCTCATCATAATATAAAGGAACCATCCTACAACATCTTACTAAGACTACTTATGCAATGTGGAAATGAAGCCCCATACCCCTACTCCTACTAAATAAACTCACCAAGAAGTCATAGTATAGTTCATGTCTCATTCATTATCTTTCATTTAGGGAAGAATAGCCATAACTGACATAGACTATGTGAGCTACTTGGAATTCAGTGTCATGTAACCCCACACCGAAAGAAGATGTCCTACTTACTTAAGGTAGGACTATATGTATTAGCGTCTAGGTGGTTCCACTAGCTAAGTCCTCTATTGGAACATAGTTGTGGGATAAGGAGATTGCTTCTAGAAATTCACCCTATTGCATTGGCGGAGGGGCTTCTATTTTAATGAGTTCACTTTGGATGACCCACCCTATTACATTGGCATAGGTGCCTTTCTTATTGTCCGTATCCACTCGGCACTAAGCTTTATTTCCCAAATTATACATAATTATATCTTGAATTAAATTTACATGTGCGAAGGAATGCTCTATCCTTCATTCAATACAATTCTTCAAAATGGCTCATAGATGCATTAAAGGTGAGAATGTACTTTCAACCTTAGAATCAACATTAGTTTGTGAGTAGGACTTTCACTTTACATATGGAGTGTTTCATGACAAATAGACTTTCAATCAACACAATACATCATCATCACCCTAGTCTATTCATGCATCATCAAGTATAAGGGTAAGGGAAGAACAACCTTTCAACAATACCATACTTTACATATTAGTCATAGGAGATTTACTTTCTAAATGAATCAATAGTTTATACCCATGTTGCATCCATATGTACAAACCCTAGCAATTTACCCCTTTTTAAGATCATGAATCATTTCTCACTATTACACCTAAATATACAACAATAAGCATGAACAAAACAAGATTCAATAACTAAATTCACATAGAAACAATTCATAGTAATCATCTTGCATCAATACACCCATCACAATACTTAAAATTGGGGGTCATGGAGGTGTTCATGAGTTAAAGGGGAATTTTACAATGAAGATCACCATTAAACATCAAACCATCCATAGTATAATGCAATTAACATAATAAAATCATTTTTAGGAAGAACCCATGGTAGGAATAGAAACCCTAGTTTTTGAAAGAGTTACCAATTTCGAAATCAAGAGTTGAAGGGATTCATGGAGAAAAGTGTTCCATGAATCAAAGTCCCAATACCTTAACTGATTTTTTCCCAAGAAATTGGAGTGAAAAGCATGGATCTTGAACCCTAATCTTCAACTTGTTCTTTGTTCTTCAATGGAGTTTAGAGAGAGAATATTTTTGGGAGGGAAGTTGTTTAAGTATGAGTTTGTGAGTTAAAATACTTGTTTAATACTTAAAAATACTTTAATATACTTAAAACAACTAATAATAATCGTCCCCCACCCTAACTTAATTAATTAGTAATTTACTAAACTATCCCCACACGGCTGACTTAAGGAGGCCTTCCCAGGTCCTATCCATGAGACCCTGACCACGGGGCGTGGTTTGAATCATGGACCATACTGGTCACTCGTGGTTTGGGTCTGAGGCTTGCCTTTTGGCCTTGGTCTTGGACACATGCATGAGCCCCTACCTACGGGCATGGTATGCTCTACGGACCGTGCTGTCCAGGCATCAAATGGGACTGAGACTAAGAAGTTTTGGGGATCATTGGGGAGGCTAAGTCTTGACTCACAACTCCAATCTATGAGGTGTGAGCCAGTCCACGCTCGTGGTCCCTATTTCATGAATGAAATTGTTTTTGGACCGCTTTTTGAGCAGCCCCTTGGCCCTCTTCAAGGACTATTGAGGGGTCCTTGGGGGGACCATGCCTTAACGTTTAGGGACTTAGACACTGTTACTAAGTTAGGAAAATTATTTAGGACTTTAACCTTACGTTTTAACTTCATTAGGCAACTAGACTACACGTTAGGCTTTAGCTTAGGTCATTAGATTTTCGAGGTGTTACAATATCTTCCCCATGGGAACATTCGTCCCCGAATGATGACCAAAAACCAAACTAAGTTTGAAGCTCTAGACTAACAGACCATCATGTATGAAACATCAAATATGTGCAAAAACTAAAATGCACTAATCACATCATGAACAATTTCAAAAGAGGAAATTTCAATTCCCTTTTACAATATAGCCAATGTAATACTAGAGTGTAGGAACTCCATCCACTAATCCAATATGCATGAAACTTATCAATCCACATAAATATGGGAGGAACTATCATCTCCAACTCAAGTAAGCTCAACACAACAATATAGAGCGAACATGTCATCTCATCAAGCATGTTCATCATTTCATCTCATGGAATCATTAATGCAATCATCATACAAAAATGCAAATCCACATGAGGACCATTTACATCATGCAAACTCAATATATGCTAAACGTGAATTCTCACAAGAACATGCACTATTTTAAGGAAATCATGAAAAATTCGCACCACACACAACTTTCAAAACACTTAAACTCAAGAGGAACTACTTACCTCAAGTTTGAATAGGAGTAGAAGGAAAAAGATGAGGATAACGGGGCTTCATATCGGCCTCGGCCTCCCATGTAGCTCCACTATCTAAGTGATTCCTCCATAGAACTTTAACAAAAGCTACTTCCTTACCTCTCAACTTTTTCACTTGCCAGTCTAAAATCTCAACCGAGACTTTTTTATAAGAAAGGTTTTCATGAACTCCTAAACCCACTAAAGTAAGAATGGAAACCGGATCACCAATACACTTTTTGAGCATGGAAACATGACATACTGGGTGAATCGGAGCCAACTCATTTGGCAAGTGCACCTCATAAGAAACTTTCCTAGTATGCTTCAAGATTTGGTATGGGCCCACATACCGGGGACTAAGTTTCCCTTTCTTGCCAAACCTCATCACACCTTTCATAGGTGAGATTTTCAAGAATACCCAATCACCAACCTCAAATTCAAGATCCTTTCTTCTATTGTCGGCATAGGACTTTTGCCGACTTTGAGCTATCTTCAACCTTTCTATAATTAGTCGAAATTTATCAATGGCATCATAGACTAGTTCAGGACCAATTAGAGCAAACTCACCTACCTCAAACAACCTAACTAGAGATCTACACGTTCTTCCATATAGTGCTTCAAATGGAGCCATATCAATGCTAGAGTGGTAACTATTGTTTTAGGCAAATTATATCAAAGAAAGATGATCGTCCTAATTACCGTTGAAATCAATCACACTTGCCCTCAACATATCCTCAAACTCTTGAATGGTCCATTCTGCTTGACCATCCATTTGAGGGTGGAAGGCGGTAATAAGTTAATATTGGTACCAAGTCCTTGTTGAAATGCCTTCCAAAAATGTGAAGCAAATTGAGTACCTCTATTCGATATGATGGACAAAGGAATCCTATGCAACTTCACTACCTTTTAGATGTACAACTTAGCATAATCTTCCACTGAGAAATTAGTCATGATAGGAAGGAAATGGGTTGATTTCATCATCCTATCAACAATAACCCAAAGAGAATTGTGTTACCTTCGAGTACAAGGCAATCCCGCAACAAAATCCATATTCACCTCGTCCCACTTCCAAGTGGGAATATTTATATCTTGGAGCAAACCTCCTGATTTCATGTTCTCTGCCTTGGCTTGTTGAAAATTAGGACATTTGGCCATAAAACCCGCTATATCCTTCTTCATGCCATTCCACCAATAGGTTTCTCATAGGTCATGGTATATCTTGGTGGCTCCCAGATGAATAGAACATTCCAAACCATGAGCCTCTTCTAATATTTTATCCCTCAAACCATCAACATCTGGAACACACAACCTACCTTGGTACCTAAGAACCCCATCTCCACCTTAGGAGAAAATCTCAACGGACTTATTGAGAACCGAATCTTTAAATTCCATCAAAATAGGATGAAGATGTTGCTTAGACTTTACATCAACCACAAAGGATGATTCGGAACAATGATGAACCATAACTCCACCCTTGGTGGAATACAAAAGTTGGACACCTAGACGGGCCAACCTATTCACATCATGAACCAATTCCTTCTTCTCATCTTCTACATGTGCCACACTACCCATGGACAATCTACTTAAGGCATCTGCAACTACATTGGCTTTGCTGGGGTGGTAAAGGACACATATGCCATAATCCTTTAAAAGTTTAACCACCCAATTTGTCGGAGATTCAAATCTTTTTGGCTAAACACATATTAAAGGCTCTTGTGGTCGGTAAACACATCTATATGCACCCCATAGAGATAGTGTCTCCATATTTTCAAAGCAAACACCACCGCTGCTAGTTCGAGATCATGAGTTGGATAATTTTTTTCTTGTACCTTGAGTTGCCTTGAAGCATAGGCAATCACTTTACCCCATTGCACGAGGACACATCCCAAACCCACTCGAGAAGCGTCATAATATACCACAAACCCATCGGTACCATCTGGTAAGGTTAACACTGGAGTGGATGTAAGTCTATTCTTCAATTCTTTTAATCTTTGCTCACATGCCTCCGACCACACAAACTTGGCTTTCTTTTGAGTTAAGGTCGTTAATGGAGAGGCAATAGAGGAGAAACCCTCAACAAACCTCCTATAGTAACTGTCCAAACCCAAAAAGCTTCTACTACTAGTAGGAGCTAGAGGTCTAGGCCAATACTTGACCATATCCATCTTTTTATAGTCAACCTCTATACCCATGCCCGCCACAATATGACTAAGGAAAGCAACCAACCTTAGCCAAAGCTCACACTTGCTAAACTTAGCATATAGTTGGTGGCCTTTAAGGACTTGCAATACTATCCTCAAATGCTTCATATGATCACCCTCACTACTTGAATAGATCAAAATATTGTGAATAAATAAAATCACAAATGAATCAAGATATTGCCTAAATACCCTATTCATTAGATCCATGAACGCCATCAGGGCATTTGTTAGACCAAAAGACATGACTAGGAATTCATAGTGACCATATCTTGTTCGGAAGGATGTCTTAGGAATGTCAACCTCTCTCACCCTAAGTTAGTGGCAGCACGACCTTAAGTCAATGTTCGAAAAGTAACTCGCCCCTTGCAGTTAGTCAAATAAATAGTCAATTCTAGGGAGAGGGCACTTTATTTTTATGGTGACCTTGTTTAATTGGTGGTAATTAATACACATCCTAAAGGACACATCTTTCTTTTTCATAAATAATATTGTAGCACCCCATGGAGATATGCTTGGTTGAATGAAATCCTTGTCTAGCAATACTTTGAGTTATGCCTTTCATTCATGTAATTTGGCCGAAGCCATCCGATAAGGAGGAATTGATATGGGTTGAGTATCTGGTAAAAGATCAATACCGAAGTCTATTTCCCGTTCGAGAGGAATTCTGGGCAAGTCATCTGGAAAGACATTCAAAAATTCCCTTACTATAGGGACCGACTCTAAAGGAGGAGTCTCAGACTTAGAAATCATTTTACAAGCCTTAAGATATGAAATGAATTGACCTCTAGGGATTGAATTTCCCCCCTTCCATTCCAAAATGGGCTCATTTGGAAATTAAAACTTTACTACCCGGGTTCTACAATCAATGGAAGAAAAACAATCTTGCAACCAATCCATCCCCAAGATTACATCAAAATCAAGCATGTCTACTTCAACCAAATCTACCAAAGTGACTTTGTGAGACAAAGAAATAGGACAATTCCTATATACTCTTTTAGCTACAACCGAGTCACCAACCGGGGTAGACATGGAAAAAGGTTCTTTTAACTCTTCAAGAGATACTTCAAATTTCATAGCCATAAAAGGAGTATCAAAAGATAAAGTGGCACCGGGGTTTAATAATGTATAAACATCAATTGAAAATACTAGCAACATACCAGTAATAACATCTGGGGACCTCTCTAGATCACTTTGGGATTGGATAGCATATAAGCGATTTTTATTGGGAGCATCGAAATTTGAATCACTTGGAGCATGGTTACCCTCTTTCCCCTTTGCTACACGAGTTGGACAATCTTTCATTTGATGTCCACTTTTTCCACATCCATATCACACACCCATTCTGGCAAGATATTTCCCCTCATGTTTCTTATCACACTTGGCACATGTAGGTCTCTCCATGGAAGGTCCACCCCTATTGCCTCCTTGAGGCTTAGGGTTAGACACCCTATATTTGTTGGGTCTTGGAGCATTAGAGTATCCTTGGTTGGAAAACCTCTTCTTGAACGTTGGTCCACTTTGACCCTCAAACTTACCCTTAGAATTACCATCATCGAACCTTGTTCTCCTTACCATTCTATTCTTCTTCCTAAGCCTTGAATCCTCAACTTGTTGAACATAGACCATTCGACATGAAATGTCCATATTGTCATGAAGTATAGCTGCACGACATTCTTCCTCAATTGAATCGGACAGACCCATTATGAATTAGCTCATCTCATCTCTAAGATTAGACACCAATGATGGGGCATATTTACACAACGTAGTAAATTTCAAGGAGTATTCTTGGACACTCATACCTCCTTGTCGAAGGTTGATAAATTCCTCCTCCTTTGTTTCCATCTTTTCCCGTTGAAAGAAACATTCAAGAAATGCCTTCTTGAACACTTCCTAAGTTATGGGACTCAATCTTATAGACCTATTATCCTTCCATTGAGTAAACCATACTTGTGCCACATCCTTTAATTGATACCCCGCTTGTTTGTCTTTCTCTATAGAGGTCATCCCCAAAATATCCACTATCTTGAAGACCTCTTCCAAAAACTCTTATGGGTCTTCATTACCCTTTGAACCCAAGAAAATAGGAGGGTTCATCCTACTAAAGTCTCTTAACCTTGAAGCCACGGTGCTTGCATTAGGATTCACTCGGGGCCCACCTTCCCTAATTTCTTGAGTTCTTATAGCTTGGGCTTGAGTGGTGACGGCTTGAGGTTGAACAATCACAAGTTGAGTCAAGGTTTGGATAGCCGCCCTTATAACCACATTTATAACTCCTTTATCATTAGGAACTTGCGGACCTTGAGGAACTTGAGGAGGAACTCCCTTATCATTCACCAACTCTTCTACCCTTCTTTTTAAGTTCGCCCTTCTGGTATTCATTTCCTATAATCACAAGAGAAGGGTTAGAAGAAATGACTTCATAGAGTTAGAACTCCAAAGCACGACTAAAGAGTAATGAAAAAACGGAATGTTGCTAAGCATCATATAACCTCTTATTCATAAGTATGGCAGGCTTCACATTCATGAACACAACTCTACTAGATGTGGTGCATGAGAGATCAACCTAAATATTATTCCCAAAAATTTATGCTCTGATACCAAGTTTGTCACGACTCGGGAATACCCCCTAGACATAACACAACGTACTTGACCCCAAAGGGGTCTCATATAAGCCTCTAGCATCATCATTACATTAGACATAGAAAATAATGTAGAAAATTTAAAATTTTTACAATAGAAGTCAAACTTCACTTTTCATAAAGGAAAATCATAGGAAATCTAGACTTTGTCTCATACACCATCTAAAAAATAGGAATACAAAGTTTGGGACTTAGCCCTTTAAATCAATAAAAGTTTCAACCAGAGAAGTACAATAGAAACTGAGAAATAGGAAATCCCATCCTCAAACTTAAGGACTCACCACAACTTGGAAATAAGCAATCCAAGTCTTCTTCAAAAGGAGAGTGAAAGTCAGCTAGCCGGAACCTACACTCATTAAGATGTAGAAGAAAAAAAAGGGGTTAGCACATAATATGCACCAAGTATGGAAACATGCATAAAATCCTTAAATATTATAAAAAGGAATTTTTTATTTGAAAAGTATGCCTTTGCCAAGTTTAGAAACCAACATACATTTATAATGTACAACACAAGCCATAATCATACTTACACTCATTACATGGTAATATCAACACGTTAGCAACCCCTAAGGAAAACCTGTGCAATGTATGGTTAGCATCCCATAATACCAACCCTACTAAGCCCTTCCTTAAAGCTACCTTGGTCATTCACATCATCTTTAGATCTCATTATAATCATTAGTCCAAATCAAGGAAATAGTCATGTACAGTACTTGAATACAAGGAAATTCATTCACAACAACTATCCATTCAACACCCATGGATACATTTGTATCTCATCATAATATCAAGGAACTATCCTACTAAGTCTACTTATGCAATGTGGAAGTGGCGTCCCATACCCCCACTCCTACTAAATAAACTCACCAAATACTCATAGTATAGTTCATGTCTCATTCATTATCTTTCATTTAGGGAAGAGTATCCATAACCGAGATAGACCATGTGAGCTACATGGAATCTAGTGTCATGTAACCCCACACTGAAAGAAGGTGTCCTGCTTGCCTAAGGTAGGAATAAACGTATTAGCTTCTAGGTGGATCTACTAGCTAAGTCCTATATTGGCACATAGTTATGGGATAGGGAGATTGCTCCTAGAAACCCGTCCTATTGCATTGGTGGTGGGGCTTCTATCTTATAAGTTCACTTTGGATGACCCGCCGTATTGCATTGGTCGAGGGGCCTTTTCGTCGATGTCCATATCCACTATATGCTAAGCGTTATTTCCCAAATTATACATAATTATATCTTGAAATGCATTTACATATGTGAAGGAATGCTCTATCCTTCATTCAATACAACTAGTTAAAATATCTCATAGACTTATTAAAGGTTAGAATGCCCTTTCAACCTTAAAATCGACATTAGTTTATGTGTAGGACTTTCACATTACATTTATAGTGTTTTCATGAGAAATAAACTTTCAATCAACATAATACATCATCATCATCCTACTCTATTCATGCATCATCAAGTATAAGGGTAAGGGAAGAACAACCTTTCAACAATACCATACTTTACAAATTTGTCATAGGAGATTTACTTTCTAAATGAAACAATAGTTTATACCCATCTTGCATCCATATGTACAAACCCTAGCAATTTACCCCTTTTCAAGATCATGAATCATGTCTCACAATTACACATAAATATACTACAATGGGCATGAAAAAAATAAGATTCAATAACTAAATTCACATAGAAACAATTCATAGTAATCATCTTGCATCAATACACCCATCGCAATACTTGAAATGGGGGGTCATGGAGGTGTTCATGAGTTAAAGGGGAATTTTATAATGAAAATCATCATTAAACATCAAATCATCCATAATATAATGCAATTAACATAGTAAAATTGTTTTTAGGAAGAACCCATGGTTGGAATAGAAGCCTTAGTTTTTCAACAAGTTACCAATTTTGAAATCAAGAGTTTATGGGCTTCATAGGGAAAAGTGTTCTATGATCAAAGTCCCCATACCTTAATTGATGTTTTCCCATGAAAATTGTAGTGAAAATCTTGGAGCTTGAACCCTAATCTTTAGCTTCTTCTTTGTTCTTCAATGGAGTTTAGAGAAAGAATATTTTTGGGAGGGAAGTTGGTTGAGTTTCAGTTTGTTAGTTAAAAGACTTGTTTAATACTTAAAATACTTTAATATACTTAAAACAACTAATAATAACCTTTTCCCACCCTAAATAATTATTAATTTACTAAACTACCCCCACATGGCCTACATAAGGCATCCTTCCAAGGTCCCATCCATGAGACCCCGTCCACAAGGTGTGGTTTAAACCACAAACCGTACTGGTCACTCGTGATTTGGTTCTAAGGCTGGCCTTTTGGCCTTGGTCCAGGACCCATCCATGAGCCCCCATTTAGGGGTTGTGGTATGGTCCATTGACCATGCTATCTAGGCCTCAAATGGGACTGAGACTAGGAAGTTTTGGGAACCATTGGAGAGGCTAAGTCTTGAATCACGACTCCCATCTACGGGGCATGTGTCAGTCCACACCTCATGGTCTTTATTTCATGAATGAAACTATTTTTAGACAACATTTCGAGTAGCCCCTTGGCCCTCTTCAAGAACCCTTGGGGAGTTCTTGGTGGCGCAATGCCTTAACGTTTAGGGACTTAGATACTAGTGCTAAGTTAGGAAAATCATTTTAGTACTTTAACCTTACATTTTAACTTCATTAGGATACTAGACTAAACATTAGGCTCCAGCTTAGGTAATTAGATTTTCGGGGTGTCACAGGAAGGTGCTTGATCGAGTGATTTCATCAAAGAATCTGGCATAACCAGAGTGGGTACTTGTATTGGCTTTTCAGCTAGTTTAGCAACCTGAGCTTGCATCTCAGCCAATTCATCTTTAAACTCTTCTTTATCTATTGAGCAGGAGGCCTGGAATCGATCCTACATAGGGTTCTCCAAACCATCCATCCGCTCATCTTTAATGTTTTTCTTCACAGCTAACACCTCTCTCTCTATTAGCTGAGGCATATGTTGCACAATCTGGTCTACAAAGGTCCTAGTTTTGCATTGATCTGCAACCAATTTCTTAAGAAAAATCTTAGGAATGGTGACATAGGTACCTAGAGCCTGGGAGGTAGAAGCTGGAGGTGGTGGTGCCTTTGTGGAAGGTTGTGATGACTCTCCCTGGTATGGACCTCTATCTGCATGTAGGATATCAATAAGTACATGAGAGACAATATACAATGTACCTACAACTACAGATTTCACACCGAAGAGATTGCTCACGACATCCTTGATTTTAGAAACTTGGATGAGTCTGGCTGCTTCACCCCATCTGTCGAATAGTTTGTGTGGCGGAATTTTTGCCTATTGGCATAATTTCCCTATCAAACAGGGAAATGCAAGTCCAACCCTCTCATTCAATGGCTTGTCTCACAACTCTGTCGCTATGATCCGCTCCACATTTATCGGGTAATCAACCATGAGGCATGCTACAAAAGATGCTAGGGAAGGAGATAAGGTGTTATCATTAGTTGTCTGTCTCAATTGCGCACGGACAACTGCCCATAAAACCTTGGCCGGAAAAGATAATGAAGTTTTAGTAATAAGAGTTGGCGTAGTTGTGACCGAAACTACATTCTCTCCATCTATAGCAATTTGCTTCGCAATCCATCTAAGACCCTCTCTCGAGAATTCTGATCCCCTATCATAGTTTCACTTGTGACGTCATGATCTTTGTATTCAAAAAAGGCTTGAAGATGGTGCAGTGTATTCCAAGCCATATAGCATCAGGTTTATAGTCGCCTCAGAGATATCTACCGATTTTCCCTTAACTATAACTGAATTGAGTGGACCCCAGGTTATAGTAATGTATTTTTTCCCACATTTCGTAGTCTCTATTTATGCAGCAAAGTTCATCAGTGTAGCTGCATAAGATGAATAAAATTCTCTGGCCAGGTGGCTAGAGTATTCTCCAGTCAAACTGATGAAATTGGAATGTCTGATAAATTTCTAGGAATGCTTTGATATCAGCTACCACCACTCTAGTCTTAGGCATGATTGGTCTACTTTTGAAGCCGCCCGCTTTGTTCACAATGCCATTGTTGAATAATTCTTCGGACCAGTTGATAGTCCACATAGAGCGGTAATAATCAATCAATTGTTGTCTTGCTGCGGGATCAAGTTCATGCATATTCACACATATCACCATGGTGTCATCGGTGGTAATCTCTATATCCTCATATGTAGCATCTGCCTCCCCCCTTACTCCAATTTCAGCTTTTGTATCTACCATAGGTGGAGAGACTGTTGCATCTTCTTGAGAACCGCTTCTAGACCCTGAACTACCCAATGAGTTATCAGCAAACTGGTTACCTGAACCAACATCAGATTCACTACCCGATTCTTCACTACTATCGAAAAGACTACCGCCCTCTTAAGATTAGAGAGGAGTGTCTTGGAGAATTGCTCTCTTTGTATGTGCTATTGTTGCCCGAGGTGAGTGATCTTTAGGTGTGACATTTATTTGCACCTTAGAACTACCAGACTCAGAGTCCTCATGAACCTCTGATTGAGAAGCAGTAAGAGGGGGGCAGGTTTGGTTGCGTTCTTTCTTTAGGGAGACATAATACCTGAGAAACACAACACTCATTAGTACAAAAATCAGTAAAATGACACACTAGCGGGTACTCAGGCTTCCCCTGTGTAATTACATCATGATGAATTGCCTTAAGAATTTCGTCACACAATCAATCATTAGGAAGGGCCACGGAATCAAAAGATGAACAGAAATCAAAGTACAAGAAAAATAAAATTTTACAACATAGGTAAACTCCATTAGAGATTTCACGGGCTGTGGTAGGTACAACAATCAGTAAAACCCCACGTGGAATCCTCATAGAGACATTGTACAACTAGGCTTCCCAAAGTATTTTCCACGGACGGGTTCACGGTCCATGAATGAACCACGTTCCGTAATACTGCCTGTAACCCTAACCAGTGATTATATGGAATGTCCAAGTGTGGTCCATGAGTGGTTTCACGGCTCGTAGTGGCTTCCACGATCCGTGAATCCTATAGTAGTCTTACACTTGGGAAAATAACCACAAATAATCATTCACTACTTCAACACACAGATCCCCTGATCACACACAAAGCCAACAAGAACAATATTCATTCACCCAAACACGTACCCACATAACAACACTATCTTTCATGAATTCAACTACCCTAAAAAACTCAAAACTAATTTAGACCTACTGTAATCATACCTAAGTACAGCAACATTAAACAATACCTAATTCAACTTAACCCACAACACATCAGTATAAATCACAAGTAACTCATCATATAATCATGCTAAAATTGAATAAATTAAAGTAATTCAAACTCACTTATATAAAAGATCAAACTCATGGCAAGTGATAAGAGAACTTACTTGGAATTTAGACGAAAATTTTGCTTAGAAAAAGGAATCAGTGAATTCGACTTGAGATTCTAGACAATTAGGATTAGGGTTTTGATTTTATGATGAATTTAGGATACATGGATGATGGGTGCCATTTAAAAACATTTAAGAATCATTATGGAAGAGAATAAGAGGAATGACCCGACCTTTGGCGCTTTAGGAATCATATATACGATTCTTTTTAATTTTGGTGCCATTGCAGGTAGGGTCGAGTCGGGTATTAGTAGGATTGGGTTATGGATGACAGACCGTGAAAGTGCTTGTGAAAATCACCTTGGTCCGTATAGTGGTCCGTGAAACTGACTTGGAAGAGAAATACTTACCTATGGTTCACGGGAGGCTAGATGGTTCGTAAAAATCATGACGGACCGTTAACCCTTTCGTGAACCTTTTTCTTGTAAATTTCAGTAGCTCCTTTAGGTTTGTGCTAACATTGACGGGCCGTGAATTTGCCTGTGAAGGTCACCATGGTCCGTGAAGTTGCTCGTGAAAAGCAATCTGAACCCAGGTCATGCAATTTTTAATCCATTCTCTCTTGCACACATCAACACACAGTGACTCTATAAAAATAAAGAAAAATAAGGAAAAAGAACAATACCTAATAAAATTACATCTTGGATTGCCTCCCAAGAAGCACACAATTTAAAGTCGTGGCGCGACGCAGATTACTTGATTACTCAAACTTCATCAAGTTTACATTACTCCACAATATTCACATCCTTTGGAACACCCAAGTATGCCTTGATTCGTTGGCCATTGGCTTTGAACCTCTCGCCCTTATCATTTTTCTGCTCAGTAGCACCCGATTGGAATACCTGTTTTACCTTAAAAGGTCCAGACCATTTGGATCTCATCTTTCCCGAAAACAGATGAAGTCTGGAGGTTAAAAGTAACACCAAGTCAGCAAGTTTGAAGCTTCTTTTCTCAATATTCTAGTCATGATATTGCTTCATCCTATCCTTATACAGTGCAGACCTCTCATAGGGTCTCAGACCAAACTCACCCATCTTATTGATCTAATCCAACCTTAGGTTTGCAGTTTCACTCCAACTAAGGTTTAGCTTCTTCAAAGTCCATAATGCTTTATGCTCAAGCTCAACCGGCAAATGGCCTGCCTTTCCAAATACCAATTGATATGGAGACATACCAAGAGGCATCTTCAAAGCTGTCTGATATGCCGATATAGCATCATCTAACTTCCATGCCTAATCTGTCCTTGTGGCATTCACCGTTTTAGCCAGAATTTCTTTAATTTCTCTGTTGGAGACCTCAATTTAGCCACTAGTCTGTGGGTAATAAGGTGTTTCTACCTTGTACTGTTTAACTCTATATTAGCCAGAAAAGAACTAAATACCTTATTGCAAAAATGGTAACCACGATCACTAATGAGAACTTTGGGTATGCCGAACCTTGAGAAAATATTCATCTTTAGAAAACAAACTACACTCTTACCATCATTCTTAGGCAAACTAACTGCCTCAACCTATTTGGACACATAGTCCACTACAACCAATATGTACTTCTACCCATAATAGCTAACAAATAGGCCCATGAAGTCGATTCCCCACACATCAAACAACTCTACCTCTAGAAAAGGTGTCATGGGTAACTTATGGTGCCGAGAGATAGCTCATTGTCACTGACACACATCACAACTCCTCAATACATCCATCGCATCCAGATGAATTATGGGCCAGTAGTACCCATACTGAAGTATGTTATGAGCTGTCTGAGCACCTTCATGATGACCACCTACCAGAAAGGAGTGATAGACTTTTAGAATATGCAGCATCTCATCTTTAGAAACACATTGCCTGATGATATTGTCAGCACATACCTTGTATAGATAAGGTTCATCCCAAAAATACTTACATCATGTAAGAACCTCTTCTCTTGTTGATAATTCAGTCCCTTAGGGATCAGATCACTAACGAGATAGTTAAAAAAATTAGCAAACCAAGGAATAAGATCAAGAGCAACGGCAAATACCTGCTCATCCTAGAACAAATCATTTATGTTGAGCTTGAGTTCCTCTTTCTTTTCAGCCTCCAACCTCGACAAGTGATTAGCCACTTGGTTATCACAACCTTTCCTATCCTTCACCTCAAAATCAAATTCCTAAAGAAGTAACACCCATCTAATCAACCTTGGTTTGGCATCCTTCTTGGCTATGAGATATCTTAGAGTTGCATGGTCCGTATGGACTATAACTCTAGTTCCCAGCAAGTATGTCCTGAACTTCTCAAAAGCATACACCACAACCAGCAGTTCATGTTCAATAATGGTGTAATTTTGATGTGCACTGTTCAGTGACTTAATAGCATAGTAAATCGAATGAAACATCTTGTTGTGCTTCTGCCCCAACACAACTCCAATCAGTACCACTAGCATCGCACATTACCTCAAATGGCTCAGTCCAGTCTAGGTGAAGAAATTAGCTTCTCATTTAGGCATTTAAAAGCTCTGTGCCACATAAAAAAAGTCACCTCCTTCTCCTAAAGCTTGCACATGAGGTGTGCAATCATAGAGAAGTCCTTGAAGTAACACCTATACAATCGACATGTCCTAAGAAACTCCGACCAACCTTCACACAAATAGGTGGAGGCAACTTTTCAATCACCTCAATTTTGGCCTTGTTGACCTCAATCCCTTTTTGTGACACCTTGTGTCCAAGGACTATAACTTCCGTGACCATGAAATGACACATCTTCTAATTCAGCACTAGATTTGCCTTATTGCATCTAACTAGGGCCCTGCTAAGTGTTAACAAACAGTCATTAAAGGTATCACCTACCACAGAAAAGTCATCCATGAAGACCTCCAGAGTATCCTCCACCATGTCAGAGAAAATAGACATTATACAACTTTGTAAAATTGTTGGTGCATTACATAGTCTAAATGGAATGCGTTTAAACACAAAGGTGCAATACAGACATGTAAAGGTAGTATTTTCCTGATCTTCAGGAGCAATTGATATCTGTTTGTAGCCAGAGTATCCAATCTAAAAAATAGTACCACCCTTTACCAGCCAATCTGTCAATCATCTTGTCCATGAACGGAATTGGAAATGATCCTTCATGGTCCACTTGTTCATCTTCCTGTAATCCATGCATACTCGTCATCTAGTGACTGGCCTCTACAAGACAAACTAACCTCGTCAATGCACTAGAATCTGTCTATGGGAGCTACTAATAACCGACATAAAACCATATGAGCTAAGTGTGGAGGCATGAATTGCGTGATCACTAAACTGATACCCATAGAGGGGACTTATCACCTATAGGGCATGTAGTTCTAGGAATTGAAGTTGACTGACCCTAGTCCTACTCGGTATAAAGCTTACTCCTAACTAAATATATGAACTTTATAACATAACTGAAGTAAAATGGATAGTTGAATAATCTTACATGCAAATCTAAAAATGCAACATGTATATCTGATAATGAAAAGTTCAAAAAATGAGGCATGTATATCTGTTTATCTGTCCTAGCTAATGTAGTTCATGAATTAAAAGAGCTACATAACTAGGGCTGTTAATTTATCCATGAATCTAGGCAAAACCAATACCATTACATGATAATCTGATTAGGAACCTTAAAATATCAAATTCATAATAATCTGCTGAAATTCTAGAAATCCTAGGTCTAGATAATATGGAGGAAATCAAGAATCTGACTAAATTCTAGGTATCTAATGGGTGAAAGGAACCCACTAGTGAAATCCCATATGCCTGGTGACAAAATTCATGGAGAAATCTTTCGATTTTGGGGCTAGAATTGATGAATACCTTGTAGTGTTTTCTTAGAGGGCTTCTCGACTTCTCTCTCTAATTTGCTCTAAGTTTCACTTGATTTTGGAGAATGATATTAGGGTAAGTTCTAATTAATGTACTAGGCTAAAACTGAATAAAACTACATAGTTTAGGGGTTAAACGACGTATTTTAGATGTCCAATCCGTAGGAGAAAAGACAAAAATAACCCTTCTTAAAAATCTAACGGGGCTGACCACGGCCTCTATGACGGTCTGTCAAGGAAACCACATACTGTGAAGCTAGTTATGGTCCTTGGTCTAATAGCTGCTGAGTTTGGGTGGTTCGACCACAAGCCCTACCATGGCCCGTGTAAAGGACCGCGGATCGTGAAGGTTGACATGGTTCTTCACTTGGGTTTGTGGTCTTCTCGCTCAGGTCACGGTCTATGGAGGGCTCCGTGGTATGATGTTAGGGCTAGGCGTAATTCTGACTCTCCACCATGGGCAATAGTGTGGCCCGTGAGGTGGTCCATGGCTTGTGAAGGGTCTCGTGGTCCACCTTTGCTGGAATGTACTGAGTCTACGAGCAGGTAAATGGACAGTGGTCCGTCTCATGGTCCATGAACCTTATCGTGGTTCAATGGTTCAAGCATTTTTCCTGCTTCATTTTCTAAATCTGGTTTCTGAGATGTTACAATATCGTCCTCGAATGAAGTCTAACTAGCTGGATAGGGAGGGAAAGAGCTACAAAAGCTACCACTAAGTACTAGAAATTGATTTATGACTGAACTAAGTTTCAAAATCATGAAAATACGATTAAAATGCAAGTACAAACTGAAGGAACATGATACCGAGACATAAACTACGCATGAATGGCTGAAAAACTAAAGAGGAACTATTACCTCAAGCTAGAATGGAATCGGAAGGAAAGAGATGAGGATACTTGGTCTTCATGGTTGCTTCTGCTTCCCAAGTAGCTCCCTCTACGGACTGACTCCTCCACAAAACCTTTATTAAAGCGACTTCTTTGTTTCTCAACCTTCGAACTTGACGATCAAGAATCTCAACTGGTACCTCTTCATAAGTGATACTATACTTCACATCCACACTTTCTAATGGTACAATAGATGCTGGATCACCCCACACACTGCATCAGCAACGTAATGTGAAAAATCGGATGCAGTGTTACTATTTCTATTGACAACTCTAACTCATAAGCTGTTTTACCAACTATTTTCAAGATCTTGTAAGGGCCTACTTATCTACGACTAAGCTTTCCTTTCTTACCAAATCTCATCACCCCTTTCATAGGCTACACTTTCAGGAAAAACCCAATCATCAACTTGGAACTCCAAGCCCCTTCTCCTTACATCTGCAAAGCATTTCTAGCAACTCTGGGCTGTCTTAAGTCTATCTCTAATAAGCTAAAATTTCTTCATAACATCATGAACTGAATCTGGCCCTAATAACGCTACTTCACCTACTTCAAACCAACCAATTGGAGATCTACATCTATGCCCATACAATGCCTCATAAGGGGCCATCGGAATGCTGGAATGGTAACTATTATTGTAGGTTAATTTATAAGAGGAACGTGATCATCCCAACAACCCTAGAAATTGATAACGCAAGCTCTCAACATGTCCTCTATGTCCTGAATGGTACACTCTGCCTGACCATCCATCTGTGGATGAAACGCTGTGCTAAGATTAACTTGAGTAGCAAGACCTTTCTGAAATAACTTCCAGAAATGAGAGGTAAAATGAGGACTTCTATATGAGATAATAGAAAAATGAACTCCATGCAACCTAACTATCTCATTAATGTAAAACTTGGCATAGTCCTCTATCGAATCTGTAGTTTGAACAGCCAAAAAGCGTGGAGACTTAGTAACTATGTCAACTATCACCCAAATGGAGTCATGTTGTCTGCGAGTAAGAGGTAAACCTGTAATGAAATCTATGTTGATCACTTCCCACTTCCAAGTAGGAATGTTGACCTCTTGAGTCATAACTTCACTTCCTGACAATTAAGGCATTTAGCCACAAAATATGCTATATCCTTTTTCATACCATTCCACCAGAATACTTTCTACAGATCATGGTACATCTTAGTGCTGCCTAGATGAATAGAATACCTGGAGTTATGGGCTTCTGCGAGAATCTGTTGTCTCAACTCACCAACCTTAGGAACACATAATAGACCTTGATAGTGAAGCAAACAATCTCCCCTTTTGGAGAAAACCTCAATTCTCTGCTAATGAACTAAACCCTTTAGTTGAAGCAATATCGGATCATTGTCTTTCTTTTCCTTAACCTCCACTACCAATGAAGATTCTGACCCATTCTTAACTATTACACTGCCATCTCATATACTCATAAGGCGAACTCTTAAGCGAGCAAGTCTATGAACATCTTTTGCTAGCTCTCTCCTTTCATCCTCAACATGTGCTACAATACCCATAAACAGTCTACTTAGAGCATCTGCTACTGCTTTTTTCCTTACTAGGATGGTAAATCACATTCATATCATAATCTTTGATGAACTTAAGCGATCCCCTCTAGTGAAGATTCAAATCTTTCTGGGTGAACACATACTGAAGGCTATTATGGTCTGTGAACACATCTACGTGAACACTATAGTAGTAGTGTCTCAAAATCATAAGTGCAAACACCACTGCTGAAAGCTCAAGTTCACGGGTCAAATAATTATTCTCAAGCACCTAAAGTTGTCTAGAAGCATAAGTTATAACCTTACCTTGATGCATCAACACATAACCTAGGCCGACTCTGGATGCATCACAATAGATCACCTAACCGTCTGACCTCTGGTAGAGTCAAAATAGGAGCAATAGTCAACCTTGTTTTCTTTTCTTCAAAGTTTTTCTCACAATCATCTGACCACTAAAATATAACCTTTTTTTGAGTCAAATTAGTCAATGTAGAGGATATGGACGAAAATCCTTCCACGAACCTTCTGTAATAACCAGCCAAACCCAAGAGACTTTTGATATCTATAGGTGAGGTAGGTCTGGGCCATTGTTTCACTTCTTTTATTTTCTGAGAATCCACTTGGATCCCTTCTCTAGACACAATATTTCCAAGGAAAGCAACATTTTGCAACCAAAACTCACATTTGCTAAACTAAGCGAATAACTGGCGATCTTTGAGAGTTTGTAGGACAACCCTTAAATGAGTTGTATGTTCTTCTCCATTCCTAGAGTAAATGAGGATATCATCAATAAAGTCGATAACAAACAAGTCTAGATACTACTTGAACACTTTGTCCATTAAATCCATGAAAGTTTCAGGAGCATTAGTTAGTCCAAATGACATAACTACGAATTCATAATGACCATACCAAGTTTTAAAGGCAGTTTTTGGGATGTCACTATCTCTGACTCTAAGTTGATGATAACCGTATTTGAGGTCTATCTTTGAGAATTGACTAGCACCCTGAAGTTGGTCAAACAAGTCATTAATCCTAGGGATAGGGTATTTATTCTTGATTGTTATTTTTTTCAACTGTTTATAGTCAATGCACATCTTGAGGGAACCATAGTTCTTTTTTCACGAACAATAGTGGTGCACCCCATAGGGAAATACTCGGTCTGATGAAGCCCTTATCTAGGAGGTCTTTCAACTTCTCTTTCAATTTCTAAGCTCAGGTGGAGCCATTCTGTAAGGAGAAATAGAATTAGACTGGGTATCTTGAACGAGATCAATTCCAAAGTCGATTTTCCTTTCGGGAGGAACTCCGGAAATATATTCTTGGAACTCATTAACTACTAAAACTGACTCAAGAGTTGGGGATTTTGGAGCTTGAATTTTTAAACCGAACTAGATGATAAAGATAACCCTTAGAGATCATCTTCCTAGCCTTAAGGTAAGAAATGAATCAACCCATAGGTTCTAAGCTACTACCCTTTCATTCTAAGATTGGTTTGTTTGGAAATTGAAATCGAACGATTCTTGCTCTACAATTGACTAAGGAATAATAGGAATGTAACAAATCCATGCCTCGAATGATATCTAAATCTACCATCTTAACTCTACAAGATCTGTCGAGGTGACTTTCTGAGAGACTGTGATAGGGCAATTTTTGTATATCAGTGTAGCTACAACTAGGTCACCGACTAAAGTAATGAGAGTTTCTGGACTAACATCAAAGTTGACTACTATATAAGAAGTTACAAAGGAAATAATAGGCCCTGGATATAATTGAGCATAAACATGTAAGTTGAAAACTTGTAACGTATGAGTGACAAAATCAAGAGAATTTTCCTGATCCTGACGAGCCTGAAGAGCATACAACCGGTTTTGCTGCTGACCACCACCTGTACCAGATGAGTTACCCTGCTGAATCAGGTGATCTAGTGGTTCTTCTAAAGTTGTAGACTAAGCCTTACCATTATTGCCTCCTCAACCCTATTTAGAAGAAGGGCAATCTCACAACTTGTGACCAGACTGACCATACCCAAAATATCCTCCCACTCCTACAAGACACTCACCCGTATGGTTCTTACCACACTTTGGACAAGTTAGGTAGGTTGTAGTGCCTGAAACACTCCCTTGAGACATAGAGCCTGATGTCTTACATTTTTGATCCTGTCAGAACATGGACAATAGAACACTAGCTGAAGAAGTTGCTAGGGCTGAAGACTTTTGTTGAAATTGCGATCAATTTCCACCACCCAATTTCTATTTAGAATACTCATAGTTTCATGTCCTAGCATTCTTATTGTCCTTAGCTTGTTCCGTAATCTTATCTCCTTCAACCTGCTGAGCGTGAGTCATGAGCCTAGAGATGTTCATATTTTCCAACAACATAGCATTTCCACACTATATTTTCACAAAGTCAGATACCCATACAAAAACTTGTTCATTTGACCTCTGAAATAAGCAACCATATGAGGAGCATACCTGCAAAGTTGGTGAACTTGAGTCCGTACTTTTGGACTAACATGGAACCTTGCCCCAAGTTCATATACTCTTGAGATCTTGCCTCCCTCAACTATCTTGGGAAGAACATGTCCAGAAAATTATCCCTAAAGCACTCCCAAGTGATAGGAGTTGCATCTGTACCCCTGTTTTCTTTCCATTAAGTACACCAAATGTGAGCTAAATCTTTAAGTTGGTAGGATGCTAACTCCACCCTATCATTTCAAGTCACTTACATCACTCCAAAGATCTTTTTGACCTCATCTATGAAGTTTTGGGGATCCTCACCAATCTGTGACCCTAAAAAATCAGGCGGATTCATCTAACGAAATCACGAACCATGGGTGCCACTCATCCACCACTAGCATTTGCAGGAACTAGAACATGTTGGTTGTTCTAGTTGGTCACACTCTGAGCAAAAAGCTGAATGGCGTTCTGAAACTCAACATTCAAAACTTCCTGATCAGGGACAGGAGGAGCTGCGTTAGCATTGCGTGCATTAGAACTCTTTTTGTAAGCTCTATGAGGAGGCATGATCTGAAAGTGCATAACATCGAGTTAGAAATGTTGAATTAGATCATATCTTACGCACGATAATAATATCAAGAGAGTGAACTTTTCCTAAAACACTTTGTAGCCTCGCTCTCATTAGATGTTATGTACTTCATACCCATGAAAACGACTCTACTTAGTGTGGCTTTTCAAATATCCTAGGACTATTAAGCCTAGTGCTCTGATACCAAGTTTGTCACGCCCCGAGGCTATCCCCTGGATGCGCACGGATTCTAGGATCACGAGTGACCCCAAGCTAACTCCACTAGCATATCATAAGCATACATAAAGAAAACTAAATTAAGAAATTAATGTGTGGAAGGTTAAAACATCATGTAAACTGAAATGATGGGGAATACCCATTACTATCTGATAATTAAACTGTGATTTTAATGACAATTGAATATCAAACTCCAAAGATAAACTGAATCTAACTATGTCTGAAATAAAGCCTCTAAATAACTAGAAATGATGGGACATTCCCTAGATAGGTCTAGCAAAACTGAAACGAAACACTGAAATGTAGAAAGGAAACATGTATGTCATCCTAGGAGAATGAGGACGCACCACTAATACTGCTGAGTTGAAGATCGAGAACTGATTTATATGTGATCTAAAGGTTGAGGACCTAAACCTACATCAAAAGAAGATGTAGCACAAAGTATGAATGAATACTTGAAAGGTACTCAGCATGCAGGATAGAATAAAGCTAAACAATATACATAACTGAAAATACATATAACTGAGCAATGGTATAAGATAAGCATGATACTATATTGAAAATACAGAACAGGAACTAACTGAATGTAATGACCAAGTTTATAACATACTAAAAAAAATACTGAACTATAACTAATAACCTGGTCAACACACTAGAATCTAACTATGGGAGCTACTAATAGCCGACATAAAACAACATGAGCTAAGTGTGGAGTACGATGTATACGCCTAATCGAGAGGACCCAATATACCCTGCCAAAGGTATAGAGGCATGACTAGCATGATCACTAAACTGATGCCCACAGAGGGGACTTATAACTGATTTCACGTATCAGGACACTATTTCCAGTTGAAGTACCAACAATCATGAGTAGTAATATAACCCAACTAGTGAGTTGGGGTCGAGTCCCAAGGGAGCAGTTCGTAATTGAGAATCAATAGAAAAAAAGAAAGCATAAATGTGTTCAAGTCAATTATAGCTATAAACATTGATAAATAAAAAAATGATAAATTAAATAGTGACAGAAGTGTCAAGTATCAAAAGGGGGTTTTGTAATCAGTTATCACCTAAAACGACAAGTATATACAAAAATAGAAATATGGAGATGGGATTCTTGGGATGTGATAGGATTATGGGAAAAGTTAAACAACCGAGTAATTGCTATTGATAGTATATCACCATAAATTAGTAACTAAGCTAGACTATAATTGGGGTAAACTTTCTTTCGAACAATTTACCCTGAATCAAGTCGGTTCTCTCGAACACTAATGAGTCGCAACGAAACACATCCTTCGCTTTAGTCCATTCACTCTCTCGAGCTAAAGGTGTGGGAGAGGGTTTAGGATTCACTCTCTCGAGTTGAACCGAGAACAACTCGATAACCACAGACCATCGATTTAGTAGTTTTGGTTATAAAACCTCTCTATCGAGCAAGCCTAAAACAGAAAGTTAAAATTGTATTTGCAACTACAACCCCATTAAATTCAAACAAAACTACTGAACGAAATCACCTTTAAACAACAAATGAACTATTAGTTAGCAATACTCAGCAGTAAATTCAACCCATATTCACATAATCAGACCACAAGAATTGGATAGAAATCGATACCGAAAAGTGTTTCCATCAAGTGGGTACGATTGATATGGTCTTTACACACGTCTATAATGAAGAATCTTCCATACCCACTTCCAATTTCTTAGAAATGGAAATCTTCGAATCTTCAAAGTTGAGGAAATATGTCTCTCAAAATCATTTTTTTAAATTCTAAACTTCAAAAACTAAATAATAATATGATTCCTTAAAAAATCTCAGTATAGCATAAAAATTTAAATAAGTATTTATATTTGTCAAAAAGTGTGTTGCGAAGGACCATTCATCACAGTTATTCGGGATCGGCGATCCATTCAGCAATCTACCATTTGGTCATTTGTATCGCCTTTTTGCTTTTTCCTTCAGCACCCTTGAGGTCCTATAACTTTGGGTGATATGGCACTACATCTCAGAATTGTTCGACGATTCGCCAACTATTCCTTTCTATCGTCAACTTGATTTTCTCCTTTATGGCTTGGCACACCAGAACATTAGGCGAGACCAAGGCTATTTGGTGACTCACCCAATGGCTTAGGCGATCCTCAGGCTTTCTTTTCTTTGTTCTTTCAACTGCCTTGTTCACTTTTCCTTAATAGTATCCATGCTTTGTCCATAAGTTCAAATACCTGAAATTCAAGGATTTATATTAGTTAGTGAGACAAAATCTTCATTCGAGGAAACTAAATCTATTAAAATTAAGCCCTAAATGAGTCCAAATCATGGACTCATCAACACCCCCAACTTAAACTTTTTCTTGTCCTCAAGTAAAACTCAAGTGCAGCAGTTCAAAAAAGGATATCTCAAACAGTGTTACACAAGACTCAATCATGAGTGCACACAAAAAAGACTCAACTTACCCATGCAAGGACCAATGGTGCACTCAAAGATTCAAGTTGTAACTCACCACTATGAAAGAATTTCAGGCTCACATTACTTGCTTCAAATGCAAGTTCAAGATCAACAAAGGTAATCAAATGCCCTCACACAAAGAATGATTCCATATTCACACACAATGGTTCATAATATAAAGCTCCAGAACCAAATGCAACGCTCACACTCAAAAAGATGAACACAATGTATTATTTCACCCATAGGTTCGCCCATATTTTCCAATCGACTCTTGGTTTAGCTCATTCCAGATCAAAAAGGACTTTTCATGGCTTGTAATGGGCTAAGTGCAAAGGTATGGTCATTTAGGCCCATAGGTTGTAATCCTCATGAAATGTGATGCGAACAACACCTTCTTTCCTTTTCTTCATTATTTTTATTCAAAATCAAAAGTCACCAATTATTCCTCTTTCATGTGCCGTTGAAAACTCCATTTTCTTTCTATTTTCACAACTTCATTCCATAAATTTTTTATTCTTTTTCTTTTTCATTATTTTCTTATCTTTTTTTTTTTTGGTATGGAGGGATTCCATTTTTCTCAAACACATGGGTAAAAGGGACTTTTTTAGTATTTTCTTGATTAGCCTTTTCTTTTCACCACACCCCTAACTTAGGCTTTTGGCCTATGTTGGCTATTCAAATAGGTTTAAAATCATGAGGATTATGGGTAATGGATTAAGAGAAGTTACATTTTCATCATGTTTCTTCCAAGAAAAGGTTAAGGCTCATAGGGTGCTAAAAAGGTTCACAAACTCACAAGGTAGGCCACAAAAGAGGTATAATGTCAAATTGGTTCACACTCTTTAAAGTTACTGAATATAATCTCAAGAAATTGCCTCACTTTGTTAACCAGACTAATGGGGAAAATTATAGGTGTCATCATACATGGTTCACACTAAGCTCATCACACAAGGCATCGACACTAATGTCAAAACAAGACTCCACACTTTCACTAGTTTGCAAAGTTCATCACAAGAGACTCAGTTCGATACTTGGCTAGTCACAATGAGATGCAAAGAGTTCACATATTGACTATGCAATTTTTCTTCACATATTGACTATGCAACTTTACTTTACTTTATCGTAGCTGCACATTTATTTTTGGTCGATTATGAGCACTATTTAAGTCATCGATATTGATCAAAACCGATACTAAAATTTGTACACGAACAACCACATTCAATACAAACATGAGGTGGCAAATTTTTTTTTTTAAAGGGTCAAAAATCATTTATAATAAAAAACAAGGAGCCACAAGCTCAAACATCCACAAAAAGTAGTGTATAACACAAATTTAGCTCAAAGCCTAAAAATATATACAAAATAAGAATTACGAAGGTCAGACAAAAGGTGGGCCTTACCCCACCACAAATAAAAGCATTTATCCTCAACTACAAACAAACTAATAATATCCAAAAATCAAAAGAAATAAAGATGGAGAGGGAGGTAAAGAGGGGATATTGTCTACACAGTCACTCCATCTATCTGAGCATCGGTGCCCGGTGCATCAATCTAGTCTCACGCCTCAGTACCCGGGGCCACCTCAAAAGGAACAACAACTGCATTAGGAGTAGCCAAGGGAGTATGTGCTAAGGAAGCATGCACAACATCATCTACCATAGCCTCTTGAGTCTCAATAAGGCCCTCATATGAAGCTTCCTCAGCCACCCTGAGCATCTCTTCATCAGTCTCCGTCCTAGACTCAGGATCAGCAACTTCCTCAACTCTACCCTCATCTCTAGTGGTAGCTAGAGGCATCTCTAGCACACCTGGGATCTCCAATGTCTCAAAGATCATAGACATATTGGTGGACTTTAGCTGATCCACATCGTTCCGTAACACAACTATAGTAGCTTTTAAGGCCGTCACCTTTTCGGTGGCCCATTTACCACGCGCATACACTGTTAACCTTGCCATAAGGGAATTAATGGCAACACTCAATGGTGTCACAACATTAGGCAGGGTAGTATGAATCATGCCCAGAATAGAGGTCTTGAGTTTGGCAGCTAGAAGAACAACAGAATGGGAAAGTTGCCCCATCTAAAGTAATGAAGCCTGGGTAATCAGAGTCCGGGAGACAGAAGCAGTAGGTCTAGAGGGCAGTACAGTGGTAGAAGAATTAGGAACATCAGAAGGTGTAGCGGTAGAGGTACCTGAAGGCCCATGGGCTGAAGTATGCAAAGATGCCTTTGTAGGTATGGAGTTTGTGTCCACAATCGGGGATGAGTCCCCCGAGACTGTGTTCCTTTTATTTTCAGCCAGGGACTTTAAATACATAACCTCAATACTCTAGATATTAGTAGAGGATGTGGGAATCAGCTCCACATCCTTATTTATATCTCTAGGTACCTGAACTCATCTGCATAACTCGGTGATCAACAGTGGGAAGGGAAGAGAGGTCTGGCGCTGCTTGGCTTGCATGAGCATTTCTTTTGTGATGATTATCCCCAAGTTTTGCATTGACCCCTTAATGAGAAAGCCCAAACAGGCTTCGGCGTGGCGAAGAATAGACTCATGTTGCGAGGGCATCATTGTGCTGCTGATGAAGCCAAACCAATACCTCGCTGCCATATTAAGGTCCTTCTTTCAATAGATGCTCCAAATTCAAGCCACTTAGCAATGCAGTCTGATATCAATGGAGCCAAACACTTCTTCATGTTCTCCAGAGTTGTTGTCCTGATCTTATGGAGATAGTCATCCTCAAGCCTCATAGTGCATTCTAATAGTTCGTTGATGGTAGTAAAATCACATTGCACTTTCTTACCGCTAATGACCATGTAGTCAATTGGCTTGAATTGAGCTGTCGTCTTCTCCCCTTGTGGTATCAATGTACTTTAAACATTGTATAAATCTCGGACCTAGTCTTGTATATACGGTCCACGGGGTTTTGTGAAGATTTAGAACTTATGAAACTTCAAACAACTCATAATCTATGGGTAACTGTCAATAACTCCATCAGTGGATAGCCATTTCTCCTCAATAATCGTCCTCAGCCCCTCAGTATTTAGTCTGTTCATAGACTTTGGGGGAGGACCTTATACAGGAGGTGCTAGGACTAAATCCTATTTTGGAACTGGAGAAGAAGAAGTGGTGGGCTGAGGAGTTTTGATCCTAGACAGATCATGCATTTTTTTTATTTTAACTCTGCCCTCTTCGCTGCGATAAGCTCATCATCATCAGACGCTATAGTTTGAGGCTCCTGATGCTCACCCTCTCTCTCAGATGTGGTGAGGTAAGTGTCATAGATGTCGTCACTGTCGGAGCTTGCCTCCGGTGACGCAGATGCTTTGCCTTTCCCACTAGTTGTGGGATGTTTAGTGGCCTTTCCACTGGATGCAGTTCCTTCCTCATTGAGTTTAATCCCTTTTTCTTTCCCTTGGGGTGGCATATTTGTTCCTACAACATTAGATCTAGACATGTCTAGAAAACATCGAGAAAAAGTTAGAAACATTTCAGTTAAAATCATAGAAAAACAGTTGCAGACAGGCTCGCCGAACTGAGTCGTCGAATAGCTCTGGCGAGCTGGATCGGGCTCGCCGAAAGATTGGCTCAAAATTCATGGTAAATTAGCGAAGAGAATGATCTTTCGGCGAATTGCCAACAACTTTCGGTGATCAAGAATTAGCTCGCCGAGAGTTAAATTGCAAAAAGGGTTCAGTGGTGCAGAAAAAGGGCGATCGAAAAGTTTTTCAGCGAGTCGACGAGTATCCTCGGCAACCTCATTCTTCTCAATGAAAGTTACAGAACCCAACAACATATAAAGCATGAATTTAAAGGTGAGATGGTGACAATAGGAGAACCGCCGCGTGGTTTGGCGAGCTCGACCCAGCGTGCCTATTTTCAACCCAACTTCTCGAGTTCAACCCCAGAACCCTCGAAAACAAAATTGAAACATGCATTACTCAAATTAAATTAAGATCCATAACACCCATTACCCTGGGATATTTTGACTTCTCTCGATTTTGTAAAATTTGGCCAATTAACGGCTTTTGCCCTTAAGAATGATGTCATCCATTCTATAATTGGGCAAATTACTTCTGTTGGCACAAATACGGGCTATTCAGTCTTCACCCAACCAAACTAAACAATATACAAGCATAACCCCACAAAATTTAAATTATTTCAACTCACAAGAATTCAGGATTTTGACAACCAAAACAATACGGGCAATATTATCAATTTAAAATAGGCATTCAAACACACTAATCCTATGAAAGAGGCCCATCACAAATCAACAACATAATATTGCTTGCATAAGAGTAAAAATTACTAAAAACAAACGTGAGATTCAGAAAACCAACCTTTTATGCCGATTAAAACAAGATATAAATGTTAGACGGCAAAGTAATCCAAATCCGAGCACCAATCTACAACTCAAATACAGTAATAAAGCAAGAAATATAGAAAATACTAAATGGGTGAGTTTGTGAAGATGAAAAGTGAGGGAAAGTGAAAGAATTTGAAACTTTCAAACATTTGGCCTTAAAACCGTCTAGTTCTTGTCCAGTCGGTGATGTTAGGCATGATCACTGAATCACTCGGTGACACACCGAGTGATCAAATACGTTGCCAAGTTTCTTAGGACCTCCAGTTGAACTGGGGGTCCGAACGTTAAAATAGTTCAGGATCGCAAAGTACGTCGGGCATTCCATGAGTTGGGCATTGCTGTAGTAATACCTTTAACCTAGGCCACATCTCATGGATATAGTTTCACCCCCCACTTGCTTGAATGTTAGGGGGTTGTCCCTAAGATTCTATAATTTCAGAAGGCGGTGATCCGTTTGATACCCATAGTTACAATTAACACTCATATTTCCTGTTGCAATACATAAACAAGCAAAACAAAACTAAAATTAACTAACTAGAACTATAGCTAAAACAAGAACAAAATCCAACTTAACTAAAAATTCTCAAATAACACCACTCCTTGGCAGCGGTGCCATTTTTGATTTTATGTATCAGGACACTACTTCTAGTTCAAGTGCCAATGACCATAAGTAGTAATATAACCCAACTAGTGAGTTGGGGTCAAGTCCCAAGGGAGCGGTTCGTAATTGAGAATCAATAGAAAAGAATAAATATGTTCAACTCAATTATATCTATAAATATTAACGAAGAAAAACATGATAAATTAAAGGGTGACACAAGTGTCAAGTATCAAAAGGAGGTTTTGTAATCAATTATCAATTAAAATGACAACTAAAAATGAAAATACAAATATGGAGTGGGAATCTTGGGATGTGATAGGATTATGGGATAAGGTAAACAGCCGCATATTTACTATTGATAGTAAATCACTGTAAATTGGTAACTAAGCTAGATTATAGTGGGGCTAAACTTTCTCTCGAACAATTTACCCTAAATCAAATCGATTTCTCTCAAACACCAATGAGGGGCAATGAAGCACAACCTTCACTTTAGTCCATTCAGTCTCTCGAGCTAAATGTGTGGAAGTGTATTTAGGATTCACTCTCTTGAGCTGAACCCACGATAACCCAATAACCACAGACCATCGATTTAGTAGTTTTGGTTTTAAAACCTTGCTTTCGAGCAAGCCAAAAATACGAAGTTAAAATTGTATTTGCAACTACAAACCCATTAAATTCAAACACAACCACTGAATGAAATCACCTTTAAATAGCAAATGAACTATCTATTAGCAATACCTAATAGTAATTTCAACCCATATTCACATAATCACACCCCAAGAATTGGGGTTTTAGCTAGACATAGTAAAGAGATTGAAATCAATATAGAAAAGTGTTTCCATTGAGTGGGTACGATTGATATGGCCTTTACAAATGTCTAAGATGAAGAATCTTCAATACCCATTTTCAATTTCTTAGAAATGGAAATCTTCGAATATTCAAAGCTAAGGTAAAATGTCTCTCTAACTCAGTTATAAGTTCTAAACTTCAAAAATTGACTAATAATTGGATTCCCTACAAAATCTCATTATAAGCTAAAAATTTAAACAAGTTATTATTGTCAAAAAGTGTGTTGCGAAGGACCATTCAGTGCAGATAATCGAGATCACTGATCCACTCGGTGATCCACCCTTTGGTCATTTGTATCGCCTTTTTTGCTTTTTGCCTTCAGCATCCTTGAGGTCCTGTAGCTTTGGGCGATAAGGCATTGTATTGCAGAACTATTCGTTGATTCGCCGACTGCTCCTTTCTATCGACGACTTGATTTTCTGCTTCAGGGCTTGGTACATTGGAACATTAGGCGACACCAAGACCATTCGGTGACTTGCCTAATGGTTTAGGCAATCCTCAAGCCTTTTTTTCTTTGTACTTTTAGCTGCACTATTTCTTTTTGCTCAATAGTGTCCATGCTTTGTCCCTAAGTTTAAATACCTGAAATTCAAGGATTTATATAAGCTATTGAGATTAAATGTAAATTCGAGGACACTAAATCTATTAAAATTAAGCCCTAAATGATTCCAAATCATGGACTCATGAACAACCTATGGGGGCATGTAGTTCTGGTACTTGAGGGTGACTAAGCCTAGTCCAACTCAGTATAAAGCCTAGTCCCAACTGAATATATGAAATTTATAACATAATTGAAGTAAACTGGATAGCTCAATATTCTAACATGAAAATTTGAAAATGCAACATTTATATATGATAATGAAACATTCAAAAAATAAGGCATCTATATGTGTTTATCTGTCCTAGCTAATATAGTTCATGAACTAAAAGAACTAAATAACTAGGGTTCTGAGTTTATGCATGAATATGGGAAAAAACAGTACTACTACATGATAATCTGATCAGGAACATTAAAATAACTAATTCATAATAATCTACTGAAATTCTAGAAACCCTAGGTTTAGATAATATGGAGGGCATCAAGAATCTCACTAAATTCTAGGGATCTAATGGGTGAAAGGAACCCACTAGTGAAATCCCACATACCCGGTGATGAAATTCACGGAGAAATCTTTCGATTTCGGGGCTGGAGCTGATGAAAACCTTGTTGCATTTTTTTGGAGAGCTGCTTGACTTCTTTCTCTAATTTTCTCTAAGTTTTTCTTGATTTCGATGAAATATAGATTAGGGTATGTTCTGATTAATTTACTTGGCTAAAATTAACCAAAACTACATAGTTTAGAGGTTAAACGGCATAGTTTAGGTTTCCAATACATAGGGGAAAAGACCAACATGACATTTCTTAAAAATCTAATAAGGCTGACCACGACCCCTCTGTCAGTCCATCAAGGGGACCACAGACCGTGAAGCTGGTCTTGGTCCTTGGTCCAATAGCTGCTGAGTTTGGGAGGTTCGACAACAAGCCCTACCAAAGCCCGTGTGAAGGACTATGGGTACTGAGTCCATGGGAAGGTCAATGGATCATGGTACATCTCATGGTCTGTGAACCCTATCATATGTATTTTTCCTGCTGCATTTTCTAAGTCTTGTTTCTGAGGTGTTACAACACGATTTATGGAAACTTTGTGTTATCTAAACTCATCCCATATCAGTGCTCAATACTACTACCAAAAGGTAATTATCTCATATGTTTAAAAAACATAACTTTTCTGTGGTTTGAGGTGATTACTCAAAATCTATCTCTTAAAAGAGATGGTACTCAGAATCGAAAACTCTTTTGAAAATCGGTGTTTCCTCTCATCTTAAATGTAAAAACATTTATTCTTTGGGAATACTTAGTTATCTTATAACCTTTTAAGGAAATGAACTCGGCTCTACTTTTTCTCAACTCAATGCTTAAGTGTTAAAACAAGTTTAAAATAATTGTAAAAGTCTTTTTGGAAAGACTAAAAGAACTCTCTAGTCTTGACTCTTAGCTCTACCTTAAATTTGAATTATTGATTCAAGGGTTATGATCTCATTTTATAGATTATCTCATGATTTTTAGACGTACCTTAGAGTATTGAAATCAACTAGAAAACATAGTTACGATTTGAGGGAACTCAAACAGAAAGAAGTGGGAAAGGGTAGAGGACCTAGCAACCCTAGTCTACCGAGTGGCGCAAGGCACTAGACATTGAAGTTCAGAGCTTGGTTTGGGATGCACCGAGTGGCGCGGCACGCCAGAGCCCAAACTACATACACTTTTCATTGGTGCACCAGCCTCCTTCCTAAAAAACCCAACAAATTTTCTCACTCATTTTCTAACCCCAATTCACCTATAATCAAATGGTTTTAGATTTGAATACCCATCATTAATGCCCAAGAATCTACTAAAAAACAACCTTAAAACTCATATGATAAACTCAATAACACATCAAAACCTCAACATTCAAGATTATGAATGAAACTTCAACAAAATTCATCAAGAACTCAATTCATTTACTTTCAAGAATGAAACAAAATTGAATTAATCATGATTGGTGCGTGGGTGAATGAACCCAATGCTATGTGAAGTCACATACCTCTTAGGTATCAACACTTGGCGAAATCCGTAACGAAAATCCTCAAGAATTTAACGAACACTGACTTTTTCTCCTCTTTTCCTCTTCTTGAACTTCTCTCAAAACCCTAGCATAAATTTGGATTTGCAAAACTGAACCAAATTAGTTTAGACCCCTAGATATTACCAAATTTCTTTTGATCTTAGTTGGGTAAGAAAAAGACAAAAATACCCCTCATAAATCTGGATAACTTTCATGAGTTAGACAGCCCAACTTCAAACTCGCATATCTCGCTCATACAAGCTCGAAAATCTTCAAACTCATAGGTGTTGGAAAGAGGATTCCAAAACTTTTCATTTGATATCTTATGGGCCACGTAACTCCTTCTGTACTCAAAGTCATGGTCGTTTAATGTTAACCCAAACCTCATACTTAACATAACTTGCAAAAATTTCCAAATTTATTCTTTCCAAAAGTAGTTCTTCCAAATTCTAGTTCTTTCTAAGGGGTTTCAATTGTAGTATTGAATTTGTATGCAAGAAAAAATAAACATTCTCAATGCTAGCGTAAAATAATAAACCACATTATTTTAAAACTTTATTCGCCTCTACTTAGATGTACAATTTATTTCTGGAATGAAAAATCATGTTTATATCCTAAAAAGGAACGTCGAGTAGAATCAGTTTATATATATATATATATATATATATATATATATATATATATATATATATATATATATATATATATATATATATATATATATATATATATATATATATGTATGTATGTATATATATATATACATACATACATATATATATGAATTGTGTCTATGAGGTTTCAAACGAATTTTGAGGATCCATTCATTGAGTTTTTTTTTAGTTGTGTGTTGTTGATGTTAATGGATTTGCTTATGCATTGGGATGTTTGCTTTCTCAAAAATATTTTTAGCGAGGTAGTTATAGTAGCAGTAGCAGTAACAGTAACAGTAGCAGTAGTAGCAATAGTAGTAGTAGGAGTAGCAGTAGCAATAGCAGGAGTAGAAGTGGAAGTAGTAGCAGCAGCAACAGCAACAGTAGTAGTAGTAGCAGCAGCAGCAGCAGTAGTAGCAGTAGCAGCAGTAGTAGGAGTAGGAGTAGGAGTAATAATAGTAATAGCAGTAGCAGTGGCAGTAGCTGTAGCAGTAGCAGTAGTAGTAGCATTAGTAGCAGGAGTAGCAGTAGTAGCAACAACAATAGTAGTAGTAATAACAGCAGCAGCAGCAGTAGCAGTAGTACTAGTAGTAGCAACAGCAGTAGTAGTAATAGCAGCAGCAGCAGCAATAGTAGTAGTAATAGCAGTAACAGCAGCAATAGTAGTAGTAATAGCAGCAGCAGCAGCAGTAGAAGTAGTAGTAGCAGGAGTAGCAGCAGTAGGAGTAGGAGGAGTAGTAGGAATAGTAGCAATAGTAGTAGCAGTAATAGTAGCAACAGCAGCAGCAGCAACTGATCGGGAATGGGGTAACTTATATGAAACTTTTGCAGCAGCAACTCGGGAATAGGGAAACTTATGTGAAACTTTTCCTCCCCACACCTTAAATAATCATATACCGAGATCTTGTATTCGATCAATAAAGAGCAGCAACAGCAGTAGCAGCAGTAGTAGTTGCATTTATTCAATTCTTTTTTGTTTTGTGATTGAAAAAAATATATTGTTATGAATAGTTTGTCCTAAATGGTGCGGTTGAACTATGATTCTCTCTCTAATTTGAACTAAATGGGCAATCTAAATGTTTTAGTCATCTACTAAATTTTAGTTTAGCAGCAATTGGTATTTGATGGTTTAATAAACCAACTTGAATAGATTATAAGTATTAAATTGCTAGGCTTAAAAAGAATATAATGCAACTATATGCTTCTTTATTATTTGTTGAGTGACTTTTATTTATATCAATTCTATGGTAGTATTGAATTTGTATGCAAGAGAAAAACATTCTCAAAGACAAGTAAAATAAATCACATTATTTTAAGACTTTATTCGTCTTCACTTTGAGATACAATTTATTTGTTAAAGGAAAATTTATGTTTATATCTAAAAAAGGAACTCTTGTATCAGCTAATTTTTCTTATGAATTTCTTGAAGCTAATTATTTTTAGTTGAATATCATATAAATTATTTTACAAATTAGTAGTTGATGAGTTTGAGATTTCAACTCATGTAGGGCTTTGTTTTAATAGTTTAAGTGTCCTCAAATGCCTTATGTTATAAACTGATGTTAAAGCATTAATTTACAAGTATGTAGGCTAAGAAACAAGGCAAGGAAACTACAGGACAAAAAGAAGCAAACAAGCTGAGAACCTTTACCCTGATCATAGAAAAGACTTGAGAACATTTACCCTAATCATAGCTAATGTATTTGGTAATCGTTTCTCTACTTTTATAATGTTTAGCTAAAACCCCAATTCTTACGATGTGAGCATGTGTTTATTTGTCTAAGTATCTTATGGGTACTGTTGTTTAATGATGAAATTATTGTTTTAATGTAGGTTTAATCGTTAGATGTGTTTTAATTTATGGATTATAGTTGCAAATGCAATTCTAGTTTAGTGTTTTGGCTTGCTTAAGAGAGAGGTTTTAGAACCAAAGATTTTGATTAAGAATTATAGGTATTGGGTTGATGTGGGTTCAACTCAAGAGATCGAATCGTAAACTCAACTACCTATCTAGCTCGAGACAGTGGATACATTAAGGTTGTGGGTTGTTTATCTTGTTAAGCTTGTCAATGTTCGATAGAAACACTTATAGCTCATCCTACCAATAATATTTCAGCAAATTGTTGTTAAATTTCAATTAACCTTATAGTGTAATTAGCTTATAAATGATCACATCCCGAGAATCCCTCTTAATATTGTTGTTTCCCCTGTTTTTGTACTTGTTCTAGCTGTTGATTACAAATCAAAACCCCCCATCTGACATTTGTTGTCACCCCCTAGATTTGTTTGTATGTTTTCGATAATTGGTATTCCTATAACCGCTTAGACCACATTTGTACTTTGTAATTAAATTTGAATATTGTACTACTCCCTGTGGGTTCGATCCCAACTCTTTGTTGGGTTTTATACTAGATAACTATCGTCTTTACACCTAGAATTGGAAGTGGTGTAAACTGATATGCTAAATCAAAATGGCGCCGCTTCAAGGAGTGGTGTTATTTAGAATTCTATTACTGAAGTTGAATTGTGATCTTTTTGGTAGTAGTTAAATCGACTTACTTTGGTTTGTTTTTGTGTTGGTTTGTGTTGAATAGAGGAAGAAATGACTGTGAACAGAAGTAATGGTAGCCAATTTGGCCACCAAGATGATATTGGGAACTTGAATGATCGGAATGACCCAATCCAATTGGGTGGTGTTAGTGTAATACATCTACCACCATTTGAGGGGAATGTTGTCTTCCATGTTACAAGCACAATACTACAGCTCCTCCAAATTAAAGGATTATATAGAGGGATGACCAATGAAGATCTCCACGAGCATATTCTGAACATCGTGGACGTTTGTGGTCCATTCTCATTCAAGAACATATCACAAGAATCAGTACGTCTTAGGTTGTTTTCATTCTCTTTGATAGGTGAAGCTACCAAATTGCTGAGTTTCCGAGAGACTCAATCACCTGTTGGGATGAACTTACCACAACTTTCCATGTGAGATTCTTTCGCCTGTCAAAGATGATGACTCTTAGAGATACTATCCAAGGGTTCAAATGCTTGGAGGGTGAACCAATCCATGAGACATGGCTTAGATTTATGAAGTTGGTACTTCAATGCCTGACCCACGGACTGCCAAACCATATATTGTTACAATACTTTTATAGGAGTCTTGACTTGGTGAACAAAGGAGTTGCTTATCAACTTATTCCCGGAGGTATAATGCAACAACCCTATGAAGTAGTCTCTCAACTTCCTGATGGCATGACCAAGATCAATAGAGCATAGTTCACTCATAAGGACCAAGTGTCTCCTCACACTTTTAGGATGACAAATGAACATATCAAGAAGGATCAAGAGAGAGACCAAAATATGGCAAAAATGATGACCGAGCTAGATCAATTGTCGAAAAATATGATGGGTTATGGGTTGAAGAGTGTAAATGTTGTGGATGCTTCTAGAGTAAACCCCGAAGAAACACAATTTGAAGCAATGTACAATGAGGAAGAGAACTTCATTGCCAATTAAGGAGGAGGATTTCGCTCAAATTACCCAAGGCTAAGTGGAAATCCAAGCTGGAATAGAGAGGATGGATAGAGAGATCGTGATAGGGAATAGAGTGATCATAATGCTACATGGAAGGAAAGGGACGGTGAAAAGTTAAGATATGTCCCACCTCATGAATGTTAAAGGCGTAAAGAGCTGACCCGGAGAACTTCTGTATAGAAGACATGCTTGCACGCATTCTAAATAAGGTTGAAGGGTCCGACAAAGTGTTGAAGAGATGAAGGAGGATGGCTTAACTCTAAATCAGATAGTGACTTCTCACTCAGCCTCTATTAAACAAGTAGGGACACAAATGGGTCAAATCATGACTCAATTGAACTCAAGGCAAAAAGGGGGTTTGCCAAGTGACACAACGCTCAACCCTACAAATAAAGCTTGAATTGGTATATTCGTCGTGCCACGGCATTAAATAAGGTGCTTCTTGGGAGGCAAACCATGTTTTTGATGATTTAAATGTCGTTTTTAAATAACAGGTGTTGATTGTGAAGGTTGAAAAGGTAAAGTGTTGGAAAGTGGAAATTAGGTCAGAAAAACATCCACTCAGCAACTCCTCAAAGAGGCTGGTGAGCTCGACATGGACCATCTTTGGAACCATCGAGCTTGATGGGGAACTCTGTAAAACTGAGCGAGTCAAAGGATCAGTCGGTGACTCGCCGAACAAGTCAGCGAGCCCGAATTTATCTGCCATTAGAACCTCCAAATTGATGGTAGTTATGTAAAACTCGGCGATCCAAATTACCATTCGGTGCATCGCCAAGTGGTTCGGGGGATGCAACTTATATCGCCAATTGGTGCGGGAACTGAAAGGTTATAAAGAACAAATAGTATAACATTTCAAATCCTTTCACTTTCCTACTTTTTAAATCCCATATTTTCTCACTCAATTTTAGTGTTTTACTATTTTCATACTTGTACGCCTATTTTATTTGGATCAATTCTCAGGATTGACTTTGGATTTACTTTGCCAAGTAGCTTTACAAATCTCATTACGGCATAAAAAGGTTGGCTTTTTGAGCCCTAAAACTCTATATGTGGTTATACTCGAATGCTATCGGTATTTTGCTATTGAATATCATTGGGTAATCATTATGTAATTGTTTGTTGGCCTAATTTTAAGCGAAATCATTATTAATATGGCTTCAATATTGATTCTCGTGTCATTGCTAAAATCGTTTGGTTGTTTTGAATGTAGGTTGGGTCTAGCGGGGTGAAGTCTTAGTAACTATGAATTGTGCTAAATGTCATATTTTTCCCAATGATGGAGTGGTTGACATCATTCTGAATGACAAAAGACATTAAATGTCCAATTTTGGCTAAATCAGGAGAAGTTTGAGTACCCTAAGGGCATAGGTAGTATGGGTCTTGCTTAAATTTCATAGTGTAAGTGTTTAATTTTGATTTCATGGGTTTTGCGTTTGATTTTGAAGAGTGGTGCGAAAAACTGGCATGAAGCACCATTTGGCGAGCTGGGTTGAGCTCGCCGAAAGGTTTGGCAGTTCGCCTAAGTCCCCTTAGATCGCCCTTAATTTCTTTAAATATTGAGTTTTTATTCTGTAACTTTTGGCGATATGCCGAGCTCGCAAAGTTCACTCGGTGATTCACTGAAAGTAATTTTGGATCACCCTTCTGCACCCCTAAAATTCATTAAAATACGCTATAAGTTTTAGCAAACAACTTTTAGTTCACCGATTGGTGTCAGCGATACGCTGAATGACCCTAGACATCACTGACCAGCTTTGAATTTTTGAAATTTTTATTCTAGAACTTTCGGTGTGCCCGACCTGGCTAGCCCAAAAGGTTCGGCAAGCCAGACCTGGCTTGCCAAAGTGGTTCGATGACTCCCCAACCGGTTCAGCGAGTCTTCTTACAGTTATTTTCTCAAGATTTTCTTGAACTTTCCTAACACTTTTCATGTTGTTTTGCAGGAATAGCTAGACCCAAAGTCACTGGTAGAGATGCCTCCCAAAAGTGGGCACATGGCATAACTATTAATTAGGATGCAACTGCATCCAGAGCAAAGGCAACAAAACTACCTCCAAAGGGAGGCAAGAAAAACGAAAAGGCGCCCGTAGTTGTGCTTCCTAAGTAGGAAAGCTCAGACAGTGAGGGGGACTCACTGGATTGTCAAACTTCTATCTCTGACCCTAAGGAGGACTAACTATTAGTGGCTCAGAGAGCAAAACTATGCTCCAAGTCATTGAATGATCCATCTAGGATCCCAGAGCCTCCGATGTCCGCCCTCTCAACTGTAGCTCTAGTGCCTATTCTAGAGTAGATAGTAGTCCCAGCGCCACCAGTATAGGGTCCTCCTCCCCGATCACTCAACCGACTGAAGGTTGAGGGATAGATGACCATATTAGAGGAAAAGAGACTATCTACCGATGGTGTGGTAGATAGACATTCAGAGTTGTAGGACACTCTCAGATCCACAAATTTGAGGTTTTCACCAAACCTCGTGGCCCATACATTCGTACTTGGGTGTAGGAATTATACTCAGCGTACGACGATTTGGTGTCGAAGGGAAAGAAGAAGGCTAGTGCCTTCAAGTTGGTGGATTTTGGTGGTAGTCTGATGTAAGAAGGTAAATACAGGAGCATTGACATAAATATTATATTTGGTCGCGACTACGAGTTTATGAATGACTACCAGAGCATGATCTAAACACATACTCTGAATGACTTAAAAGGTTGGGTGGCCCCCCTTATCTCCTACAATACCCCCAAGTGTATTGAAGCAGGTGAACCCATAAAGAAGAAAGACCTGAACATTGCTGCTTGATATTGGTTCGGGTTCATCAGCAACACCATCATGCCATCACATAATGAGTCTATTCTCCGCCACCCATAATTGGCTTGTATTAGGTTCATCATAACAAGGAAGAGTTGAATTTGAGATTGATTATTTAGTAGGAGATGGCCATGAGTGCCAAGCAGAGTCAGACCTCGATCCCATTTTTGGTGTTGATTACTGAGATGTGCTGATAGACCTATGTTCCAAGAGATAAGTAGAGGGATGTCAAGGTTACACCTACCTCTTATATCGAAATTCGGCGTATAGAGGCCAAGTACATGCATGACGAGGCTGACACGAGGAGGGCAGCCCATGTGGACATATCCTCAGATGTTGATGTTTATATGCTACCAACAAATATAGTTCTACACACTCAGGACAGTAGGACATCAGGTACATCTCGGCCTTTTTATTCTGAGATTACGACAAAATCACATGCACCCCCTCCCCCTAGATCTTAAGCTGCTGCTACTTCTACATCCTAACCCCCTATCACCCAGGCCATGCTTTACAAGATGGCCCATTTAGCATGTCACGCCACGAGCATACCCCCTAGACACGGACACGGGACTTAGGATAACGAGTAACCCCTAACTAACTTTGTTGACATATAATAAACATACTCAAGTAAACTGAATAAATATACACTATGCGGAAGATAAATCATATAATAATATGAAATGATGGGGAATACCCATATACTAAATGTGAATAAGAAACTGACAGTTTGAATACCAATGAAAAGTCAAACTCTAACACTGAAGCTGAAAATAACTATGTCAAAAATAAATCCTCTACTGAGTATAAATGCTGGGACATGCCCCATCTAGATCTAGAAAAACTGAAAACTAAAACTCAAAACAAGAAGGATAATCATATCACTAGTTCTCGAAGAATGAGGACTCACCACTGATGTTGCTAATTATGCTTGATCAGACTGCTGAGAACCTGAACCTACATCACGAGAAGATGTAGCTCAGACTATGCATCAGTACTTGAAAGGTACTGAGCATGCAAGAAGGAATAAAGTTGATTAATAACATAGATGAACAAGCAATAAAGCAATGAAATAATCTAAACGTGATAAGGATACTGGAAATACTGAACATAACTAAATTGAATGCAATGACCAAGTTTATAACATACTGAAACTTAATACTGAACTATACTAATAACATGGTCAATGCAATAAAATCTGACTTAACTGTAAGGGAGCTACCAATAACCATCATAAAACCACAGGAGTTAAATGTGGAGTCCGATGTATACGCTCTATCGAGAGGACCTAATATACCCTGCCATATGTGTAGAGGCATGCTCGTGTGATCACTAAAATGATGCCCTCAAAGGGGACTTACAACCTATGAGGCACGCAGTTCTAGGACTTGAGGTTGAGTGACCCTAGTCTACTCGATATTAAGTTTCCCCTATGATTAAGTAATTATCACTTTATGACTGAAATGTTGTAATACTGGATAGCTCAAAATACTAACTTGCAAACTGAGAGTGCAACATTAATATGCTGATAATAATGCATTCAAAAACTGAGGCATGTATATAAAACTAAATTAACTAGCCTAGCATGTGTAATTCATGAACTAAAAGAACTACATAGCTAGGTTTCTGAGTTTATGCATGAACCTGAGCAATAACGACACTGAATTAATGATAATACAATTTGGATCATTGTAATAGCAAAAACCCAACAATTCTAACATTCAAGAAACCATAAGTCTAGATAATATTAAGGGAATCATGATTTTGTCTGAAATCTAGGGACCTTATGGGTGAAAGTAACCGACTAGGGAAATCTCACATATCATGTGACAAATTCCACAGAGAAATCTTAGGATTTCGAGGCTGAAACTGAAGGAACCTTATTGCGTTCTTGAACTAAGGTTCTTGACCTCTTTCTCATCATACACTTTAATTTTTCTAAGTTTTAAAGAATGATCTGACTTAGGTAAGTTCTAGATATGTTTCTAGGCTAAAACTAACAAAAACTACGTAGTTTAATGTTTAAATGACATAGTTTATGGTCCAACGCATAAAGAAAAGACCAAAAGACCCATGACTTAAAACTTGTCGGGATCACCGACAGACGAGACTGACGGACCATTGATCGACTGACGGTCTGTGCTAGTTAACCATTAGTCAATGACTAGGATCTAAATCTGGGGGTTCAAATTACGACCCTGGACCATGGACCGTGGTCTGACCTATGATCTGTAGGTCCTAGCATGGGTCAAGACTTAGATTATTATTCTGGGGGTTTTGGAACTGAAAGCTGGGGGTTGAACTACGGCCCTGGACCACGGACCATAGCCGAACCTACGATCCGTAGGTCCCAACGTGGGTGGAACCTCGACTAGATTTTTGGACTGCTTATGGTGAGGGCTATAGGTGACCTTCCATGGACCACTAGCACGGACCATATGGTCCGTAAGTACTGCTCTTCGTTGGCACGTGTAGCTTCTAAAATCTATAATTTGGTCTATTTAGGATACGGGGTGTTACATTATCTCCCCATTGGGACAATTCATCCTCGAATGAAGACAAAACTAGCTGAAATAGAGGGAAAGAGCTGCAACCCTACCAGAAAAGAATTACAAATACTGACTTCTGATTGACCTAAGTTCCATGAACATGAAAATACGCTGAAAATGCAAGTACAAACTGAAAGGACAAGATGCTAAGACTGAAATTGTGCATGAATGACTGAAAAACTGAATAGGAACTATTACTTTAAGCTGGAGTGGAATCCGAAGGAAAGAGGTGAGGATACTTGGCCTTTCTGACTGCTTCTGCTTCCCAAGTAGCTCCCTCTAGGGACTGACTCCTCGACAAAACCTTGAATGAATAGACTTCTTTGTTCGTATTCATAAGTAAGACTATCCTTCGTAGCCACACTTTCTAAGGGCACAATAAATGCTGGATCACCCACACACATTTTTAACAACGAAATGTGAAAAATTGGATGTACTGCTGCTAGTTCTGTTGGCACCTCTAACTCATATGCGACTTTACCAATCCTTTACAAGATCTTATAAGTGCCTACATATCAAGGGCTGAGTTTCCCTTTCTTGCCAAATCTCACCACCCCCTTTATAGGTGACACTTTCAGGAAAACCCACTCATCAACTTGGAACTCTAGTTCCCTTATCCTCACATCTACACAAGACTTCTGACGACTCTAGGCTGTCTTAAGTCTATCTCTGGTGAATTACACTTTCTCCATAGCATCATGAACTGAATTTTGCCCTATCAAGGCAGTTTCGCCTACTTGAAACCAACCAACTAGAGATGTACACCTATGCGTATATAATGCCTCATAAAGGGCCATTTGAATGTTGGAATGGTAACTATTATTGTAGGTGAACTCTATAAATGGAAGGTGATAATCCCAACTACCCTTGAAGTCGATCACACAAGCTCTCAACATGTCCTCTAAGGTCTGAATGGTACGCTCTGCCTGACCATCCGTCTGCAGATGAAATGTTGTGCTAAGATAAACTTGAGTACCAAGACCTTTCTGAAATTACTTCAAAAAATTAGAGGTAAACTGAGGACCTCTATCCGAGATGATAGACAAAGGAACCCCATGCAACCTAACTATCTCATCAATGTAAAGCTTGGCATAGTCCTCCGCCAAAACTGTAGTCTTTTCCACCAAAACGAGCAAAGACTTAGTAACTCTATCAACTATCACCCAAATGGAGTCATCCTATCTGTGAGTACGAGGTAAACCTGTGATGAAGTCCATGTTGACCACTTCCCACTTCTAAGTAGGAATGTCGATCACTTGAGTCATACCTCTTGGTTTTTGATGTTCTACCTTGTCTTGTTGACAGTTGGGGCACTTGGCCACAAAATTCATTATATCCCTTTTCATACCATTTGACCAAAAGACTTCCGCAGATCACAACACATCTTAGTGGCGCCTGAATGAATAGAATACTTGGGGTTATGGGCTTCTGCGAGAATCTTCTTTCTGAACTCACCCACCTTAGGCACACATAAGTTACCTTGATAGCGAAGCACACCATCTCCCCCTTGGAAGAAATCCTCAACTCTTTGCTAATGGACTGCACTTTTAAGTTGATGCAATATCGGATCACTATCTTGCTTTCCTTAACCTTTACTACCAATGAAGATTCTGATCCATTTTAAGCTATTACACTACCTTCTGATATGCTCATGAGACGAAATCCTAAATGAGCAAGCCTGTGAATATCTTTTGCTAGTTTTTTTCTTTCTTCCTAAACATGTGCTACATTACCCATTGATAGTTTGCTAAGAGCATCTACTACTAAATTGGCCTTACCAAGATGGTAATGCACACTCATATCATAATCCTTGAGGAACTCAAGCCATCTCTGCTGGCGAAAATTCAACTCTTTCTAGGTGAACGCATACTGAAGGCTTTTATGGTCTGTGAACATATCTACGTGAACACTATACAAGTAATGTCTCCAAATCTTAACTTCAAACAACACTGCTGCAAGCTCAAGGTCATGAGTTGGATAGTTCTTCTCATGAACCTTAAGATGTCTAGAAGAATAAGCTATAACCGCACCTCGCTGCATCAACACACAACCTAGGCCGACTCTGGATGCATCATCATAGATTACATAGCTGTCTGAACCCTCTGGTAGAGTCAAAATAGGGGTTGTGGTCAACTAAATCCATTTTGATTTTCTGAATCTTATTTCTTGCTGTTATTTTATGTTTTGTAGTTAATACATATAAATTTTTACATCTTGCTGTAAATATCTTACTTCCTGGTGCTAGTTCTATACCTGACATTTTCCAGTATAGTACTAGTGATTTATCTATGTTTTTGTCTTCTATTGCTACTGAATAGTTTGCACTTATAATAAATTTAAATTTTTGGTATATTAAATTTCCTCTAACTGCACTTATTATGCTTTTCTCTATAGGTTGAATTATTCTATCATCTGCTAAATATAGTTCTATAGGTGTATCTATTCCTTCTCTAAAACATGCTTTTATTAATATTTTTGTTGCTCCTAAATGTACATATTTTATTGGATTTTTTGATTTTAAATCTTGGATTTCTTTGTTAATTATTTTCTTATTTATGATGGGTATTTTAGCTTTTCCTTTAATATATTTACAATCTATTACGTGTTCTTTTTGGCTTACTACATAATATTCATCGTGTTGTAATTTAAATAAGTTTTTTAATCTAGGCACTTCTAATATCTTATCTATGCTTAAGTCTAGTTCCTTTCCTTTTATTTGTTCAAACATATTATTGTCAAATATTATTTTTTGTTCTGTATATTCGTTATCTTGATATTCTTCTTTACTTATTATCTTTATGTCGCTTTCAGTCATAATCTGAAAATGACTCTATTTCATTTTCTAATTCATTATCTGTTATTTCGTATATACTATCTTCATCTTCTAAATCATAATCTAAATAATCTATCTGTTTATATGTGTCGTTTTCTATTAGTATTTCCGTTATTTGTTTTTTCTTTAAATCTTTTGGTAATTTACAATCTCTAGCTAAATGTCCTAGTTTTCGATTGAAAACCCTAGGTTTTGGAGAATTTCAACTTTGAGAAATCGAGTTTTGAAGGCCTTTATGGAAGGAAACTATCCACAAATCAGGACTAGCATACCTTGATTGGAGATACTTCACAAAATTGGAGAGGAAACTTGAGTTTTCGATCCTTAGTCTTCTAGTTCATCTTCTTCTACAATGATGGCTTCTAGTGAGAGAAATATTGGAGAGGGGAGTTGGTTTTTAGTTTCAGTATTGTGAGTTATGAGGTGTAAAAAGAGTTGGTTAATAGTTAAGAAGTACTTATATATGTCTTAGTTACTAATAAGAACCGTCCCCTACCGTTAATTAATTAAAATAGAATTTACTTAAAAGATTCCACCTTTGGTCGAGATTGGGCAGCTTGGCAGGCCCCTATCCACGACCCCCACCCATGAGGCGTGGATCGACCCACGAATCGTACTGGTCTTTTGTAGTTTGGGTCTGTAGCCCCTCATTTTGGCCAACTCAAGCCCCTTACTTACGAGACCCTACCAACGGGGCGTGAGTGGGTCTACAGACTGTGCTGCTAAGTTGTAGCTCCGACAGAGACTTTGGAAAGTCAAGGGGATGTCCAGCCTTTACCCATGACCCCTACCTACTGGGTATGGCCCCACCCACTGATCGTGGTTGCCCATATGGTAGGTGGCTGCTGTCTTCAAAATTTTTTGGCTCTAAACCAAGGCCCTTCTCAAGGTTTCTTGGTTGGATCTTGAGGGGTCATGCCTTGATGTTTAAGTCCTAAAAAATTAATACTAAGTAGGGGAGGTTATTTTATGACTCTTATCTTTACGTTAAACCCCATTTAGGCTACTAGACTACATATAAGGCTCTAACTTAGTTCATTAGTTTTCTGGAGTGTTACAATATCTCCCCCTTGGGAAGATTCGTCCTCAAATGATGATCTTGACACCAAACTAATTTAGGAACTCAAGACTAGCAGCCCATCATGCATGAAACATTCAAAATATGCAAAACTTACAAATGCACTATTCATTTCATGCAGTATTTAAAAAGGGGAAAATTCAACTCCATCTCAAGACATGGTCAAGGCAATACATGGAAATAGGAACTACATCTACCAACCCAATATGCATTAAACTCATCCATTCACATAAACACGAGATGAACTATCTTCTCCAACTCAAAGCAAGCTCAACACAACAATATGGAGTCAATATGCCATTTCATAAGAAGCACATTAAAGCATGTTCACCAAATCACCTCATGAATTCAAATATGCCATCATCATACTAAAATGCAAAATCAACATGAAGGACACATAAATCATCAAGAACATGTATAACATAAGGAAATAATGAAATCTCATACAATACACATGACTCCCAAAACACTAAAACTCAAGAGGAACTACTTACCTCAAGCTTGAATAGGAGTAGAAGTAAAAAGATGAGGATAGCGGGACTTCATATCGGCCTCGGCCTCCCATGTAGAACCCTCAACTAAATTATTCCTCTATAAAACATTAACAGAAGCTACTTTCTTGTTTATCAACCCTTTTCCTTGCCGGTCCAAAATTTTCACCAAAATCTCTTCATAAGAAAGATTTTCATCAACTCCCAATCCCTCTAAAGGAATGATAGTTACCAGATCATCAATACAGTTCTTGAGCATAGAAACATGAAATATCAGGTGAACTAGGGAAAACTCATTTGGCAAGTATAACTCATAAGCAACTTTCCCAACACGTTTCAAGATTTGATATGGGCCTACATACTGGGGACTAAGTTCCCCTTTCTTGCCGAACCTCGTCACACCCTTCATAGGTGAGATTTTCAAATAGACCCAATCATTAACTTAAAAATCTAGGTCCCTCCTTCTAACATCTGCATAAGACTTTTGCCGACTTTGGGCCGTCCTCAACCTCTCTCTAATAAGTCAGACCTTCTCAATGGCCTCATAAACTAGTTTCGAACCAATTAGAGCGATTTCACCGACCTCAAACCAACCAACTAGAGACCTACACCTTCTACCATACAGTGCTTCAAATGGAGCCATGGCAATACTTGATTGAAAACTATTGTTTTAGGCAAACTCTATCAATGGTAGATGGTTATCCCAATTACCTTTAATATCTAAGACACACGTCCTTAACATATCATCTACGGTTTGGATGGTGCGCTCCGCTTGAACATTTGTTTGAGGGTGAAAGGCCATACTAAGCTTGACCTTAGTACCAAGTCCTTTTTGGAATGCCTTCCAAAAGTGTGAGGTATATTGAGTACCTTGATCTGAAATAATGGATAAAGGAACCCCATGAAACTTCACTATCTCATTGATATCAAATTTTGAATAGTCTTCCATCGAAAAGGAAACCTTAACGGGAATAAAGTGTGTTAATTTTGTCAGTCTATCCACAATGACTCAAATAGAATCATGTTTCCTTCAAGTACGACACAATGTCACGACCCGATTTCTCGAGCCATGATGGCACCTACTATAACCCACCAGTAGGTAAGCCGACCCGTAACCCGAAACAACAAGTAATGGGTCTGAGGGCAAAAGTAACCAAGAGTAGACAAAATTTAATATAATAATAAAACAAGCGGGCGCAAACCAAAACATATATACAATAACGATACCTCCCAAAACCTGGAAGTCACTAGTACAGAGCTACTAACAAAAGAATACAAGTCCAAAAGTGGACTACAGAGACTCGACTGTCTCGAAAGGCAAAAGACAAGTCTATATATACAGATGGAGACTGAAATAGTACAGAACGTCGTGTGCTCACCCCCGTCTCCGGATCAAATTACTCCAAGCTGGATCAACGCTGGCCACTGGTGCTCGGACCTGCATCGCGAAAGAGATGCAGAGCGTAGCATGAGTACCAAAACAACAGGTACTCAGTAGGCATCATAGGCCGATTGAACTTGAAAAGTAAATACAATATGAAAAGAAGGAATAACACAAACAGAGGTCAAGAACGAAAACTAAGTAACAATGAAATGCACACGAGTGTAGAAATAACTAACTAAAGTAATCTAACTACACCTAACTAGACCCCCATAAGCCCAGAAGGTACACTCGTGCGCAAGTTAAATTAAAAACCCGAACGGACCCCCATAAGCCCGCTGAGTACACAGAAAAAAACTATAGCTAAAAAGATTTACATACGAGAATCCAAAAACACAGAACATCGAACCAAAACCTCAACCCCAAATAATAGAATCTGACAATACGGAGGCCGGAACTCGAACCGGATGCTCTGTATAAGTAACTAAGCGATAGAGGCCGGACCTCGAACCGGATGCTTTATATAAGTAACTAAGCGATAGAGGCCGGACCTCGAACCGGATGCTCTATATAAGTATCTGAACGATAGAGGCCGGACCTCGAACCGGATGCTCTATATAAGTATCAGAACGATAGAGGCCGGACCTCGAACCGGATGCTCTATATAAGTATCATGAGGTCTAAACTGGAGCTCGGATCCGAAAACCCGACAAAGGTGTCAATGTAGCTGCTGAAAGAGTCTCAATCAATCCAGGTACAAAACTATTCGTGGAACACCGTCCACACTTAGCCAATCAATGTAATTTCTTGGAATCGAATGAAAACTAACTTCAAATCGCGAATCAGAACCAGTGTCACCGACGTAACTCGTGAAGCCGCAATATCGGGGAAAAATAAAGATAACTATCGTCAAAGTAAGCGTAACGCCTAACTAAGGTCCAAACTATCAGACTCTAGTCTGCTACACCAGTCTACAAGGATCTAAGCCGGCCGAGCGACGTCTGGGCAAAACTAAGGCCTAACTATTTCGAATCATGAATTTCTAAGGCAAGCCCTAGTCAAACCTAAACTAAGGCCCAACATGTTTCAAATAAATAGTGATCAAGTATACAATCCCTCTACATAGCAAGGAGGGCTAATTAGTAACACCAAACATGCTCACATTTACCCGATAAATTTCGAAAGGGGCCAAAACATGATTTCTAAACACCTATGCATGATTCAATAACTACCAACCCAAATCCCAACTAATCAACATGCATTCACACTCTCAAGCTCAATCTAAGAGAGGGAAACCGTAGCCTACCTGTACGCCGATCACGCGCACTCCAAGAGTCACTTCTCCGGAGTTTTCCCCTTTCGAACAGCCTCGAAACGCTGACACGCTATCAAAAATAGAGTCACAACGTTATTACGGTCGTTTAGACACTAAGATTTCAAGAAACGGAGACGAACCAATTTTGGGGTCAAAACAGGGAAAGTGGGGCCCGCGCTGAAAATCCCGGAATTAACCCCAAAACTAGGTTCTAAAACACCTCCCCGAACTTGTGTCCCAAAATAGAACACAATTCGAGGCTCGGAACAGCCCAACACGACATACAATGAAAAACACAAAACATACTAACAATGAACAGTAAAAACAGCAGCTAATCACGAGAAAATACCAGAAACTAGGGGTCTACAGCAAAATCCGACAACACCACAACGTTCTCCTCGGAAAACCACTCAATATAGCCTCAAGAATCACTAAAATCGGACCTAAAACGAGTGAGAAATCAGCTTCCAAAACTGCCCAAAAACTGAGCCCGAAAATGACTGTGACAGCAATTAAAACACAAATTTTTACCTCCAACGAAGCTTTGAATATGAAATCTAACCACACCGACGCGTTCCTTGCGAAAAACCACACAAGATGCACCTTTGGATCACTTGATTTGGACTAGAAATGAGAGAGTTTTGCCCTTAGAAAGATTGGAAAATGTTGCAGAAAATCTGCAATATCAGCATTTAAAAGAACTCCGACGGGGTACTCGGAATTCGTTCGGGACCCGATAAAAATAAAACAGATATGCTACCCTACCAAATTCGATATTCCAGACTCAACAACGCAGTCAAAATTTCCATCAGAGGTCATCTCGATAAAAAGTGGGTCCCACTTCCAAGAGCCATTTTAACCAAAATCCACCAAAGGGCTCGAAATGAGTCCGGAGACCTCGGGAGTCGAACCAAAGGTTGTTCTAGACCAAACTCAACATTCCGGAGCTAACCGCGCTGACGGAATTTTCATCCAAGCACGTTTTCCAAGAATGTTGACTAAAGTCAACCTAAGGCCAAATTTCAAAGGCTAAAACGCCTAATCGCACCGACTCACACTGAAAACCTCGGGAGTCATGCCGACCATGCTACTAGCCTAAAATGACCCTTCCGGAGCTGATGGAACTATCAGAATTCCATTCTGAGGTGGTATTCTTGAACTTTTGATCGAAAATGATCATTCAAGGTTCATAAGCTCCAAAACACTAAAACTCACACCAAAACCAAACGAACGACCAGGTGACCGAACTGTCAGTCCCAGCAAGTCATAAATGACTTGGGGTCGCTACAGGAATGCTCTAAATGACACACAGAAGGCAAGAAACAAAAATGACTAGGAGGGTCATTACAATATCCACTACTAAAAAGGACTTTCGTCCGCGAAAGAAAAGATAAGGGCATACCTGAGGGCTCAAACAAGCTGGGAAACTGCTCTCGCATCTCCTGCTTGGTCTCCCAGGTAGCCTCCTCGACTGGACGATGCCTCCAACGAACCTTAACAACAGGAATGGCCCTCGAGCGCAATCTCCTCACATCTCTGGCTAAGATGGCAACTGGCTCCTCTACAAATGTCAAACGATCATCCAACTCAACTGCATCATACTGGAGCACATGAGACTCATCAGGAACATATCGGCGCAATATTGAGACATGGAAAACCGGATGGATAGCTGAGAATGCTGGAGGTAGGGCCAACTCATAAGCAACCTCCCCAACTGTCCGAAGTATCTCAAAAGGCCCAATGTACCTGGGGCTAAGCTTACCCCGCCTCCCAAACCTCATCACACCCTTCATGGGCGACACACGGAGGAATACCTGATCGCCAACAGAGAATCTCAAAGGTCGACGTCTCTGATCCGCATAACTCTGGTGCCTACTCTGAGCAGTCCTGAGTCTATCCTGAATCACTCTCACCCGGTCCAAAGCCTCCTGAATCAAATCTGTACCCCGCGGCCTAGGCTCTGTAGACTCAAACCAGCCCACCGGAGAGCGACAACGCCTACCATACAAGGCCTCGAACGGGGCCATCTGAATGCTAGCATGGTAGCTGTTGTTATACGCAAACTCTGCCAAAGGCAAAAACTGTCCCACTGACCTCCAAAGTCCATAACACAGGCCCGCAACATATCCTCAAGGACTTGAATAGTACGCTCCGACTGGCCATCCGTCTGTGGATGAAAAGCTGTGCTAAGGTCAACCCAAGTGCCCAACTCATCCTGAAAGGTCCTTCAAAAGCTAGACGTGAACTGAGAACCCCGATCTGATATAATAAAAGTCGGCACCCCATGAAGTCGAACCACTTCCCTAATGTAGATACGAGCCAACCTCTCGGCACTGAAAGTAGTGTGCTGATTTAGTCAATCGATCCACGATGACCCAAATGCTGTCAACACCTCTAGAAGTCCGAGGCAACCCCACAATGAAGTCCATAGTGATACACTCCCACTTCCACTCCGGAATGGGTAATCTCTGGAACTCACCACCAGGCCTCAAATGCTTGGCCTTCACCTGCTGGCAACTCAAGCAACGGGAAACAAAGTCAGCAATATCTCTCCTCATGCCACTCCACCAGTAATGCTGCCTCAAATCCCGATACATCTTCGCTGTGCCCGGATGGATAGAGTATCTAGACTCATGAGCCTAAGAAAGTATCAACTGAATCAAATTCCCAACTCTCGGAACACAGATGCGACCGGCGAATCTCAACACCCCATCAGGATCTAAGGTAGCCTGACCACCATCACCCGCTAACACTCGATCTCTAAGGACCACCAATGCCTCATCCTCAAACTGGCAACCACGGATCCTATCAAGCAAAGAAGACTGAACTCCCATATAGGCCAAGACGCGCTTGGAATCTGAGATATCCAACCGCACCATGCTATTAGCTAAGAACTGAACGTCCAAAGCCAAGGGTCGCTCCTCAACAGATAAGAAGGCTAGACTACCCATACTCACCGCCTTTCGGCTCAAGGCGTCCGCTACCACATCCACCTTGCCCGGATGATAAAGAATAGAAAGGTCGTAGTCCTTCAGGAGCTCAATCCAACGACGCTGCCTTGAATTAAGGTCTCTTTGGCTCATAATGTATTGAAGACTCCTATGATCGGTATAGATCTCACATCAAACTCCATATAAGTAGTGCCTCCAAATCTTAAGCGCGAAGACTACCGCTGCCAACTCCAAGTCATGAGTGGGGTAGTTGCGCTCATGGATCTTAAGCTGCCTCGACGCATAAGCAATAACTCGACCCTGCTGCATCAATACACAACCCAAACCAACACCGGATGTGTCACAATAAACCGTGAAGCCCTCGCCCTCAACTGGAAGAGTCAATATAGGAGTAGTGGTCAATAACTCCTTGAGCCTCAAAAAGCTCGCCTCACACTCCTCTGACCAAACAAAGGGAACATCAACACGAGTCAACCGAGTCAAAGGGGCTGCAATAGTAGGAAAACCCTCAACAAAGCGTCTATAGTAACTCTCTAACCCAACAAAGCTACGAACCTCAGTAACAGAAGTAGGCCTATCCCAATCACGAATAGCCTTAATCTTCGCCGGATCAACCCGAATACCCTCTTTGGACACCACGTGCCCCAAGAATGCTAAAAACTCAAGCCAAAACTCGCACTTTGAGAACTTGGCATAAAGCCGATGATCTCTCAAAGTCTGGAGCACTATCCTCAAATGCTGCTCATGCTCACTCCGGCTCCGCGAATATACCAGTATGTCATCAATGAAGACGATAACAAATGAATCAAGGTATGGCCTGAACACACGTGTCATCAAGTCCATGAAGGCGGCAGGGGCATTAGTCAACCCAAAAGACATCACAAGGAACTCATAGTGGCCGTAACGAGTCCTAAATGCGGTCTTAGGGATGTCCGCTGCCCTAATCCTTAGCTGATGGTACCCGGATCTCAAATCAATCTTAGAAAACACGGCGGCACCCTGAAGCTGGTCAAACAAGTCATCAATACGAGGAATGGGGTAACGGTTCTTTACCGTCACCTTATTCAGCTACATGTAGTCAATGCACATCCTCATAGTCCCATCCTTCTTCTTCACAAACAAAACAGGAGCACCCCAAGGCGACACACTCAGACGGATGAACCCCTTACCTAAGAGGTCCTCTAACTGAACACTGAGCTCCCTGAGCTCTGCAGGAGCCATCCGATAAGGCGGAATAGAAATAGGACGAGTATCAGGCTCCAAATCTATAGCAAAATCAATATCACGCTCTGGGGGTAGGCCAGGTAAGTCTATAGGGAACACATCTGCAAACTCTCTAACCACAGGAACTGAGTCAACTGAAGGGCCCTCCCTACTTACATCTCTCACATAGGCCAAATAAGCTAAACACCCAGAAGCAACCAACCGTCTAACCTGCATACAAGAGATGATCCCTGTCGGTGTGTGACTATGAGTACCCTGCCACAACACTGGGGAAATGCCAAGCATAGCTAAAGTAACGGTCTTGGCATAACAATCTAAGACCGCATGGTAGGGGGATAACCAGTCCATGCCCAGAATCACATCAAAATCAATCATATCAAGCAGAATAAGATCAACTATAATATCATAACCCTGGATAGTCACTAAGCAAGATCGCAATGCCTGATCCACTACTAAGGACTTACCCACCGGGGTCGAAACATGAACTGGCTCTGCCAAAGACTCCGACCTCATACCCAATCGGGGAGCAAAATAAATAGATACATACGAGAATGTGGAACCCGGATCAAATAATACTGTAGCAGGCTGATGGCATAATAAAAGCATACCTGATATGACATCGTCAGATGCCTCAGCCGCCGCCCTTGCCGGGGCAACGTAGAAATGGCCCTGAGCACCTCTGCCCGGTGCATCCGATCTACCACCTGACCTGCCTCCCCGAGCTCCACCTCTGGTACTCTGACGACTATCCCGACGGCCCTGGTCTTGACCACCGCCTCTAGCTGGAGAAGGTACTGCTGAAATCAGTCTAGGTGCAAGAGGAGCTGGTACAATCGCCCCTCGCCCTTGCCTGAGGCACCCTCTGGACCAATGGTCAAGATCACCACAATCATAACACCCCGAAGTTGAATGCCCTGTAGAAACCCGACCGCGGTATGAAGGGAGAAAATCTGATCCCCTCGAACTCTGGCCCGTACTAGGACCACCCTGCTGATGCTGGCCTCCATCAGAAGCATGTAATGCCGCCTGAATAGGCCGACTAGATTGACCCTGCCGGAACCTCTGGCGGGGCCTATCATAGGAGTCCCTTCCCCTAGTCTAGGACCCGCTAAAGCTGCCCTGGTAGCGTGCCCTCTTATCGCTGCCCCCTTGGGCCTCACGATGAATATGCTCCATGGATCGAGCATGATCTACCACATCAAGAAATGAATGACCGGCTGAAACTAAATGCTCTATGTCGACCCTCAACCGGTACCGCAACCCACGTACAAAACAACGAACCCTCTCCTCCTCCGTGGGCAGAATCATGGTAGCATGCCGAGACAACTCATGAAACCTCGTCTCATACTCTGAGACAGTCATAGGGCCCTGCTCCAATCTGGAGAACTGATCACGAAGCCTATCCCTAACGCTCCGTGGCATGAACCGGGCTAAGAAAGCCTCTGAGAACTCACTCCAAGATATAGGAGGCGATCCAGCTGGCCTGGACTCTCGATACGAGCGCCACTACTACCTGACTGGCCCACGAAACTGGTGAGCGGTGAAGTCGGCTCCTCTCGACTCCAACAGGCCTAAAGACTGTAGCTGCTCCTGACAAGTGAGCTGGAACTCATGGGCATCCTCCCCAATCGCCCCTGAGAATATCGGTGGTGCCAACCTCTGGAATACCCCGAGCATCTTCTGCTCGCGAAGTGGAATCTCCCTATCCTTTAAGTCTGGTTGGGCGGCCACCTGAACTGGTAATGGCTGAACCTCTGGTGCTGCTACGGCAGGCTGACCCTGCGGCGCTGGAACGGGAGCTGAAACTGGTGCCTGACGCATCTCCCCAATAGCTGCTAATATCTGAGTCAACAGGGCATGAAGATCAGGCGCTGCAGCTGGTGCAGGTGGTGGCTGGACTGGTCCCGGCCCCACTGGCTGCGGAGGTACATATGCTGCTTAGGGTTCCTCCTCTTCATCTCTGGCCAGTGCTCGACCTCGGGGTCGGCGTCTACCCCAAGTTGGGGCTCTGTCTACATGCTCGGGTGTATCATCCCCGGTAGAGCTACCTCGCGTGCGAGCCATCCTGTGATAGAGTGAATTAAGTGAGATTTCAAGGAAACAATAAGACGCAAATTGCACGAAAGTGAAACAAAAGAGAAAATCTTCCTGAAGACATCCTGTAGCCTCTCGAAGATAAGTTACGGACGTCTCCGCACCGATCCGCAAGACTCTATTGGACGTTAGCTCTGTACAAGTGAGACCGGTGAACCTGGGGCTCTGATACCAACTTGTCACGACCCGATTTCTCGAGCCATGATGGCACCTACTATAACCCACCAGTAGGTAAGCCGACTCGTAACCCGGAACAATAAGTAATGGGTCTGAGGGCAAAAGTAACCAAGAGTAGACAAAATTTAATATAATAATAAAACAAGCGGGCGCAAACCAAAACATATATACAATAACGATACCTCCCAAAACCTGGAAGTCACTAGTACAGAGCTACTAACAAAAGAATACAAGTCCAAAAGTGGACTACAGAGACTCGACTGTCTCGAAAGGCAAAAGACAAGTCTATATATACAGATGGAGACTGAAATAGTACAGAACGTCGTGTGCTCACCCCCGTCTCCGGATCAAATTACTCCAAGCTGGATCAACGCTGGCCACTGGTGCTCGGACCTGCATCGCGAAAGAGATGCAGAGCGTAGCATGAGTACCAAAACAACAGGTACTCAGTAGGCATCATAGGCCGACTGAACTTGAAAAGTAAATACAATATGAAAAGAAGGAATAACACAAACAGAGGTCAAGAACGAAAACTAAGTAACAATGAAATGCACACGAGTGTAGAAATAACTAACTAAAGTAATCTAACTACACCTAACTAGACCCCCATAAGCCCAGAAGGTACACTCGTGCGCAAGTTAAATTAAAAACCCGAACGGACCCCCATAAGCCCGCTGAGTACACAGAAAAAAACTATAGCTAAAAAGATTTACATACGAGAATCCAAAAACACAGAACATCGAACCAAAACCTCAACCCCAAATAATAGAATCTGACAATACGGAGGCCGGAACTCGAACCGGATGCTCTGTATAAGTAACTAAGCAATAGAGGCCGGACCTCGAACCGGATGCTCTATATAAGTAACTAAGCGATAGAGGCCGGACCTCGAACCGGATGCTCTATATAAGTATCTGAACGATAGAGGCCGGACCTCGAACCGGATGCTCTATATAAGTATCAAAACGATAGAGGCCGGACCTCGAACCGGATGCTCTATATAAGTATCATGAGGTCTAAACTGGAGCTCGGATCCGAAAACCCGACAAAGGTGTCAATGTAGCTGCTGAAAGAGTCTCAATCAATCCAGGTGCAAAACTATTCGTGGAACACCGTCCACACTTAGCCAATCAATGTAATTTCTTGGAACCGAATGAAAACTAACTTCAAATCGCGAATCAGAACCAGTGTCGCCGACGTAACTCGTGAAGCCGCAATATCGGGAAAAAATAAAGATAACTATCGTCAAAGTAAGCGTAACGCCTAACTAAGGTCCAAACTATCAGACTCTAGTCTGCTACACCAGTCTACAGGGATCTAAGCCGGCCGAGCGACGTCGGGGCAAAACTAAGGCCTAACTATTTCGAATCATGAATTTCTAAGGCAAGCCCTAGTCAAACCTAAACTAAGGCCCAACATGTTTCAAATAAATAGTGATCAAGTATACAATCCCTCTACATAGCAAGGAGGGCTAATTAGTAACACCAAACATGCTCACATTTACCCGATAAATTTCGAAAGGGGCCAAAACATGATTTCTAAACACCTATGCATGATTCAATAACTACCAACCCAAATCCCAACTAATCAACATGCATTCACACTCTCAAGCTCAATCTAAGAGAGGGAAACCGTAGCCTACCTGTACGCCGATCACGCGCACTCCAAGAGTCACTTCTCCGGAGTTTTCCCCTTTCGAACAGCCTCGAAACGCTGACACGCTATCAAAAATAGAGTCACAACGTTATTACGGTCGTTTAGACACTAAAATTTCAAGAAACGGAGACGAACCAATTTTGGGGTCAAAACAGGGAAAGTGGGGCCCGCGCTGAAAATCCTGGAATTAACCCCAAAACTAGGTTCTAAAACACCTCCCCGAACTTGTGTCCCAAAATAGAACACAATTCGAGGCTCGGAATAGCCCAGCACGACATACAATGAAAAACACAAAACATACTAACAATGAACAGTAAAAACAGCAGCTAATCACGAGAAAATACCAGAAACTAGGGGTCTACAGCAAAATCCGACAGCACCACAACGTTCTCCTCGGAAAACCACTCAAGATAGCCTCAAGAATCACTAAAATCGGACCTAAAACGAGTGAGAAATCAGCTTCCAAAACTGCCCAAAAACTGAGCCCGAAAATGACTGTGACAGCAATTAAAACACAAATTTTTACCTCCAACGAAGCTTTGAATATGAAATCTAACCACACCGACGCGTTCCTTGCGAAAAACCACACAAGTTGCACCTTTGGATCACTTGATTTGGACTAGAAATGAGAGAGTTTTGCCCTTAGAAAGATTGGAAAATGTTGCAGAAAATCTGCAATATCAGTATTTAAAAGAACTCCGACGGGGTACTCGGAATTCGTTCGGGACCCGATAAAAATAAAACAGATATGCTACCCTACCAAATTCGATATTCCAGACTCAACGACGCAGTCGAAATTTCCATCAGAGGTCATCTCGATAAAAAGTGGGTCCCACTTCCAAGAGCCATTTTAACCAAAATCCACCAAAGGGCTCGAAATGAGTCCGGAGACCTCGGGAGTCGAACCAAAGGTTGTTCTAGACCAAACTCAACATTCCGGAGCTAACCGCGCTGATGGAATTTTCATCCGAGCACGTTTTCCAAGAATGTTGACCAAAGTCAACCTAAGGCCAAATTTCAAAGGCTAAAACGCCTAATCGAACCGACTCACACTGAAAACCTCGGGAGTCATGCCGACCATGCTACTAGCCTAAAATGACCCTTCCGGAGCTGGTGGAACTATCAGAATTCCATTCTAAGGTGGTATTCTTGAACTTTTGATCGAAAATGATCATTCAAGGTTCATAAGCTCCAAAACACTAAAACTCACACCAAAACCAAACGAACGACCAGGTGACCGAACTGTCAGTCCCAGCAAGTCATAAATGACTTGGGGTCGCTACAGGAATGCTCTAAATGACACACAAAAGGAAAGAAACAAAAATGACTAGGAGGGTCATTACACACAAACACACAATAAAGTCCATGTTAACATCTTCCTGCTTCCAAGTGGGAATATCTATGTTTTGGGAGAAGCCTCCCGGCCTTTGATGCTTGTCCTTAACTTGCTGACAATTCGGACACTTGGCTACAAAACCCGCTATATCATTCTTCATACCATTCCATCAATAAACTTCTTGTACATCATGGTACATCTTGGTGGCTCCCAGATGAATAGAATTTTCCGAACCATGGGCTTTTTCTAGAATTTTCTCTATCAAGCCATCAACATTCGAAACACATAACCGACCTTGGTACCTAAGCACCCTATCTCCCCCTTAGGAGAAAGCCTCAACGAACTTGTTGAGTATCGATTCTTTCAACTCCATTAATACCGGATCAAGATCTTTCTTGGACTTGACATCCATCACAAGGGATGATTTGGAACCATTGTAGACCATGACACCACCCTTGGTGGAATCCACTAGTTGGACACCTAACCAGGACAACCTATGTAAATCGCAAACTAACTCCTTCTTCTTATCCTTTACATGGACCACACTACCCACGGACAATCGACTTAAGGCATCCACAACTGCATTTGCCTTGCCAAGGTGGTAAAGGACACTCATGTCATAATCCTTAAAAATTTCTAACTACCTTCTTTGTCGGAGATTCAAGTCTTCTTGATTAAACACATATTGAAGGCTCTTGTGATTGGTGAACACATCAACATGCACCCCATATAAATAGTGCCTCCATATTTTCAAGCCAAACACCATCTCCTCTAATTTGAGATCATGGCTTGCATCATTCTTTTCATGGACCTTGAGTTGCCTTAAAGCATAGGCAATCACTTTACCATGTTGCATGAGTACATATCCCAAACCCACTCTAGAGACATCATAATAAACAACAAAACCATCGGTACCCTCCGATAAGCTCAACAGTGGAGCGAAAGTAAGTCTATCTTTCAACTCTTGGAAGCTTTTCTCACAAGCCTCCGACCAAACAAACTTAGCTTTATTTTGAGTCAAAGCCGTCAAAGGAGAATCAGTGGAGGAAAACCCCTCAACAAACCTCTTATAGTAACCGGCCAAAGCCAAAAACCTTCTAATGTCGGTAGGAGTTAGCGGTCTAGGCCCACCCTTGACCGCATCCGTCTTCTTAGGATCTACCTCAATACCCTTACTTGAGACAATATGACCAAGGAAAGCTGCAGACCTTAGCCAAAACTCACACTTACTAAACTTCGCATATAATTGATGGTCTTTAAGGACTTGCAATACAATCCTCAAATGGTTTATGTGCTCATTTTCACTTCTCGAATAGATCAAATTATCATCGATAAATACGATTACAAACATGTCAAGGTAGTGTATAAATACCCTATTCATTAAATCCATGAATGCCGCCAGGGAATTTATTAGTCTGAAGGACATTACTAGAAACTCATAGTGACCATATCTCGTTTGGAAGTCTATCTTGGGTATACCAACCCCTTTCACAATGAAGATCTATTTTGGAGAAATAGTTAGCCCCTTGAAGTTGATCAAGCAAATTGTCAATCATAGGAAGGAGATACTTATTCTTTATGGTCACCTTGTTTAATTGGCCATAATCAATACACAATCTAAGAGACCCGTCCTTTTTTCTAGCAAATAATACAGAAGCACCCCAAGGTGAGATACACAGTTGAATAAAGCCTTTGTCCAACAAATCCTTGAGTTGCTCCTTCAACTCTTTCAACTCGGATAGAACCATTCTATAAGGAGGAATGGAGATAGGTTGCATATCAGGGAAGAGATTAATGCCAAAGTCTATTTCCCATTTGGGAGGAATATTGGGCAAGTCATTGGAAAAGACTTCTGAAAACTCATTCACCACAGGGACCGACTCTAAGGAAGGAGTTTCGGACTCAACATCCATAACCCTAACAATATGGTAAATACACCACTTTGAGATTATTTTCCTAGATTTGAGACAAGAAACAAATTGACCTCTAGGGATAGAATTTCCCCCCTTCCACTCTAAAGTAGACTCATTTGGAATTTGAAACTTTACTACCCAAGTCCTATAATCAATAGAGGCATAACATGCATGCAACCAATCTATACTCAATATTATATCAAAATCTAACATGTCTAACTCCACTAAACCCACCAAGGTAATGTTATGGGACAAAGAAATAAGACAACTTCTATAGGCTTTTTTTGCCACTACCGAGTCACCAACTGGGGTACACACTGAAAAAGGCTCTTCTAGCACATCGAGGAGTATTTGAAACTTCGTAGCCACAAAAGATGTAACAAATGACAAAGTGGCACCGGGGTCCAATGCATATAAATCAATAAAAAAGACTTGTAACATACCCATCACCAAATTTGGGGAAAGCTCTTGATCACCTCGAGATTGTAGAGCATATAAGAGTTTTTTCTTGGGAGCATCGGAGTGTGAACCACTAGGAGAGACTTTCTTCCCCTCTCTTCATTCAGCTTTTAGCATGGGACAATCTCTCTTCATATGGCTGCTCTTCCCAAAACTATAGCAACCATCTATGCCAACTAGGCACTTACCATCATGCTTTTTACCACATTTTGCACAATTATCCTATCAACATAAGAATCACCACTATTACCACCTTGTAGTTTAGGGTTAGAAATCCTATCTTTTTTGAACCTTGGAGCACTAGAGGAGCCTTGGTTGGAGAACCTCTTCTTGAACGTTGGTCAACCTTGACCCTCGAATTTACCCTTGGAAGAATTTCCATCATCGGACCTTGCTCTTTTCACCTCTATATTCTTATTCCTAAGCCTTGAATCCTCAACTTATTGAGCATGCACGATTAGACATGAGATATCCACATTATCATAGAGCATTGCCCCATGTCATTCTTCTTCAATCGAATCAGACACTCTCATCACGATCCAACTCATCTCATCTCTCGGATTAGACACCAAAGAAGGAGCATACTTGGACAACTTAGTGAATTTTAGAGAATATTCTTGAACACTCATACCTCCTTGACGAAGGTTGATAAATTCCTCCACCTTTGCTTCCCTCTTCTCTCGAGGAAAGAACCTATCAAGAAATGCTTTCTTGAACACTTCCCAATCTATGGGATCCGCTTTCACCTGCCTATTATTCTTTCATTGAGTATACCACACTTGGGCCACATCTTTTAATTGATAAGCAACTCGCTCCACCTTTTTGTATATAAGTCACCCTCATAGCATCAATTATCTTGTAGATCTCTTCGAAAAACTCTTGAGGGTCTTCATTCACTTTGGAACCAAAGAACATAGGAGGGCTCATTCTTGTGAAGTCTCTCAAATTTGAAGCCATGGTGTTCACATAGGGCCCAACTTCCCTATTGGCTTGTGCTATCATAGCTTGGGCTTGAGTTGTCACGGTTTAAGCTTGAGTCAACATTAAAAAAGCCGACCTAACTTCTACATTCATCATCGTCGGGGGATCCACCGGAGTTTGATTCCCTTGAGGAGGAACTTGATTGCTTTGAGGAGGAACTCCCTTATTCACATTCTCCTCTTCCATCCATCTTGCATTCACCCTTCTTGTAGTCATAGCCTATAGACATAAGAGAAGGGTTAGGAAAAGGACTTCATAGAGTTAAAATTCTATGGCACAACTAAGGAGTAATGAAAGAAGTGAAATTTCCTAAATATCTTATAGCCTCTCATTCATAAATGTGGCACGCTTTACACTCATGAACAAGACTCTACTAGACGTGCTTTATGAGACATCATCCTTGAATCATTCTAAACCTTTTGCTTTGATTACCAAGTTTGTCACTACCCAGGGGTACCCCTAGATGTAACATGTCACACGGAACTCTGAAAGGCTCTAAGTAAGACTCTTAGCATATCATCATCTCAATAGTAAAGAATAATGGAGAATAGAAACACATCTTTAAGTATTTAAGAAAATTTTCATCAAAATAAAGAGGAAGTCTAGACGTAGTCTTATTTAATCATCTACTACTGTCGGGGTCTCAAAACAGGGTCACATCCCTTAGAATAGATATGTGGAAATGAAATACAAAGAGATGAAGGAAACAAAAAAATATCATTTGTCCTCAGATCCATGTGGACAAACCACAAGCTTGGCAGAATAGTAAAATCCCAAGCTTGAACAAGAGTGAAGGATCACCTCAAAAGCCAGAACCTACACTTTGTGGAAAGAAAGGTATAAAATATGGGTTAGCACAAAAATGTACTAAGTATGTAAGCCATGCATAAAAATCCTAAAAACATGCTTAAAAGGGACATTTAGTTCAAACCATGCATTTGTCAAGTTTAAAAGCCATCATGAACATTTGTGAAGAAACATAAGTTAAACCTTTTCATAAGCAACCCAAAGCTACACTTGTGCAATGCATAGGTAAAATCCCATAATCGTACCTAATACTAAGTACCACCTTTAGGTCACAAACATCATACATTTCATACCTTGACCTCATCATTAGCCAACATTCATAGACAAAGAAATATTCATGCTCATAACTTGAAGCAAGTAAAATCATTCTTAACAACAATACATATCACGCATGCATAATTCGTAAGTCTTCATAGCATAAGAGAGACTTATCACAACCACCCTTAAAGCCTACTTGTGCAATGCACAAATGGAGTCCCATACCCCCACTCATACTAAGTAGTACCTCTTAAGAAGTCATAGTTATTGTTAATGTTCTTGTCATATTCATATTCTTATTATATAGGGAAATTATAGCCTTAAGCGACATAGACCATGTGAGCTACATGGAATCTGGTGTCTTACCCCCATATCGAAAAGAGGAGTCCTACTTGCCTAATGTAGAACTAACGTATTAGCTTTTAGGTGAATCCACGAAACCCAGACTACTAACGTGGAGATTTCTATCTAATGAGATAACTATATTGGGAACTTGGACTACTAGCGTGAAGGAGCCCATCTCATACTCATATCCACTCGGAGCTAAGCATAATTCCCTTTAAATTCATATTAATTATTTACTTAAGTTCATATGCATGAAAGAATGCACTAGACACTCAAACCAACATGGTATCATAATAGCTCATAGATTCATTAGGTGAGAATGTCCTTTCAACCTTAGAATCATCAATATGTGAACAAACATTTCACGTCGTATTCATAGTGTGTTCACGAGAATTGCTTTTCATTCACCACAACAATACTATCATAGTCATAGACATTTCATACATAGTCATGTGTAAGGGTATATGTGAGAACAACCTTTCAACTATACCACAATTGTTTCATAAACATAGAAACCTTGCTTTTCAATTTATTCACAAAGCACATGCATAATTCTCATACTCATGTATAGGTTCTTCATTCATAGCCCCTCAAGAACCCTAGATCACAATTCATGATTCACATCTGGCATCACTATTCTATACATGGATATTCACCTATTTAAATTAGATTAACTACTACATGCATAATTTGATCACAGTCCACCCACATCAATCATCACCCACACTTTGAGATCCAATATGACAAAATAGGGGGATTCATAAATTCATAGGTAATTCATCATAAAAACAGTATTAATTCATTAAATTAATCATAATTTAAGGCAATAAACACATTGAAATCATTTCAAAAGTTAATCCATGCCCTAGATTGAAAGCCTTAGGTTTTAGAGAATTTTAACATTGACAAATAGAGTTTTGAAGGGCTTTATGGAAGGAAACTATCCATAAATCAAGACTACCATACCTTGATTGGCGATACTTCACGAAATTGGAGAGGAAAGTTGAGTTCTTGGGATTTAGTTTTCTAGTTCTTCTTCTTCTTCAATGGTGGTTTTTAGTGAGAGAAATATTGGAGAGGAGAGTTGGTTTTTAGTTTGAGTATTGTGAGTTATGAGGTGTAAAAAGATTGGTTAATAGTTAAGAAGTACTTATATATGTCTAGGTAACTAATAAGTATCTTCCCTCACCCTTACTTAATTAAAATATAATTTACTTAAAACATCCCACCTTTGGATATTTGGCTTCTTGGCAAGCCGCCATCCACGACCCCCACCCACGGGGCGTGGATGGACTCACAGACAGTACTAATCATTCGTGGTTTGGGTCTGCAACCCCTTGGTTTGGCTAACTCAAGCCCCCAACTCATGATACCCCACCCACGGGGAGTGAGTGGGTCTACAGACTGTGCTTCTAAGTTGTAGCTCAGACAAGGACTTTGGGAAGTCAAGCGGAGGTCCAACCTTGACCTACAACCCCCCCTATGGAGTATGGGTCCACCCACAGCTCGTGGGTGGCTACTGTCTTGACAACTTTTTGGCTCCAAACCAAGGCCCTCCTCAAGGGCCCTTAGTTGGTCCATGGGGGTCATTCCTTGATGTTCAAGTCCTAAAACATTATTACTATGTAGGGGAGCTTATTTTACGAATCTTATCTTTACGTTAAACCCCATTTAGGCTACTAGACTACATATTAGGCTATAGCTTAGTTCATTTTTTTTTTCAGAGTGTTACACTATGGTCGGTGGGTGGTTATGTTGGTTCTAGCTCCAGATTTTCAGAAAACTAAGATTTTCTTCGTTTTGAGATCCAAGGTGTTACATGAAACGCCTTATCAAATCTAAATTCTTGCAGCCCAAGTAAAAGATGGAAAACAAAAGTTATTCATGAAGGTAAAAAAACCTAGTATATATATACAACTTATATGTATAAACTAGGAAAGAAATATAAGCTTGCATTGACGACCAAATGAAGCGCCCTATCAAATCTAAATTCTTGAAACCAAAGTAAAAGATGGAAAACAAAATTTATTATCATTAAGATGGTCTAAGAATTTTTGTTGGCTCCACAAAAGGCATTAAATTAATAAATCTTTTGGGGCCAACGATGTCGAAACGAAATCAACAAATTTACAAATAATTAATTTCGATCAAGTTTAAATGGAATCAATGGATTTGTAAATTTTGAACTCTAGTGAATTTGAAGTTGATCAACCTTAGTGAATTATGATTTCATCGCTATTATCAAATAGGACAATGGTTGCAAGAGCGAAAATGATGATATCGAGTTGGAACAAGTTCTCTTCTACTCATCTCAGTTTCATTCAGGTAAGAATTTGGAAAAAAGCTCTAATCATGTTGATAAAATAACCCTAGAAATTGAGTATTCTGTTATTCCAAATTTACTCAACCTAGAGAATAGTACTACTAAAAATGGGGAATCGTCATGTACTTTCTCTGCATTTTGTGAAAATGCATTTCCGCTGCCAAGCATATTGATGCAGTGCAACAATTGCAATCATCGTTACTGTGAAGAATATATACAAAATTATATAGGTAAAAAAAGTAAGGGAAAAATGACAAATATAATCCCCGTAATATTGTAAATTGTATAGAGATACGCTCCATTATATTTTTCGGAAATTGGTGCCCCTGCGTCCAAAAACTAGGGCATGTATATACCTTTCATATTATAGACATACACATTTATTAAATATCGGATCGACAAATAAGATTGTGCCAAATGTCCCTATTTAGTCTTCCATTATAGTGAAGAACATATATGCTCTAGTTTTTGGACACCAGGGGAACCAATGTCCCAAAAGTATGACATAGGGTATCAACATAGCATTTACGATAGTTCAGAGGTATATTTATTCTTTTCCCAAAAATCAAAAAAGATTTCCATGAGATTTCTATTAAGTGCCTTGTTTCTGGTTACATTATGGATCTCAATTCAATAATGTCGACTGATTTTCTTATGCGATTAAGATATACCAATTGACTAAGAAAGGTTCTGGGTTTTTCACTAGTTATTGAGTGCCCTGTTATGGATTTTATGGGTACACTAGTTCATGATCTAAGGGTATACCCGATTAGGGGATGTCCTGAGTGTTGAAAACTTTTATGTTTCAATAGTAAATATTTGCATTTGGGAATGACATGTGTGAATTATGAGTTTAGCAGGCAATTGAATTTTCTCTACTTGAAGAAACAATATAGAGGATATCATGACGAACTAGAGAAGGAGAAAGAAGAAGAATGATATGAAGATGAAGAAGGAGATGATGATGATGATGATGATGATGATGAAGAAGAAGAAGAAGGGGAGAAAACTCCATGATCAGAAACTTTGATGAATGTTGAAAAGGTCAAGTTTTTTTATTCCTTGGAGAAAAAATAGCAATTTGAATTGTTTTTTACTTTATATGCAGAGTATTTTGTTAGTTAAAAATTAGTATGCAATGTCTTTTATTAGATTTCAAGTAGTTATTATGTTGGTGGAAAAAAGTATATAGGGTCTTTATGTTTCAATTAGCTGTTCAGTCAGAGTTGAACTAGAAATAGTTGGGCTCCTAGTGGTGGTGACCTATTGTCCTATGTAAGTTAATCCCAAAATGCACAAAGTCTTCTATTTTGTAGACAAATTGTTCTATTTTATACAGATTCCAGGTTTCATGATGTACTATCATGTCCATATTTCTTTTATTTTGAATCTCTTGTTCAAATTATTTTTTACGACATCACTTATTAGAACAAAGTATTCAAGAATTCATATCACACGTGGTTTTAAAAGTAAAAAAAAGTTTAATTTGCTTTAAAATTAGGAAGGAGATATGTTAAGTATATAAGTAAGGAGCCCTTATATTTTAATGATGTATTTTAAACTTGTGTGGATGTATACCCAGAGAGGATAGTGAGTTAGGTGGTTACAGGTGGTATATTTGAATGACTTTTGAGTCAGTTGTGTCGACGAGAGATATTGTTCAACTATGTTAAGCCAAAAGTAATCCCGGTAATGTCATGACCTGAGCCTACACCCTGGATGTGGTCAGTACTCGAGAACCATTGTTGGTCCCCAAGCGAACCTTCATCCTAACTGACGACATATGGAAGACTAACTGAAGCATACAAAGCTTAAAAACTGAAAAAAAAAATCATGAAACTTACATATCTTTAACTCAAATGAATAACTCTGAATAAAAATAGAATATTCAACTAGCCAACAATAGGAAACTTAAGTTTTTAATACATTTAATAAAATAAATGAAACAAACTTCTCAAACTCTACTATCTATCTATGAAGCCTCTAACTGACAAAGATCGAAGTCGAGACAAGACCCACGACATCCTAACAACACATATAATTGAAAAGTAAATTAAATCCTATGGAATAAAGGAGGCTCACCATAGCTAACTCGAACTGCAGGTGGTATCAATGAAGCTCCTGTTGATGATCCTGAATACCTAAATATGCATCATGAAAGGATGCAGGCCAAATGGCTCAGTACATGGAATGTACGAGCATGTAAGGGGAATTCTAAAGCATAACATAAGCTTGAAACTTGATAAAAATGGAAACATACTTACCTCTCCTCAAACTTACTTAACTTAAGGAATAATGAAGGATACTCAAAACTACTCAAACTTACTCAACTAAGAAGTAGTCAAGGGTAAGATACTCAACTCAGTAATAAGGTTTCAACTCAGTGAAATGGGGCTCAACTCAACAATAAAGTACTTGACACAATGAAGCACAAATATACTCAAGATACTCAACTCATAATACTCAAGGATAAAGCAATAGTAAAAGATGCTATATATTTGGAAAGTTGTAAAACTGTAGATAGCCACTCAATGTATTGAAAAATACAATAATACTCAATTTGTATATAAAAATAAAATATAACTCGGTGGGAGGTTCTCTAATTAACAACCACCACTATGAGCCTACCAGAACTATCCTATACTTCTCCGTCATATAGAAAACGCCTTAACTAAGTGGATCCACTTATCTATGCTAAAAAGCACTAAGGAATCCTCTAAAAAGTATGATCCTTCTACCCATGATGGTTACATGGTTTATGGAGAATTGAGTTATTATAAACTCGCATCCCCATGTCAGTGCTCAATACTACTCCCAAAAATATACTTAGCTCATATGTTTTTAAAACAAAACTCTTTCTTTAGTTTGAGATAATTACTCAAAGCTTAACTTAAAAGCTCTTCTTGGAAATTGGTGTTTCCCTTTATTGTTTAAATGTGATAAAATTTTAAACTCTGGGAATACTTAGTTCTCGTATAATCTTTGAAAAAATGAACTTTACTCTTACTCTTTACTCAACTCAAAGCTTATGTCTTAAAATAAAGTTAAAAAGTTTGTGAAAGACTTCTTAAAATATGGTTCATGCAGAATTATGGTCGTGAACAACTCAATGCAATATTTTCAATAACTGTAGATAAAACTCAATGCTTGGAACTCAAGAACTTCAATGATACTACACATTTCAAGAATGCTGAATTTAGAGGGTTCATGTGGAATTATGAGCATGAACTACTCAACTCGAGGACTCAAAGATACTTCTCATCTCAAGACTGTTTGACTTATAGGGTTCATGGGAAATTATGGGCATGAACAATTAAACTCAAGGACTTCATGGGTAATATGTAATAGTCCCATGATTAGAACTATAATCTCAGAGGGGATTAGGACCTCAAAATTCAAAGGTACTCAATTGATGGAGTTCATGCGAAAGTTATAGACATGAACGACTGGCCTTAAGGGTCAAAATATCAATAAGGAACTCATGTCTATGACTATTCTCATTCTCATACATACCTACTGAAACTTAACTCTAGTCGATGATAGATCTCAAAGGATTCACAACTGAACTCAAAGGATTTATTGAACTGTACTCTTAACTCTCTCTTGAATGTGAATTATGAATTTAAGAATTATAGCTCATGATATGAAGGATCTCATGATGACAAAGTAGAATCATGAATAAATTCTCCTCACTCTCATGCTCACTTACTTGAGTCTTGAAATAAGTTACTAGAAGTTGTAGAAGACTCCACAAAATAAGTCAATGGACTTTCTTAGAATGTTCGAAAGAATTCTCAAAACTTAACTCTGAACTCTACTTTGAATTTATTTTATGAATGCAAGGTTATGATTCATGTTATGAATGACTTCTAGGTGATTAGAAGTAGTCTAGAGTGTTTAGAATCAAAGGGGAGTAAAGGTACCCTTTGAAAGAATTCAAACGAATGAAATGATGAAGAATGGGTGGGGGAAGGAGACCCTGGTGCTCTGAGTGGCGTGGGGCACCAGCCCCTAAACTTCAGAGAAGTGGTTGGGGTGCTCTGGCTGGTGAGGGGTGCCATGCCCCAAACCAAAAAACTTCGACAACTTTCTTTGCTCATTTTCTCACCCTAACTCCCCTAGAATCGAACGGTTTCTTCCCCAATCACTTGGATTCGATTAATTAACATAATTACACAATAATATACTCAAAACAAAACTCAAATAACTAAATTTAATCTCAATAAATAATCAAAACCTCAACACAAAAAGATTTAGAATGAACTTCAAGAACACCTATAAAAAACTCATCAAGAACTCTAATTTTTCCACTTCAAGAATGAAATTTCGCTGAAAATAACATGATTGATGTGTAGGTGAACTAACCCATTACTATTAAAGCTTAAATACCTCTTAGGTATCAAACCCATGGTGATAATCAACAACAAAATGCAAGACTCTCGACCAATTCTTCGATCCTCCTCTTTTCTCCTCTTTTCTCTTATTTTCTCTTCTTGAGCTCTCAACTAAAAGGCTAAGCGTATATTAGGATTATAAAATTGAAACTAATAGGATTAGACCCCTAAAACAATACTGAAAATGAATTAAATTGTTTTAGGTAAGGAAAAGACAAAAATACCCCTTACTATTTTGGGATAACTTTCCTTAACAGGACAGACTGAATTCAAAAGGACATATCTCACTCATCCGAACTGAAAATGTAGAAAATGCGGCTTCGTTGGAAAGATAATTCAAAGATATTTTGTTAGGTACCTTGTATCCTACCTAACTCATCCTGTACTGAAATTTATGGTCATTTGAATTTGGCCCAAAATTTAAAGGAACTTAGGAATGACTTGAATGAACTCTTTTTTGTTCTTCTTGGAACTCAAGGTGCTACATCTAGTGACCTTAACACTCAATAAATTTTTATTTCCTTGGTAATATCCTACTCACAATGAAGGATGGTTTGAGTTTCAGTTCAAAAAAAATTTTGGGGTATCACAATATCTTCCCCTTGGGATCACTTGTCCTCGAATGACGGCTGGACTGAGTATGCAATGGAGTTACTCTTACTAAGTCCTAGTCTAATGGTATGCTTTTACTATATTCAAGATTAATCCAAATCCTTAAGTTTGGGTTCTAAACCTCTATAGGGAATCTCATGCCAAATCTATTACTCCTTACCACCACATTGGGCTCATATCAAGAACGACCTAATGTTTAACAACACCACATTAAAGCTTAGTACTCTAACAAATCCTTGGACTCCTGCTAAACAACTCCTTCGGATCCGACTAAGGGTTCTCATTTAACTATTTCTCATAGAAAAACCTAATCCTCCTCTTCCTCCTTATTAATAACCTTAGATGGAATTATCATGCCATCACTAACAAGATAAGAACATCAACCTCCTCTTTCTATCGTCACTCGATTTATAGGGTTCATGGGAAATTATGGCCATGAACAATTAAACTCAAGGACTTTATGGGTAACATGTAATAGTCTCAAGATTAGAACTATAATCTCAGAAGTGATTAAGAACTCAAAATTCAAGACTTGATACTACTCCTCCCAAAGGTACTCAACTGATTGAGTTCATGCGAAAGTTATGGGCATGAACAACTCGACTCGAAGGTCAAAATATCAATAAGGAACTCATGTATACGACTATTCTCATTCTCATATATACTTATTGAAACTTAACTCAAGTTGATGATGGATCTCAAAGTATTCACAACTGAACTCAAAGGCTTTCTTGAACTCTACTCTTAAGTCTCTCTTGAATGTGAATTATGAATTCAAGAATTATAGTTCTTGATATGAAGGATCTCATGATGACAAAGTAGACTCATGAATAAATTTTCCACACTCTCATGCTCACTTACTTGAGTCTTGAAATAAGTTACTAGAAGTTGTAGATGACTCCACAAAAGAAGTCAATGGACTTTCTTAGAACGTTCGAAATAATTCTCAAAACTTAACTCTTAACTTTATCTTGAATTTGAATTATGAATTCAAGGTTATGATTCATGATATGAATGACTTCTAGCTTATTATAAGTAATTTAGAGTGTTAAGAATCAAAGGAGAGTAAAGGTACCCTTTGAAAGAACTCAAACAGATGAAACGATGAAGAACGGGTTTGGGCAGGCGACCCTGGCGCTCCGAGTAATGCGGGGTACCAGCCCCTAAACTTCATAGAAGTGGTTGGGGTGCTCTGGGTGGCGTGGGGTGCCAGTCACCAACCCAAAAAACTTCGACAACTTTCTTTGCTCATTTTCTCACCCTAACTCCCCTAGAATCGAACGGTTTCTTCCTCAATTAATTGGATTTGATTAATTAACATAATTACACTCTAATATACTCAAAACAAAACTCAAATCACTAAATTTAATCTCAAGAAATCATCAAAACCCCAACACAAAAAGATTTAGAATGAACTTCAAGAACACCTATAAATAACTCATCAAGAACTCTAATCTTTCCACTTCAAGAATGAAATTTCACTGAAAATAACATCATTGGCATGTGGGTAAACTAACCCAACACTATTAAAGCTTACATACCTCTTAGGGATCAAATCCATGGTGAAAATCCGCAGCAAAATGCAAGTCTCTCGACCAATGCTTCAATCCTCTCCTCTTTTCTCCTCTTTTCTCTTCTTTTCTCTTCTTGAACTCTCAACTAAAACCCTTGGCGTATATTAAGTTTATAAAATTGAACATAATAGGATTAGACCTCTAAAACATTACTTAAAAAGAATTAAATCAGATTGGGTAAGGAAAAGACAAAAATACCCCTTACTATTTTCGGGTAACTTTCCTTAACTAGATAGACTGACTTCAAAACGACATATCTCACTCATTCGAACTCGAAACGTAGAAAATGCGGCTGCGTTGGAAAGATAATTCAAAGATATTTTTTTGGGTGCTTTGTATGCTACCTAACTCATCCTATACTGAAAGTTATGGTTGTTTGAAGTTAGCCCAAAATTTAAAGGAACTTAGGAATGACTTGAATGAGCTCTCTTTTGTTCTTCTTGGAACTCAAGGTGCTACATCTGGTGACCTTAACACTTAATAAATTTCAATTTCCTGGGTAATATCCTATTCACAATGAAGGATGGTTCCAGTCTTAGATTGAAAAAAGTTTTGGGCTGTTACAATATCTTCCCCATGGGATCACTTGTCCTCGGATGACAGCTGGACTGAGTATGCAATGGGGTTACTCTTGCTAAGTCTTAGTCTAATGGTAAGCTCTTACTATATTCAAGCTTAATCCAAGTCCTTAGGTTAGGGTTCTAAACCTCAATAAGGAATCTCATCCCAAAACTATTACTCTTTACCACCACATTGGGCTCATATCAAGAACGACCTAATGTTTAACAACACCACATTGAAGCTTAGTAGTCTAACAACTCCTTGGACTCCTGCTAACCAACTCGTTCGTATCCAACTAAGGGCTCTCATTTAACTATTTCTCATAGTAAATCCTAATCCTCTTCTTCCTTCCTATTAATAACCTTAGATGGAATTACCGTACCATCACTAACAAGATAAGAACATCAACCTCCTCTTTCTATCGTCACTCTATTACTAAAAGGACCTTGGAAGGATATCTCCCATACTATTTGGAACTCATTAATATCTTACTCTCAAACAATTGACTTGATTTCTCATCTTGTCATCTCCCCCTTAGGTCTAAAGCTGACACTTGAAAGCTATGGACCTATTCCACCATCTATAACCTTGTCTACACCCTCTTTTACTCTAATAGTTGGGAGAACTTTATCTCATGGCTACCGAACTCTCAATAAGCAGGTACTAAGACCTCTTTCTAAGGTGTTTCTCTTAACCTCTTATGATTACATACCATCTCAAGCAAATCATAAGCTTAGCTTGGGTCTATCACCTCATGAATACTTTTTCTCTTCTATTCAACACTTACACTTGGTCATTACCTACACAATGAAACTTCATCACAGCTCCTTTCTAGCTACAACACACTCTACCTCCTATGACGGAATATTTCCAACTCACCACTTCTTAGTCTACCCATAAGGGAAAACTCTTCATTAGTAAGTTAGGTACATGACTATAGTAACATAGTTCATCAAAACACCATCTCCCTTACTAGGCTCATGATCTAGTAACTCCTGCTACCTTTTCGGGTTGAAATATTACCCAAACTCTAAACATACCTCCTCATAAGGATCTCAGCTGAAACAAGGCTTAAGGAAAATAGTACAACTTTCTTTTAGCTCGGTGCACAATTCTTATAATATGAGTGTAGTCCTTCTGAAACTCAACACATAACTAACTTATGGGCTTCTCTCAAGCCCCTTTAGATTCTCGTGACTTCATCAAGACTCTCGCTAAGAACAACGCATCCATAAGGATCTTTAAGCTTTACTTTTCAACCACCTCTAGTATGATGTGTAGTCGATTAAATCTGAGAAGCGTACGAGTATGAATAAGAGTATGATGTATAGTCGATTGAATCTCTATGACTTAGCTTTATTGCACGATTAAGAGTAGAAAGAAGGGAAACTTTTCTTAAATGTTTATAGTCTTTCGTTTATATAAGTGGAGCCCTCACAACCATAAACAAGATCCTAATTGACACGGCTTCATAGACACCCTAGGATACTTGAACCCTAAACCCTGACACCAAGTTTATCACGATCCTAGCCTACACCGTGGACGTGGCCGGCACTCGAGAAGCATTGCTGGTCCCCAAACAAACCCTCATCTTGGCTGACTACAAGACGAAGACTAACTCAAGCATACAAAGCTTAAAAATTGAATGAAATTCATGAAACTTACAAATAGTTAACTTAAATAAATAACTCTGAATAAAAATAGAGTATTCAACTTGACAACAATAGGGAGCACAAGTTTGTAATACATTTAATAAGATAAATGAAACAGACTTCTCAAACTCTACTATCTATCTATGAAGCCTCTAACTGACAAAGATGGATGTCGGAACAAAACCCACGATATCCTAACAACTGATATAATCGAAAAGTAAATAAAATCCTACGAAAGCAAGGAGGCTCACCATAGCTAACTCAAAGTTCATGTGGTATCAACGAAGCTCCTGTTAATGATCCCGAATACCTGAATCTGCATCATGAAAGGCTGCAGGCCAAATGGCTTAGTATATGGAATGTACGAGAATGTAAGGGGAATTCTAAATCATAACATAAGCTTGAAACTTGATAAAAATGGAGACATACTTACCTCTTCTAAAACTTACTCAACTCAAGGAATACTCAAGGATACTCAAAACTACTCAAACTTACTCAACTCAGAAGTACTCAAGGATAAGATACTCAACTTAGTAATAAGGTTCTCAAATCAGTGAAATGGGGCTCAACTCAACAATAAGGTACTCGACACAATGAAAAACAAATTAACTATAGATACTTAACTCATGATACCAAAGGATAAAGAAATAGTAAAAGATGCAACATATTTGGAAAGTTGAAAAATTTTAGATAGCAATTCAATGTATTGAAAAATACAATAATACTCAATTTGTATATAAAAATACAATATAACTCTGTGGGAGTTTCTCTAACCGACAACCACTACTATGAGCCTAAGTGATGATACAACATCTTGCCCACATTTCCAGAATTGTCCTATACTTTACCATCATATAGAACGCCTTAACTAAGTGGATCCACTAATCTATGCTAAAAAGCACTAAAGAATCACTAAAACGTATGATCCTTTCTACCATAATATCTACTTGGTTTATGGAGACTTGTGTTATTATGAACTCGCATTCCCAAATCGGTGCTCAATACTACTCCCAAAAATATACTTAGCTAATATGTTTTTAAAACAAAACTCTTTCTTTGGTTTGAGATAATTACTCAAAACTTATCTTAGAAGCTCTTCTTGTAAATCAGTGTTTCCCTTTGTTGTTCAAATGTGAAAACATAATAAACTCTTTATAATACTTAGTTCGTGTATAATCTTTGAAGAATTGAACTTTATTCTTACTCTTTACTCAACTAAAAGTTGAAGTCTTAAAACAAAGTTAAAACGTTTGTAAAAGACTTCTTAAAATATGGTTCATGTCGAATTATGGTCGTGAATGACTCAATGCAAAGTTTTAAATAACCATAGATAGAACTCAATACTTGAAACTCAAGAAATTTAATGATACTACACATTACAAGAATGCTCAACTCAGAGGGTTCATGCGGAATTATGACCATGAACTACTCAACTCAAGGACTCAAAGATACTTCTCATCTCAAGACTGTTCAAATTATAGGGATCATGCAGAATTATGGGTATGAACAATTCAACTCAAGGATTTTATGGGTAACATGTAATAGTCCTATGATTAGAACTATAATCTCAGAGGGGATTAGGAACTCAGAAATCAAGACATAGAACTTGAAGATACTACTCATCTCAAAGGTACTCAACTCACGGAGTTCGTACAGAAGTTATGGGAATGAACGACTCGACTCAAAGGTCAACATATCAATAAGGAACTCACGTATACGACTCTTCTCATTCTAGTACATACTTACTGAAACTTAACTCAAATCGATGATAGATCTTAAAGGATTCACAATTGAACTCAAAGGCTTTCTTGAACTCTACTCTTAACTCTCTCTTGAATGTGAATTATATTTTCAAGAATTATAATTCATGATAAGAAGGATCTCATGATGACAAAGTAGACTCATGAATACATTCTCTTCACTCTCATGCTCACTTACTTGAGTCTTGGAACAAGTTACTAGAAGTTGTAGAAGTTTCCATAAAACGACTCAAGGGACTTTCTAAGAATGTTCGGAAGAATTCTCAAAACTTAACTCTTAACTCTACCATGAATTTGAAATATGAATTCAAGGTTATGATTCATGTTATGAATGATTTCTAGTTTAATATAAGTAGTTTAGAGTGTTTAGAATCAAAGGGAAGTAAAGGTACACTTTGAAAGAACTCAAACGGAGGAAACGATGAAGAACGGGTTGGGGCAGGCGACCCTGGCGCTCTCAGTAGCGTGGGGCGCCAGCTCCTAAACTTTATAGAAGTGGTTGGGGCGCTTTGGCTGGCGTGGGGCACTAGACCCCAGCCTAGAAAACTTTGACGACTTTCTTTTCTTGTTTTCTCACCCTAACTCCCCTAGAATCAAATGGTTTCTTCCCCAATCATTTGGATTTGATGCATTAACATAATTACTCACTAATATACTCAAAAAAAAACAATCAAATCACTAACTATTATCTCAAGAAAGGATCAAAACTCCAACACAACAAAATTTAGAATGAACTTCAAGAACACATATCCAGAACTTATCAAGAACTCTAATCTTTCAACTTCAAGAATGAAATTTTGCTTAAAATATCATGATTGGCATGTGGGTGAACTAACCCAATACTATGGAAGCTTACATAACTCTTAGGTATTAAACCCATTGTGAAAATTTGCAACAAAATGTAAGACTCTCGACCACTGCGTTGATCCTCTCCTCTTTTCTCCTCTTTTCTCTACTTTTCTCTTCTTGAACTCTCAAATAAAACGCTAGGCCTATAGTAGGATTATAAACTGAACCTAATTGGATTAGTCCCCTAAAACATTACTAAAAATGAATTAAATATGATTGGGTAAGGAAAACACCAAAATACCCCATACTATTTTTGGGTAACTTTCCTTAATTGGACAGACTAACTTCACAAGGGCATATCTCCCTCATCCAAACTAGAACTTAGAAAACTCAGCGACTTTGGAAAGATAATTTAATGAACTTCCATTCGGTACATTGTACCCTACCTAACTCATCTTGTACTTAAAGTTATGGTTGTTTGAAGTTGAACCAAAACTTTAAGTAACTTAGGAATGACTTTAATGAAATCTCTTCAGTTCCTTTTGGAACTCAACATGCTACATCTAGTGACCTTAACACTTAAGAAATTTTAATTTCCTTGGTAAAATCCTACTCAGAACGAAGGATGGTTTGAGTCTTAGTTTGAAATTTTTTTTGGGGTGTTTAAGATAAGGTGAGACAATATCTTTGCTAGGTCTTGGCGAATCTCCTATTTAGGGGAAAATCACATATGTGGGGACAAACCTCAATAAGGACGATGATTCCATAAGAGAGGTTGTTTGTGACAGCCCTTTTTAGGATAAGAAGTCCACATCGGAAAACACATGTAAGCAAGCATACCTTACACATTAGTGATGCATTTTTAAGTTTGGCGGGTCTAGACCCAAAATAGGGGTTGGACCATTGTTTTGTTGGAAAAGGCAATGTAGAATTATCGAAATATTTTTTTATAAGAGAGGGTCTATGTGACACCCCATCTTAGGATAAGAACTCTATGTCAACAAAACACAAGAGAGATACTAGGTATATAAGTAAGAAGTCCTAACTCTGATCTAGTGATGTGTTTAAAGCCTTATTGTTCTAGGCCCAGAGCAAACAATATCACTAGATGGTTGTAGGATAGATAAAAAGGTGGTGTAAACAATATTTTAATGGATAGAAGATCTCTATTGGGGGATTTAATGAAATAAATTTGGGGGCATGATTCAATTTTTGGCTCTTCGAGGTTTCATTTAATTTTCTCCCATGTTAGTGAATATTCATCTAGAAAGGAAAAAGTACGTTGTCACAGGTGAAGTTTCTAGGTGCTTGTTTGCTAATTAATTTACTTTTTTATTCCATATCTTCTGTTTTGATTATTTTTTCATGTATAATTAATAGCTGAAAAATTGATAACAACCAAACCGATAACTAACCCATAAATACCCCTATCTACGACAATGAGCTCTTTTTATATACTTCAGTTGTTCTATTCAAACTCTTATCTCAATTTTTTATTTTTGCTATCATTACTTCTATATGTGCATGAATCTCCTTGAATATATTTATCACGACTCGAGCCTACACCTTGGACGTGGCCGGCACTCGAGAACCATTGTTGGTCCCTAAGAGAATTCCCATCCTAGTTGACTACAAGCGGAAGACTAACTTAAGTATACAAAATCTTAAAAATAACTCAAGGAAGATACATACTACAAACTACTCAACTTTGTCTATCTCTAAAGCCTCTATTATTACATAGGGATATAGGAACAAGACCCATGACATCTCAAAACTACGAATTGTAAGATAAAGGTGAAGTCCTCTCGAATATAAGAAGGCTCACCAAAGCTGACATGACCTCAACAAAACACCTATTGATGATCCTGAATACATGTATATGCATAATGAAACGATTCAGGCCAAATGGCTCAATACATAGAATGTACGAGCATTTAAGGGGAATTATAAAGCATAAACATAATCTTGATCTGGTGGAAAAGAAACATACTTCTTCTCAACTCACTCAGCTCAATTCAACTCAAAGAAACATAGTTCAACTAAATTCAAGAAAACATAGTTCAACTCAACTCTTAGAAAATAGGGCTCAACTCAATGATAATATATTCAACTCAGTGAAATAAGGCTCAACTGAATAATAAGATATTCAACTCAGTGAAATAAGGCTCAAGTCAATAATAAGATACTCAACTTTGGGTACTCAAGGATACTCAACTTTGGATACTTAATTCAATATAAAGCAACAATACATATGCAATATATGGAAAGCTTTTAAAATTGTAGATAGAAACTCAATTTATTGAAAAATACAATAGTGACTCAGTTTGTATGCAAGGATACACGATAAACTCTGCTTGTATATGAAAATACAAAGTAAACTCTATGTATATAAGAATACAAAATATCTCTATGGGAGTTTCTCTAACTGACAACCATCACTATGAGCTATGTGATGTTACATCGTCTAACCCATGCTGTTAGAGCCATCCTATACTTTGCCGAGGTATAGAACCTACTACTAAGTGGATCCACTAGTCTATGCTAAAAAATATTTAGGAATCATCTAAAAAGTATGACCCTTTCTACCCATATTGTTTACATGGTTTATGGGGGCTGTGAGTTATTTAAACTTTCCCCCATATCGGTGCTCAATACTACTCCTAAAATATACTTTAGCTCATTATGTTTTAAAGAAAACACTTCTTCTTTATGTGGTTTGAGATTATTACTCAAAAATCTTTATCTTAAAAGAGATGGTACTCAAATAGCTCAAAACTCTTTTGGAAATCTCAGTTTTCTCTCATCGTAAATGTAAAAACATTTACTCTTACGAATACTTAGTTCCCATATATCATTTTAAAGAAAATGAACTCATCTTTACTCTTCCTCAACTCAGTGCTCAAGTTTTTGAAACAAGGTTTAAAAAAAATTGTAAAAAGACTTCTTAAAATAGGGTTCATGCCGAATTATGGAAGTGAACGACTCAATTCATGGTTTTCAATAACCATGCATAGAATTCAGTACTTGGAACTTAACAACTCCAGAACTCAAAGAGTCAATGATATTACTCATCTCATGAATGCTCAACTCAAGGGGGTTCATGCCTAATTATGGGCATGAACTACTCAACTTAAGAGCTAAATAATAGTTCTCATCTCAAGACTTCTCGACTCATAGGGTTCATGCAGAATTATGGGTATAAAATATTCAACTCAAGGACCTTCATAGGTAAAATATAGTAGTGCCATGATTAGGAATGTAATCCCAAAAGGGTTAGGAGCTTAATGCTAAAGACATAGAACTTGAAGATACTGATACTCAACTGATGGAGTTCATGCAGAATTTATGGGCATGAATGACTCAACTAGAGGGTCTAAATAACAATAAGGATTGCATGTGTACGACTCTTCTCATTCTCATACTTACTTTCTCAAAACTTAGTGCAAAATCAATAATTGATCTCAAAGGATTCAAAATTGAACTCAAAGGCTCTCTTATATGCTACTCTTAACTCCCTATTGAATTTGAATAATGAATTCAAGAGTTATGATTCATGATATGAAATTAGACTTATGAATACATTCTCCTCATTCTCATAGTCACTTGTTCGAGTCTTGAAACATATTATTTGAAAATGTAGAATAATCCTCAAGAAGACTCAAAGGGATTTTCTTAAAATGTCTGGAAGAACTGTCAAGACTTAACTCTTAACTTTACCGTGAATTTGAATTATGAATTCAAGGTTATGATTCATGTTATGAATGATTTCTAAGTGTTTAGAAGTAGTTTAGATTAGTTAGAATCAAAAGGGAGTAAAGGTACACTTCAAAGTAACTCAAATGGGACAACTAATGGAAAAGGTATAGGGGCAAGCGACCCTTGCACTTTCCTGGTGCGGGGCGCCAGCCCCAAACTTCAGAAACATGATTGTGGCACACTGCTGGGGTGCCCCCTTAGCCCCTCCCCAGTCAATTTTTGGCAAATATTTTTCATTTTCTGATCTTAAATCGCTTCTAATCGATTTCTTTTCTCAAGTTTTCCTTCGATTCAATTACCCAATAAAAGTACACAAGAATATAATAAAAAAATCTTAATCTCATCAAGATTACCTCAAAAACTCATCAAACCAATCATAATTCAAGAACGAAAACAATACTTCTAGAACACTTATCAAGAACTCAAATCCTTCAACTTTTGAGAATAAAATTACGTTAATAATAACATGATTGGAATGTGGATGAATGAACCCATCACTATGTAAACTGACATACCTCTTTGGGATCAAACTCATGGCGGAAATCCACAACAAAACTCAAGAACCTCGATGAACGCTTTGATCATTTCCTCTTTTCTCCTATTTTTTCTTTTTTTCTCTTCTTAACTCTCAACTAAAAACCTAGGCATATATTAGGATTATAAAACTAAACCTAATCAGTTTAGACCCCTAAAACCTTACTAAAATGAATTAAATTTGATTGGGTAAGGAAAAGACTAACATACCCCTCACTATTTTTAGGTAACTTACCTTAATTGGACAACCTGACTTCAAAAGGGTGTATCTTACTCATCTGAACTCTAAACTTACCAAAATAGGTGGTGTTTGAAAGATAACTCAAACACTTTCATTTGATATCTTATGACCACCTAACTCATCCGGTGATAAAAGTTATGGTCGTTTGAATTGGACTCAAAACTTAGAAGAACTTAGGAATGACTTGAATGAACTCACTTTAGTTTTTTTTTTTGAACTCAAGGTGATACATCTAGTGAACTTAACACTAAAGAAATTTTAAATTCCTTAGAAAAACCCTACTCACACCGAAGGATGATTCAAGTCTTAATTCAAAAAAATTCGGGGGTGTTACAATATCTCCCCCATGGGATCATTCATCCTCGAATGATGACTGGACTGGGTATGGAACCAGGTTACTATTATCATATCTACCATACAAACTAGAATTTGCTCGCACTACTATTCGGAGCCAACTAAGGGCTCTCATTTAGCTATTTCTCAAAGCAACACCTCACCCTCTTCTTGCTCCTCATTTATAACCTCTAAAAAGATATACCCAAACTCTTTGGAACTCATTACTATCTTATTCTCAAACACTTGACTTGTTTTTTTTTCTCATCTTGTCATCTCCCCCTTAAGTCTAAAGCTGGCACTTGAAAGCTATGGACCTATTTCGTCATCTCTAAATCGATCTACATCCTCCTTTACTCTAACAGTCGGGAGAAGATTATCTCATGACTACCAAACTCTCCATAAGAAGGTACTAAGACCTCTTTCTAAGGTGTTTCTCATAACCACTTCTGAATACATAACACCTCGGTACACCTCTTAATGCTCTTGTTACTCTTGTTACTTAGCTATACTTCACTGCCCTTATCTAAAGGTTAGGGTCTCGCACTTGTACCACTCATATTTATTGCTGCTAACATCTCAAATTCTCACCTACTCTATATTAAGTCTTCTAGATCAAATCTCAAGACTAGCATCAACACCCTCATGTTACCATTCTTTTGATCATGACACTCATCTCAAATTCAAGCTTAATGTTTATTACAAAACCCGTTATCAATATGATTTCTCGCTTACTATACTAACTTACAACTACTAGATATAAATTCAGAAACACTCGTCCCCTAGGAACTTACGACAAGTAGTCAATCCTTACCTCTTAGTCTCCATACTAGCAAATTACCATCACATTCCACTTCACAACTTAAGTACTACTTATTAACTCTCAAATAGTTCTATCACCCTCTGAAGACCATGGGGTTCTCCTTTCAAAGTTCATAAGCTATAACCTTATAAATCCTTTTCTATAGAATTCCACACATAAATTTAGTCTCCTCCAACAGGATGACACATCTTCATCAACTCTATTCTAGTTAACAATATAGTCCAACTTATCTTGACTAGTAAGTATTCCTCTTTCTTCTATCAAGAACTCTTTACAACATTATTATTCCTTATTCTACTCATAAAGTAACTCATCATTTATAACTGAGTGGGTACACGATTGCATGAACATAATGTGTCCCCTCACTATCTTTTTTCCTTAGATTATTGAAACTCTACATACTCTCCTCTAGCTCTGGGCACTCTCACTACTACTGCTTATGATTTCATAACTTGTGCTACCTTTTTCGGGTGGAAAATACTACCCAAGCTCTAAACATACTTCCTCATAAGGATCTCAACTAAAACAAGGCTTAGAGAAGAATTTACATCTCAGTTTTAGCTTGAATGCATGATTCATACAAACATAAGTGCGGCTTCTTTCAAATGCCTCAAGAGTCTCATGACTTCCTCAAGACTCTTTCTAAGAACAACTAATCGATAAAGGACTGATTTTGCTTTCCAACCACCTCTAGTATGAGGTGGTAGCCGAATGGATATGAAAACGCATGAGTGAGAATAAATATCTAGGACATAGCTCTATTGCACGATTAAGAGTATGAAAGATGAGAAACTTCTCTTAAATGGTTGTAGTCCCTTATTTACAGAAGTGGGCCCTCACAACCGTAAACACGACCCTACTGACACAGCTTTATAGAAACTTTAGGACACTTCAACATGTGACTAAGGGAGAACCCCTTCTATTTTGACCACCCACTTAAGAATAAAAGGGAGCTTCATTTTTCATTGATGTGTGATGTGTTGAGATTGATTAGAAATGTTGATTATTTCTTTGTTGATTTTGTATCATTATTGTATTGTTGTGAATTATGCATTGATATGAAAATGGTCATCTCATCATTATTTATGTGAAAATTCCTATTTGCATTAGTTCAGAGACATTGTTGTGACTAATGTTATATGAACTGAGGTAGAATAAGAAACTAAAGAGGATGTACCATTTCGAGAGACATGTCCCGTGTCGTGACTTATATATTTATTCATGGTTCGTATTATATGCCACAAAGGATGTATAAATTTGAGAGTTGTGTCGTATGGTGTAGCGAATGTATGGACTGATAAGTCCCCTATGGATTCTGGACTGAGAGACAAGTGGTGTGCATCATTAGGTAAGACATGCATCACTATACCTGGCATTACATTTCATTTCATTGCATATCAATATAATTTGTGAGCTTGTGAGTGCCTTTCATGACCCAAACTACCCTCTATAAGGTAAGGCATGCATCAATATACTTGAAATAATATTTCATTGCATCAATGGAACTTATGATTGATAAACTTTATCTAGTGTACAATTGATTTGTAATTTAGCTGTGGCTATTAAATTATGCATTATTAGATTGGGCTAGGTTTATGGATGTTGTAGCTACGGAAGTTCGATTGGAGTGGTGTAATTCCTCGGATTAGAGAAGACTAAGCAGTTATGTGAAGTACCCAAAAATGGACCCTGTAACCCTCCACGAAGCCCTTCAAAGGCCGTGAAAGTGACCAGAGTCCATTAAAGGGCTCGTGAGGTCTTCCTTACCCTACCCTAGGCAGGCTTCACCTTGACGGACACCCAGACAGCCCATGGTGATGTTGTTCGGTCGTCAAAGGGGTCGTCGAGTGGGTCAAATAAGAAGGGGTTCTCCCCTAGTCACATAAAATATCAAGTGCTATTATAAGTATATAATAATTAGTATTCTTTTTTTTCACTTTATATGTTCAAGTTATTATTTGGATAGTTAAAAGAGGAATTTATTTTTCATATTTTTAAAAAATATTTTGAATTGACAATTATAGTAATTTATCGTATTTTAAAGTAATTTTTAAATATATATATTTATATGAGAAGATTGAAGATACTAATTAAAATTTACTCCAAAAATTAATTACTTTGACTGTTGTACAACTATATATACAGACACATACTAAACTAACAAAAAATAATATGATTATCTCTATATTTTATGATACAACCAATACTTGTGTGTTTATTCTATTCGATCCATTTTTCTTCTTTCCTTTATTTTCTTATATAAAATAATTGATCTTTATCTAAAATAATTTTATGGATCATTGTTGCTTTTGCGAATAACAGAGAGAAAGTAATGGCAGCGGCATATATAATCAACAAAGAAAAGTTGCATGATCTAAGTGTGGTGAAAATAAGAGACAATAAATTGAAGGTAATATGTGGCTAAATCAATCCCCTATTAATTGAAGATGATTAATTTGTGTTAATTGCATGTTGTTGATTCTATCATGTGCTCATGGTGAAATTTTATTTCTGTATCTACTCAAGTCGAGGGTCTATCAGGAGTAGTCCATCTATTATAACGTTAAGGTTGAGTATGTTGTTATTGTTGATATTTATTTGACTGATGAACTATACTAAAGAAATAGCTACATCGTATCTTTGATTTGGTTGGTAAAAGTATGATCTTTGATGATCAATCTATCTATTAGCTCTACAGTGGTTACATTTATCAACTTTTTTCTAGTTGTGGTTGATGATATATTCATAAAGGGAATTGATTAATTAATACTTTATGTAAATTTTAAAGGTCAATTTAAATGTGAATGTTATTGTGGAAGCATGTTGATAAAAATAATGGTTTAATGGAACACATAACTTTTAAGGTAAAGATTTGTCTCACTGCAAATCAGTGGAAATTCATGCTATAAAAAGTATTTTTTCCACTCGTTTTCCATCTAAAAAATGCATGTGAAAAACAATTATTACTGTGAAGTGAAAAGCTTCCTAATTATTCCACTGCTTTTTAATAGAATTAGCTAACTAAAAAATGCATGTCAATTTTTTTTTTATCATTGAATAGTGAGAAGCTTCCTAAATTTCCACTTGAAAGCGTTACTATTTTCTTTCCTCACTAATAAAGTTAGAAACTTTTTGATAATAGCCTATGAAATTTATCAATAGGAAATTTTAGTGTAAAAATAGTGAATTTTTATAGTTTATTTATCAAGTAATGACTTTTAGCTACATCTCAATTTCTACATTAATTTTCCTTATCCAATTGCATGTTTTGTATTCTGATGATTTTCATAAATTGATTAGATTATCATTTTAGAAGTAACTTTTCACAAGAGATGTCAACTAATGCACTACTTATTATTTCTCAATAGAGACCTATTGGACTATCTACCTCCGAAGATAGGAGTAAGATTTTCCTACTCTATTCTCCAAGACCTTACTTGTAAAATTACACTGAGTATATTGTGTTTTTATTGATGGTAGTAATTACTGCAGGGCATATTTATTAATTCATGCCATATATGTGTAACATTTTGCTCTTAGGACCTTGGTTTCTTTCTCAAAGAATCTGCAACATGTACATTTATAAAATGGTAGGTTCAATTGAACCAGTAAATAAGTCTACATCTACCTATATGTATAGCTTCTTCAAAAATGTATATTGGTGTAATCACTTAATCATTTGTATGCTTTTACGTATTGAAATAATTAAATATTATACTATTTGTGTTTTTCATCACAGAGTCCTTTAAAATGTTATTATTGTACTTGTACTTATGATTTTTTAAGAAACAAAAAAAATATCTTTTATTTTATCAGTGTCTCCATATTTTAATACTAATAAAAAATTATCTTTTATTATTTGAAAAGTTCGCTCCAACTGAATTTGAGAAATGTGATGAAAAATAGCCTTCTATAAAATGGAATAATAATATTTGAATTTGTAATGACCCATAAGGTCATTTTGAGAACTAAGCCCCTCTCATTCTTAAAAGACTTTTTCCTTAAATTTTAAATGGAAATTTTGAATTACTCTTTTAACTACATGTATTTAATTAGTTGATAATTTTAAATAATTAATTTCATTGGTGGTATATGGGACAAGTCCATATATAATATAATTTAAGTTAATACCCTATATTAATGTAAATAATTCTTTTATTAAAAAAATAATCTGTGAAGAAGGGCAACATAACCTCGCCACAATCACATGGGCAAAAAACTAACTGGAGCAGGTAAGCATAAATATGCATCAATGTATTATTGTATATATGGTAAATATCATATTATTATTAATATTTTTTTAATTATTAATATTATAGTTAAATGTTAAAGAAAAAGAGTAAAAGAAAGTGGGTTTGAATTAAGAAAGAATTGAAAATTGGATTACTCGTTTTTTTGAATTGAGAAAAAGGGTTTTATTGGCCAATCATTCTATAATAATTTGGGTTATGATTACACCATGATGATTTAATTAATAAATAGAAATACATGGTGTATCAATGTTAGGTTTTGAAATAGTAGTGTTCTCGTGATTTTTGTTAGTAATTTACTTAGTTGTTTCTTTAATTCTCTTATTATTACCATATTATGATTCAAGTTTTGATATATTGGTATATGGAATCAAATACTAGGTGTACGGTATTATGTGAATACCTTTAGATTATGATATTGGAGGAACCAAAACTTAACCCTAGGTTTAAAATTTGGAATAAATATGAGAGTTGAGATGTTAGTAGACACAAATATTTGGAACTTGATTACAAATTTAGGTGAATTTTGGGTCTAGACTAGACATATAGTAATATGGGTGTTGTTAGTTTCATAATCTTATTGTGATTATTTAGGTAAATAGATTGCATTGATTTGGAATCCCAATGAAGGGAAAGGCTCAAGTCCTAGAGTAATTGTTCAATTATTTGAAGCAAGTGGATTTCTAAACCCTTGTTAAGTGTAAAGAATTCGTGTATTTCCTTGTACTATGTATTTGGGAATAATGAGGCTTGGTGATGGGTTGACTTGTCCATAGGGAATAACTCTAATGTACGAAAAAGATTAAAATAAAAGGCAATGTGATTAATTATTGGTGTGTGATGTGTTGAGAATAGTTTTCAAAAGGCTCATTGATTCACTTTTTTGATGTTGTATCACGATTGTGTTGTTGAGAATTGTGCATTGTTATGAAAATGATCATCTCCTCAATATTTGTGTTAACATGTCAATTGCATTGGTTCTGAGACATGGTTTTGATAAGCGCTACGTGAATTGAACAGGATGTATCATTTCAAGGGACGTGCCACATGCCCTAATAGATACTATAATTTGAGGGACATGTCACATGCCGCGATGGATTTTATTATCGAGGGAAATGTCGCACACCGCGATGGATTTTACTATCGAGAGTCATGTCGCACGCTGCGATGGATGCATGGACAAATATGTCCCCCCCATGGGTCCCGGACTAAGAGACAGTGGGTGTGTATCATTAGGTCATACATGCATCACTATACTTGACATTGCATTTCATTACGTTGCATATCGTTATTATTGGTGAATTTGACTTTGTGTGTTTCTGACCTTGTGAGTGCCTTTCTGTGGAAATTGTAATTGATGAATATTGAGTTTGTTATTGAGGATACGTATTTGTTAGAGTGTTGATTTTGAGTGTGCTAGGTAAATTGTGAATTGTTAGGTTGGACTGTTTTTATACAGGTTGTAGTTGTGGGGTTCAGTTGGGGTGTAAGGAGTGCCCGTATTCTATTCCCTTGATTTGTGTTTAGAAGTTTACTTGCTGAGTACCGTGTGGTTTGGTACTCACCCCTTGCTTCTACATTTTTATAGGTTATGAGCTTGGATATTCATAATAGTTTCTATTCACTTCTTTTGGGAGGCTTCCTGTGGAGATTTGTAAGGTAATTGTTTCTCATCTCAGCGGACCTTCTTACTCCTATTTATGATCTTATTCTACTTTAGTGACAACATCATTTGAGACTTGTGTTTTCTTTCAAATCCATTGTAACACATTATAGGCCTGCACACGCGACAACTAGGTTTTGGGGATTTATTTAAGTTAACTTATTATCTGCATTAGTAACTGAGTATAAAACTTCTATTTTTATTTTATTTCCACATTTTATCGTAATGATTGGGTTTTAGGATGACTTGTCTTGTTGGGATAAGATAAGTGTCATCACATACATTTTTGAGTCGTGACAAAATCATTGTTCAAGGTTATAAAGTTTTGGTGGTACATACTACACTGCTCAAATTTTATAATAATTCTTCAAAATATGTCAATGGATCACATAAATTTAGTCATCGTGATAAATTTATTGTATGTATCAAGTTCAAAAAAAGAATGCAGATTCATTGATGCTCTAAGGAGGAATGCAGAATGTACCATGATGTATTCGTTAATGTGCATCGAAAGTGTGTCAATATTCACACTACAACATTTTAGGCCTAGAGCCACAATAAATCAAGACAATGCTTGTAAAGTGTTGCCTAAACCTTTTAAGGCAACACTTTTAAAGTGTAGCCTTAGTTTTTAGCTTTTGACTACGGTAATATTGACAACACTTGTAAAACGTGCTCTTTAGTAGTACAGGCTATACTTTATAAGCATTGTCACATCATGATATAATTGGGCACATCTATTTATGTATATATGAATACACTTTTAAAGTGTGCTATTTTTATAATTATAAAAACAACACTTGCCAAGTGTGGCCATATAGTTTTCACTAAACTATTATATTCCCCAAATAAATTTAACTCTCTCTCCCATTTTTATCTAGTGAAAAAGAAAATTCGTAAACAATAAAAAAAACTCTTCAATTCTCTAAAAGAGATTCTGGTTGCCCTGGATCTGAAATTTTTCAAGGCTTTGTGAAAATGGATTTTCGCCCAAATTAATAGGTATTTATTGAATCAACACACAAAGTAATGATTTTTCACAAAACGATTGAAGAATGATTTCAAAATACTTCTCTGATTTCACTATCTTTTAAGATACGAAAATTCCAAATCAATGCTCTTTGAGCTCCATTCACAATTTTCTCTTTGTTTGTAGTTGACATACAAAAATACCTTACGATTTTGTCATTGTTCACCAGGGACAAAGCAATGAAGATGATATCCTAAAGCTTCATCACCTCGAAAGGGTTTTGTTGGAATAGAGTTTATCAGGTAGAAATTTCTTCCTTTAAAAGTCTGAATTTGTTGCAGTTGGCCTTATTGCGCTGGGGTAGATTTTAATTTTCTTGTGTTGTTGATTTTTAGGATTCTAGCTTGTGGTAGTATTACATCCATCAATTGATTCTTTGTCGTGGCCATTAGCCATTAATTTTGCATCAGAATTTCTGTTTTTCCTTAAATTAATAAGTTGATTGGGATTGAAGTCGTCCTTGAGAATGTAGGTTTTCATGTCATGCTTATTAGTAGTATGTTGTTTCTGCTTTGCCTTAACTAGTTTATGAAACTCGAGCTTCTTAAATTGACTAGAAGGGATTCAGGCTTGTAGTAGTATACATCCATCAGAAGGTTCTTTGCCGTGGGCATTTGTTGATTAATTTATCCAACTTGAATAAACAAATTTTTTGAAGAGAACGTTAATTTTCACCATTGATTGATCATAGCAACATATAGAAATTAAAGGTATGCTAAGTATCCCTTCTATATATAGTTACAAGCATGAAAGGTTATCAACTAAACAAATCTTCAAAGTAAATGTGTGCCTCAATTTTATTATTCTCTTTATAGTCCATGTGATCAAGAACTTTTGAGGATGAAATAAGTGGATTCTCTTGTGAAAAACGCTGTTAAATTCAAAGTAAACTTTAAACAACAAAATATATAATTACATGTTTGAGAAACTTGGGTGACAAACTAAAAGTACAAAATGCACAAGGTTGAATACTTAAGACTCAAACGAATATTAATTGTTTAATACATATAGTTGTGAATAACTTATATTTGGCCGATTAACGGTTTCTTCAAATGTTAAATGTCTAAGCCTATAAACTCTTTCATTCACCCTCTTAAGTTATAAGAGTTTTATGATTAGTTCAAATGACTACTTTTAGATCTGAGATTGACTTTAACAAAATTCAAATGTCTATTCATGTTGACCTCATTTATACCAAATGAAAGCACATATTAATTATGTTTTACCAAAGAATGTTTTACTAGCCTATCCTCGCATACATGGTTAAAGTAAATAAATATTTTCTTGCTTTACTAAAGTAATGTTGTCTGCTAACAAGTATTTGACATGCTTATTTTTTTTTGAGTTTCTTTTGTTGATACCTAATAGACTATTGGAAAACATACTAACAAAAAAAAAAAAAAAACCTCCAATAGAGGTTGCTTTGATTTCAACCTCTAAGACTTATTTTTTCCAATGCAATATTTTGTTTAGTTTGGCCACCTAGTAACATTAAAAGTTATCTAGTTGGGCAATTAGTAATTTTCTTGTATACAAGTTGTGTAAATTTAAATTACATGATATAGATAATTAGTTAAGCAAAGCAAAATAGACTCGGTTACTTTGGATCAGAATTTTGTCCCATGTTTCTATGCTTATTCTAATTTTGCAAGAGTATGCATGGCATTGGTAATATTTAGTAGATGCAGTAAAAAATCTGACTTTCGTTTTTTTGTACTTTATAAGATTGTATTGATGTCATTTCTTACTTTATGTTGATATAATTTGTAGCATGCAATCAAAGAAAACAACGGGAAACCATCATAGTTAGAAATGTTTATTGCAACTCGTACAAAGTTGGAGAAAGAAGTTTAGGAAGACAGTTAATTGGGAATAGTAAGTACTTTTGTACTACATTCTGCTTCTTCATCTTCTTCTTATTATTCTTTCCTAGATATCTCACTGAGACTGGACAATTTTTTTTTCAATTCTTTATTGGAGTCGCTGCATTATTAACATGAATGTTGTGTTGTATCTGTCCACCATTAAATAAATGCTTCTAAAAAGGACTCTATCAAAAAAGAGACTAAAGCCACTGTTGGATTATTATGCTAGAAGGAAAATGAGCTCTACTTTTCTAAAAATCTGAAAATAAAAAAATTGGTGTGTTGGGTATGTTTCTAATGCTAAGGATATTTATAGTACAAAAACTGATGACATTTTTAACAGTTACAACAACACAGTTAAAGACCATATATGAATTTTTGACTTATGTTGGAATGTTTGAAAGGGATTTTAAGTGAGAAAAAAAGTTAAGAAGAAATAACTAATATGGGTGAGCTGCTTGATAAAAAGTCATTTACCACATTATTTGCTTGTTTAGACCACACTTTACATGGGTGGCTTAAAGCATAAAATATTGTAGTGTCATTTTGGCAAGTATGTTTTATTTTCATGCTTAACTTTTTTAATATTATGTTTTACATATATATGCAAGTTATTTACATATTTGTTGTTTATGTTAAAAGGAGTTCTCTTCTAGCTTATCAATATGATTTTTATAATTTAAATATATTATTAAGATCACTTTCTACTTGTAATTAATCCTAATAATAATTTCCATTATGAAAGTAAAATTGATCAATTAAAAGAGATTCCATTTAATATGAACAACTAATTGAAAACAATGGCCTGCACATGAAAAATATAATATTAAGGAAATGAAGTGTGGAAAGAAAAACATACTTGTCAAAAGGAGGATCAAAACACTTTCAATGTGCATTGGCCAAAGAATCATGATAGATCATGCAATCCTCCTTATAGTAGCGATGAAACCTGCATTTTTTGCACTTGGTACATAAGATAAATTCATTTTGATAGCTAAATTTATGTGACCCAGTGGCATTTTTTGAAGATTCGTTATAAAATTTCAGTAGTTCAGTCTTTACCATTTAAATTATGTAATCCTAAACAAAGATCCAAATACTATTCTTCTATTTTGAAGACTCTCTTCTAGCATGTTTCTGATATTCAGTTAGAGTACGCTTGTCTAATAACTAAAAATCAATCTTTATTAGTATCAAAATGTGGAAATATCTAACAAAGAAGGTAATAAGAAAGGAAAACTTTTGTTTCTTAAAAGCTACAAGTACAATAATAACATTATAAATGACTCATGATAGAAAAAACTAATACAATATTAAACAATTTCAATAGGTAAGAGCATACTAATGATCACCTGATTACACAAAATCCATGTTTCAAGAAGTTATAACAAGAGGTGAATGCAACCTTATTTACAAATTCAATTAAACCTACCATTTTCCAAATGGACATGTTATAGGTTCTTTGAGAAAACATTTGAAATCCTGTAGATAAAATGTTCCACATATATGATAGAAATTATTGCATCCAACATGTAGAAATTATCATTATCAACAACAATAACATACTTAGTACAATTGAACAAGTAAAGTTTGAATAAGTTATTGTGTATGTAGACCTTAATTGTACCATGAGAGCTATAGAGGAACTTCACATAGCTTGGGATCTATTCCAGTGCTTCAATCAAATGGGCATTATTTGAGAGTTGCTTCAACATCGAGATAAACTTATGATAATTTACTTCCTCAATTTTCTTCACTAATCATTCTGGAAAGGGTGGAGGAGGTCGAGTCATGGGTGTTGTATTTGAGTTGTTTCATTTCCCTCCACAACTAGATCCATGGATTCACCCACATGTTCATCTTCTGTAATTTCAGGTCCCTTTGGGTTTTCCACCACTTTTTAAATAGGGGGACCTAAGGTTTGTTTTCCACCTCGTGCACTAACTGTCATGCAATCATAGTCATTTTTGATATTTTGGACTTTATTTCAATTGAAGTGTCCCTTTTTGGCGTTTATTCAAGGCTAAATACAACTAGCCTAAATTTTTCTGAAACTGTTTGATAGATGTAGCATCCGATTCTATTTTCTAATTCATAATCAATAGGTCATTTCGTATATCTTTGATATTATCTTCCGAAACCTTAAAGTATTTCATCATCTTCGTCGTCATGTCTTCTAGACTTGTAAACCGGATCAACCATCTCAATTTCTTGGGGGAATATATGCATCATTCCTTTCATTTCTGTTGTTGTCTCTTCCTACCCAATCACATTCTCTAGCTTGGCCCCAATTTTAATCACTGTATCTGTTCCAATTTTAGTTGTTATCATGATTGTAGTTTCCAACCTGATTAAAATTTTTTTCTCAAATATAGTTCTTGTTACAGTTGTACTTGTCTTCTCAGTTTAAGTTGCTATCCCAATTGTAGTTCTGACCTTGCCCAAGTAAAAAATGGAAAACAAAAGTTGTTCATCATCAGGATTGTCTACGAATTTCCACAAACTACACAAAATGCATAAAATTAAAAAATCTTTCGAGGCCTACGATGTCGAAATAGCATCAAAAAATTTACAAATTGTTAATTCTGACCATGTTTAAATAGAATCAATGGATTTGCAAATCTTGAACTCTAGCGAATTTCAAGTTAATCCTACCTCACTGAATTTTGATGTCATCGCTACTATTAGAAATGACAACGGTTACAAGAGCGAAGATGATGATATTGACCTACAATAAATTTTCTAAATCGGTAATAACATACATGTGTGTCAAAATTAATTGTTTCGACTCTATTTTCAACACGTTCATTGTACGTGATTATCCATTCAAAGAATTTTATGAAGGTCGATATCATCATCTTTGCTCTTGTAACCGTTGACATTTTTTCTAACAGTGATGACTTATGAATTTAGTGAGGTATGATTAACTTCAAATTCGCTGGAGTTCCAAATTCTTGAATTTGTTGATTTCATTTCAACTTGATCAGAATTAACAATTTGTAAATTTGTTGTTCCATTTAAAGATTGTTGGCTGCAAATATTTTTAAATTTTATGCCTTTTGTGGAGTCTATGAAAATTCTTAGACCATCTTGATGATGAACACCTTTTGTTTTCATCCTTCACTTGGGCTGCAAGAATTTAGATTTATAGGGCTCTTCATTTGGTCGTCAATGGAAGCCTATATTTCATTCCTAGGATATGCGTATAAGTTCTGCCAATATATATATATATATATATACATACACATATATATTATATTATATACTAGTTCTTCGACCTTGATGATGAACAACTTTTGATTTTCATCTTTGACTTGGATTGCAAGAATTTAGATCTAATAGGGCTCTTCATTTGATCATCACTTGAAACCTATCTTTCCATAGACTTTCCATAGAATATGGAAGAAATTCCATTAAGAAAAGCAATTCGAACAGATATGTTAAAAGAACCCTTTAAATTACTAACATTTCTAGAATTTCAGGTAGAATTTTTTATGGAGTAGAATGGAAAAATCAGGAAATCTTGATACAAACAGGTGCAACAGCGAATCATATTAAAGGATTATTATTAGAAGGACTACCAATTTACGAAGGTACTCCTTACATTTACAAAACCTTGGAAGAAAATAATTATAGTTGTATAAATATAGTAGATTTACCTATACAACTAGATAATATAAGAATAATAGTTCCCTGTTATATTACAAATCATGAAAATGATAATTATCTCCTTCTAGGAAATATGTTCCTATATAGTCTTAATGACTATTGTATAGGAAAAAATGGAATAGAGATAAGCTATAAAAATGAAACTTGTTTTATTTCAAAAAAACATAAAAATGCCTAAAGAAATATCTTTTAGAGTATCTATTTTCATCGAATTAACCTTCTATGAATCAAAATTAACAACATGTTGTCAAATTAAAAATGGATAAGAAGCAAGTCTAGTAAAATCATTCCTGATAAAAGATTGGAATATTAACAAAAATAATATCTCCATGATAGGAATTACAACAGTAAAAGAAAGACTTAATAAGTCAAAAGAAATAATTTTAGGATCGAAAATTGTTTCTATAAATAAAATATTTGACTATGATAAATTAGAAACTGATTTATTATTAGGTAATGATTTCCTACAATAATTTCAGGATTATCATCAAACAATATGTATGATAAGCCTCAAAACTCCATGTGGACACTTCATTAAAGTCCCAAGAAAACAAAATCCATATTATCTTGGAACAGAAAATGGAAATTATAAGGAAAAATATTTAGAAAATCTAAGAAAAATCTCTTGTAAATGTCTTAATCTAGAACGGATTAAAGAAAACATACAAAAATGATATGGTGAAAACCCTTTAGAAAAATGGGAAAGAAACCAAGTAAAGGTCATTCTAACACTTAAAAATCCTAGTGTCATCATTAGAGTAAAACCTATGCTTTATAATGAAGATGACAAAAATGAGTTTAAAATACAACTCAAAGAATTAATCAACCTAAAACTTATTAGGATGAGTAAAAGTCCTCACAGTAATCCAGCATTTATGGTAAGAAACCATGCTGAAATAAAAAGAGGAAAAGCATGAATGGTTATAAACTATAAAGAATTAAATAAAAATTGTATATTTGATGGATATTTTATCCCAAATAAAAACAATTTAATAAACCTTGCGAAAGGAAAAACTTATTTTTTTAAATTCGACTGTAAAAGTGGATTTTGGCAGATAAAATTATCCGAAAAATCAATTCCATTAACGACTTTTAGTACGCCTAATGGACATTATGAGTGGATGGTAATGCCTTTTGGGTTGAAAAACGCTCCACAAATTTTCCAAAGAAAAATGGATAAAATATTTTCTGAAAAGGAATTTTTGATTGTTTATATAGATGATATATTAATATGTTCTAAAACATACCAATAACATTTAAAACATTTAAAAGAATTTTCAAACATTTTTTTTGAAAATGGAATTATTCTTAGCCAGAAAAAGGCAGAAATAAATCAAAATGAAATAGAATTTTTAGGAATTATTATTTCAAAAAATGGAATAGAGCTCCAATCAAATATTTCAAAAAAGATTGTAGAATTCCCTGATAAATTAACAACCAAAGAAGAAATACAAAGATTTCTTGGATGTTTAAATTATATAGGTGAATTTATTACTGAATTGGCAAAGAAAAGAAATATCTTGCAAAATTTAATACGAAAATCCAATAGATTGGGATGGACAAAAGAAAACACACAATGTGTAAAACAATTAAAAGAAGAATGTTCCAAACGTCCCAAACTCAGATTACTAGATGAAAACGATAACCTCGTATTACAAATACATGCATCAGATTATCATTGGGGTGCATTATTACAGACTGATTTGAATGAAATATGCAGGTACACAAGTGGTACATTTAATGAAGAAGAAACAAGATATTCTACTAATGAAAAAGAATTATTAGCAATTGTTAGAGGAATCAGAAAATTTTCAGCATTCCTTTTACCGAAACAATTTATTATTAGAACTAATAATACGCAGGTATCAGGTTTAATTTCAAATAAACCTCCGTCTGAACCAAAATATAGAAGATTGCATAGATGGCAGGTTTTATTATTGTTCTATACATTTAAAATAGAATATATTAAAGGAGCTGACAATTCTTTTGCAGATTTTCTCTCTAGGATTGTCCAATATGGACAATCATACCCAAATCCTTGTTAATAGGATTTACGAAAGAATGGTAAATGTGGACAAGGATGACAAAGGCCACAAATTATTCAGCATCAGGGATGAATTAGCAAATTTGTCCAAACAAGCCAGAAAGATGCAATATGAAATTAATCAACTTAGCGAAGTTCAAGCTGAAAATATGAATGAATTTTTATTATTATGTGAACATTTGGACACACGTCCAAAAGGGAATTCAAAACCCATCGGGAATACTACTCCCAACAAAGTGGCAGGAGATGTCCCACTAGTACCTAGTGCCATAAGCATCTCATCGGTAAGCTTGGATATGCCGAAACATGAGTCCAAGGAAAAAGGTAAAAGCCTATCAATAAAAAAAGATGCCAACCCTTCGAAAGAAGAAGGCACACCTTCAAAGAAAATTTAAAAAAATTATTTCTGGAAGAACCAGAAAGCAGTTCTAACAAGGTTTCATCAAGAACCAAAGTTTTTTCTTCTTTCCAGGTAGGAAAGCAGAATCCCAAGGAAGAAGAATATCTTGCTTTTACAAGATATACCTATGGTCTCCCAGAAGAAGGTGGAGAAACTTTCGGAGTTCTAGGAACAAGCATTTTATTTCCAAGAATTTTTATATTTTCCAATGGATCACCGGGCTTCACTGCTCAATTATTCGAATTTTGATACCTTGACAAGGTGTATACGAAACTCGATCTCCAAGAATTATCCAAGTTACTAGAAAAACTAAGAAATTCAGTTAAACATTATGCTCAAGGCGATGGAGAGTATTTTATATTCTTCAGTATTGCCATGGAACGCAAGGACTTGCAATTATTTTTTCCTACGATTAATTATATCACTGTGGAAAAATTAAAGGAATTCAACACCAAGATAACCGAAGTAGACAAAAAACTCCCTCACCTTAATAAAAAACAGACCCAAACTAAAAGAACTTTAGGAATAAAAGCAATATATTTTATTCTTAAGCGATTTTATCAAGAAAAATTATAAAGTCATTGATCATGATTACAATTGGGTTCTAATGACCAAAGGAAATTCCAAATCTTCTATATTACATGAGAAGATTCTAGACATTGAGCTTATAGACTTGAGCTACAGAGGAAACCTGGAAGCTTGCATGCAAGTTTCTAGAGCATAAACATTCAGCTACAGTGGATGAATCATCAGATTAACGTCTCAGAAAAGTGGACAGTTGTAAAGAGACATTATTTACGTCATGAAGAAAGAGAAAAGGAAAAAAACATCTTATCTCTTCCAAAGCATATCTCTTTAGTCAAAAAGAGATTCCCACTCTTGTCGGCCATTAGCATCTACCAAGGGATGATTGAAGGACTAGAAGACAAATTACCAAAATTTTGTGGGAGGTCCCTGCAAAATAAAAATTGTAATGTTAGTCCCTCCTTACATCTATAAAAGGAGAGAAAAAAGTCTTTAGAGGGCAAACTACATTTTCGCTATATCTTCCCAATGTAGAAAAATGATAGGTACCTTCTTTAGTGAGTACGAAACTTCTCCCGCCAGGGAAAAGTATTTTCTTTTAAGTTTTATATATATGGAAAAATAAGTATAGTTTGTATGATAATATTATGAAATAAAAAGTTTGGTTTGTATACCTCTCTTCTCCATATCTTAAGATAAGTTCTAAGTGAAGGTTGCCGTCTTCCGCCTAACAAAGGAATAGTAGGAAAGTAACCAAGTAGACTGTGGTCGTGGAGGCAAAAAACTGTTCATAGCCGGAAAGGAGAACTGCTGCAGTGGTGATAGGAACTATTCCGTGAGAAAAAGAAAGAAAGGTATATACATTAAAACTTTATATTTCATACTTATTATCTTCAAATACAAATTATATTGTATTTTATCATATATGCTAACTTTAAAAGAAATACGTAGTACCTACAGGGAATTAAAAGAATCATGAATGTTAAAATCATTAAAAATGAAACAATTTATGTTTAAAATAGGAAGCATATTCAATATCACTTGCATCAAGTTAGGAAAAGAGCTTGGAAACATAGAATAGCTCTATGCAATCTAGATAAATCTATATAAGATTTAGAAAAAGCTTATATGACAGTAAGCATGAATTCATTATTTATGATAGTAGCTATCCATGAGATTAAAATGATCAGAATACAAGAATATTTTGAATACAAAACTGTGAAAAGGATATTAAAACAACATATCCTATATACAGTATAGTATCATAATTCCACACACCATGTATTTATTACATATTACTATGTTTAATTACATCACAGCCCCTATTGGTATCAGAGCAAGGATAATACCTAATTAATTAATTAATTACTATTAATTAAAAAAAAAGGGAAAATGATAACTCCTTTATGTTTTCTAGACCAAAAAACCTTAGTAACTATACCCAAAGCAATTAATATTTTAAATAGAGATTTAAGAGAAAAAATAATACAAAAAATAATTCATATACTATCTGAAGAAGAATTCAAAAATGACTTCCCAATGAATTATATAGTATTTAGATATGAAGAAGTAATGGATACATCTGATTACTATCTTTCAGAATGAGCTTAAAAGAAGCTATAGATTTACTACATGACTTACTAGAAAGTCATAAACAAATAGCTCTAAGGCTGAAATTATTAGAAATTGAAATAAAATCTTCCTAGAAAAATAACTAATATAATAGAAAAAAACAGGAAAAATTGACAAACAGTTGAGTCAAAATTATATAAATGAACTCTTGGTAGAAAAATTTGCGAGAAAAAAGTTCATATCCAAAAGGTAGCTTAGATGAAAAGCTAATAGAAGAACTCTTAAAAAAACAAAAAGCTCAAGAAATGGTAGAACAATTAAACAAAGAGAAAATGGAATCTAGTAATCAGCTAGAAGAAGAAGAAAATCAAGAAAAAAAAGATATTGACCAAGAAAAATGAATGAACTAGATGAACTAGTTTTTGCAATGGAGGATCTGGGTATTTCAGATATAAAATTAAATGTTCTTATGAACAAAGGGGATACAGGTGGACCCCAAGGAAATTTCTTTAAAGGAGAAAACTCAAACTAAGTAAAAGAAGAACAACAAGATGAACAAAACTTTGCTTCAAAAGCTAAAAAGAAATAAAGATTTGGTTAGTCAATATCACAATAATAAATCCAAATATATGTCTAACAGACTCTCAATAGGAGATGTACGAACAACTCAATTTCTAATAGATTATAAAAGAGAACCAGAAACAGATCTAGATTTATGGGCACAAATTATATTTCTCTTTTTCCGACTAGGAAAAGGAATAAATTACACAGACGAAGAAAAAAATATTATTATGATAAACACATTTACTGGAAACGTAAGTCATTGGCATACAGGATTATCTAATGATGTTAGAGAAATCATTAAAAATAGTACTATTGAAGGATTTAAAAATTCCTTACAAGAAGGAATAGGAAACATGGTACAATATATAGGAAATGAATTCTTAGGTGGAGAAGGAAGTCCTTCTTTAAACCAAGAAAAATTTGCTCTTAGAAAAATTACAAATATGTAAAATAAGTTATATTCAAGAATACACTTGTGAATTCAAAGAATATTATTATAAGATATTTGATAGCAGTAAAGAAATGCTACCATAAATGGAAAAATACTACCAAAAATTACTAGCCTTTTGGGCTAAATATTTCAGAGAAAAATACAAAAAATAAAATAAGGAAAAAGATACTCTTGGACAAAGAATATCCTTTTTAAATAATAGACTTGGACAATTATGCATGGAACATAATGTTCAAAGAAAATCCAAAAGAATTAATACTCAGATTTACTGTCTGGATACAAATGCAGTAACCCAATGGGGATGCAATGAAAAACCTTATAAGAAAAAGAAAAAATTTAAGAAAAGCCTAATAAAAAGAAGAAATATGTCAAAGAAAAATTATATACCTAAGAAAAGGTATTATATGAAGCAAAACAATTTCAAACAAACAAAATAAAAATGTAAATGTTACAATTGTGGCGAAGAAGGACATAAGAGCTATGAATGTAATAAAAAACATGTAAATTTATCAAAAATTGATAGACAAGAAATTGATTCGGATTTAGAATCAGTAATATCAATAAAAAGTGATGAATTCTACAAAGAGTTATATGAAGAATATTCAACTAGTTCTGAAGAATTAGAATATATGAATAACGAAATAGAAGAAATAGAAATTTCAGTACAATTTGTGGAAACTGAAGAAGATCAAAGAGGCTATGCCTTAAAAACAACATTCGATAACGAATTGTTGAGAAAAATTCAAGGACTACAACTCAGGTTAAAAACTGAAGATAATATATTTAGTAGGATGCAAAGACTGTTTGCAAGAAATAAAATCTCTTATCATGACTATCAAGAAGTAGAAAAGGTAATAGAAATTACCCAAACTATAGGAAAACACAAGTTAAATCTTTTAACAAAACCAATGATCGATCAGATTTTAAGAAAAAGGAAAAAAATGAATTATGTACATCTTGGTGGAATCCAAATTTTAGTCAAATCAACTTTTAAAGAAGGGATCAATTGATTGATATTAATCTTTCTGATGAAAGATTCATCAATGCAAGAGAAGGAAATCTTGGTATAATAGAAGGAAACTTAGCATACACAAAACTTCTATTCACTTATTATCCAAAATAATATATATATATATATATATATATATATAAAGAATTGATAGGGCGCTTCATTTGGTCGTCAATGGAAGCCTATCTTTATTTCACTAATTATATATATATATATATATATATATATATATATATATATCTACCTTTGTAATTCAAATATCATCGCTATTAGAAAAAATGACAACAGTTACAAGAGCAAAGATGATGATATCGAGGTGCAACTAATTGTCTAAATTAGTAATCATGTATATATATATATATATATACATACATACTAGTTTTTTGATATGTGCATTACACGTGATTACCGATTTAGTGAATTAGTTGCACCTCAATATCATCATTTTTGCTCTTATAACCGTTGTCATTTTTTCTAATAGCGATGATATTTGAATTTAGTGAGGTAGGATTAACTTCAAATTTGCTGGAGTTCAAGATTTGAAAATTCGCTGATTGCATTTCAACTTGATCACAATTAATGATTCGTAAATTTGTTGATTTCATTTCGACATCGTTAGCCGCCAAAGATTTTTTCATTTTATGCCTTTTGTGGAGTCTGTGGAAATTCTTAAACCATTTTGATGATGAACAACTTTTGTTTTTCATCTTTGACTTGGGCTGCAAGAATTTTGATTTGATAAGGCAGTTCATTTGGTCGTCAATTGGAACCTATATTTCTTTCCAAGTTTATGCATATAAGTTGGATACATATATATACTAGTTTTTTTATATGTGCGTTGTACGTGTTTTCTGATTTAGATAATTTGTTACATGTCGATATCATTATCTTCGCTTTTGTATCCGTTGTCATCTTTTGAAATAGCGATGACATTAGAATTTAGTGAGGTAGGATTAACTTCAAATTCGCTAGAGTTAACCATTTGCAAATTCATTGATTCCATTTAAACCTGATCAAAATTAATAATTTGTAAATTTGTTGATTCCATTTTGATATTGTTTGCCTCAAAAGATTTTTGAATTCTATGTCTTTTGTGGAGTTGGCGGAAATTATTAGACAATCTTGACGATGAACAACTTTTGTTTTCCATCTTTTACTTGGGCTGCAAGAATATAGATTTGACAGTGCGCTTCATTTGGTTGTCAATGAATGCGTTTATATATATATATATATACACACACACACACACACACACAACCTATATGCATAATCTAGAAAACAAATATAGGCTTCTATTGATGACCAAATGAAGTGCTTTATCAAGTCTAAATTCTTGCAGTCTAAGTCAAAGATGGAAAAAAAAAGTTGATAATCATTAAGATGGTCTAAGAATTTCCACAAACTCCACAAAAGACATAAAATGAAGAAATCTTTGGCAGCCAACGATGTCGAAATGGAATCAACAAATTTACAAATCGTTACTTCTGATTAAGTTTAAATGGAATCAACGGATTTGAAAATCTTGAATTCTAGCAAATTTGAAGTTTATCCCACCTCACTGAATTCTCATGTCATCGCTATTAGAAAAAATAACAATAGTTACAAGAGTGAAGATGATGATATTAAGTTGCAACAAATTCTCTGAATCGGTAATCATGTATAACGCACGTGTCCAAAAACAAGTATACATATAACTAACATGTAGAAACTGGAAAAGAAATATACTATTCTACTGATGATCAAGTGAAGTGCCCATCAAATCTAAATTCTTGCAGCCTAAATCAAATATGGAAAGCAAAAGTTGTTCATCATCAAGGTCGAAAAATTAGTGTATATATATATATATATATATATATATATATATATACACACACATACACACACACACAAAACTTATATGCATAAACTTGAAAAGAAATACAGTCTTCCATTCACGACCAAATGAAACGCCTATCAAATCTATATTTTTGCAAACCAAGTAAAAGATGGAAAACAAAAGTTGTTCATCATCAAGATGGTTTATGAATTTCGCACACTCCACATAAGGCATAAATTAAGAAATCTTTTGTGCCCATTGATGTCGGAATGAAATCAACCAAATTTACGAATCATTAATTCCGATCAAGTTGAAATGAAATCAACGGATTTGCAAATCTTGAACTTCAGTGAATTTGCAGTTAATCCTACCTTGAATTATGATGTCATCACTATTAGCAAAAATGACAATGGTTAGAGGAGCGAAGATGATGATATCGAGCTGCAACAAATTTTCTAAATCAGTAAGGGATCCTCCGGAAGCAAGGAGTCTTACCAACACTCTAAAGCTCAACTAGATCAACGAAACACTGGATACTAATCCTGGTTACATGTATCTGCATCATAAAAGATGCTGGCGAAATGGCATCAGTATATGAAATGTACAAGCATGTGAGGGGAATTCTAAACAAGATATAATATAGAAATGGAACTAAAGAAACTTACCTCATCTCAACTCAAGTCAACTCATTCCAATATTACGGATTTATGGAACCTGACTTACTAGTTTGAAGTTGCAAAATAGATTTCATGCAAATTGCACACTAAGCTTTTGGTATAGGTGTCCCGGGGCTAATAATCTACAAAGTAGTAATAAAGATACAGTATAAAGAAAGACTTTAAAGCTAGTGGATAACAACTCAGTGCATTGAAAAACACAATATTAACTTAATTTTGTATATGAAAACAGAAGTATTTCTATGGGAGATTCTCTAACCGTTAACCATCACTATAAGCTATGTGATGATACAATGTCTTGCCTCACGTTGCCAGGTCCTTCCTATACTTTTCTGGGGTATAGAACCTACTACTAAGTGGATCCACTAGTGTATGCTAAAAGAATTAAGGAATCATCTAAAAAGTATGACCCTTTCTACCCATGTTGGTGAAACAATTTATGGAGACTTTGAGTTATCTGAACTTTTCACCATATCGATGCTCAATACTACACCCAAAATGTAACTAGCTCCTATGTTTATAAAACATAACTTTTCTATGATTTGAGATTATTACTCAAAATCTATCTCTTAAAAGTGATGGTGCTCAAAACTGCTCATGAAAACTATTTTTGAAATCGGTGTTTCCTCTCATCTTAAATGTAAAAACATTTATTCTCTGGGAATATTTAGGTTCATATAACCTTTTCAAGAAATGAACTCGGTTCTACTCTTTCTCAACTCAATTCTTAATTCTTAAAACAAGTTCAAAATAATTGTGAAAGACTTTTTGAAAAGACTCAAATAACTCTCTAGTCTTGACTCTTAGCTCTACCTTGAATTTGTATTATGGATTCAAGGGTTATGATTTCATGTTATGGATGATCTCATGATGTTTAGACATACTTTAGAGTGTAGAAATAAACTAGAAAACATAGGTATGATTTGAGGGAACTCAAATAGAAAGAAGTGGGAAAGGGTAGAGGACCTGGCGACCATGGCGTACTGAGTGGCGGAGGGCGCCAGAGTCCAAACTACAAATCCTGGGTTGGGGCACACTGAGTGTCGCAGTGCCCCAGAGTCCAAACTATAGACATTCTTCTCTAGCGTGCTGAGTGGCACGGTGCGCCAGCCCCTTGCCTAGATTATGAATGAAACTTCAACAAAATTCATGAAGAACTCAATTTGTTTACTTTCAAGAACAAAACTATGTTAAATTAATCATGATTGGTGTGTGGTTGAATGAACCCAATGCTGTGTGAACTCACTTACCTCTTAGGGATCAACCCTTGGCGAAATCCGTAACGAAATTCCTCAAGAACTTGACAAAAGCTTGACTTTTTCTCCTCTTCTACTCTTCTTGAACTTCTTTCAAAACCTTAGCATTTATTTGGATTGGCAAAACTGAACTAAATCAGTTTAGACCCCTAGATAATAAAAAAAAAATTTAAAGTTACTTGGGTAAGGAAAAGACCAAAATACGCCTCTTAAAATCGGATAACTTTCCTTAATTCCATAGCCTGACTTCAAACGGGCATATCTCCCTCACACGACCTCGAAAATCAGCAAACTTGGTGGCATTGGGAAGAGGATTCCAAGACCTTTCATTTGATATCTTATGGGCCACCTAACTCCTTCTGTACTGAAAGTTGTGGTCATTTAAAATTGACCCAAAACTCATACTTAACATAATTTGCCAAAATTTCCAAATTTATTCTTTCCAAAAATAGTTCTTTCAAATTCCAGTACATTTTAAGGCAGGATGTTATAATTTCAATTGTATCGAAGTTGTATGCGAGAGAAAAACATTCTTAAAGCTAGTGTAAAATAATAAACCACATTATTTTCAGACTTTATTAGCATCTACTTGGATGTACAATTTATTTGTTGAAGGAAAAATTATGTTTATATCCTAAAAAGGAACGTTGAGTATAGTCCGTAGGTATGTGTGTGTATATATATATATATATATATATATATATATATGAATTGTGTCTATGGGGTTTCAAACTAATTCTGAGGATCCATTCAATGAGGTTGTTATTAGTTATGTGTTGTTGATGTCTAATGCATTTTCTTATGCATTGAGATGTTTTCTTTCTCGAAGATCGATTTAGTGAGGAGGGACTCACATTCTCAAAGGTTCAAGTGGGCTTACCCTCACTTTTACTAAGACCTCATGGATTTCGCGACTTTCGCTTTACCCTAAAAATCTTTATTTCTTTGCAGAACAATAAAATCATCATTTTTGTAATTTTTGCATGAGGGCAAAGTAGGAATAATAATAATAATAATAACAACAACAACTACAAATTAAATAAATAAATAAATGATATTATATTCCATAGGAGCTGACACAAAAATATTTTGTCTTTTCCCCTCCCAAAATATTTGACTTTATTACATTCTTCTTCCACATAGAAAATATCAAAATCCCTCTCCTCTACTTCCGAATTCATGTTCTTCACCCACATAGAAAACATCGAAAATATTTTTCATCTATCCCTCAAATTTATTGTTGCTTTAGATTGATCGATAAAAAAAAATGATAGTGTCCTTCTTCTACTTTAACTAGGTATTCTAATGTTTGATTTTCAGTGTAAGTGTACATTCAACTTGCTTGTTAGCACATTCACCAGTGGAGTGCAAATTTTTGGGCTAATCAAGATCAAGAAATTAAACGTATTACATCTTTTATGGTACATCCAGGTTTTTTTTTCTTCTCTTTCTTTAGATGGTATTTTTGTTTTTTGGATAATATGATTAATATTTCTATGTTGCATAATTTTCTCTTTTGTCAAAATTTATTCAATTCTTCTTTGTTTTGGGATTGAAAATAATGTATTGTTGTGAATAGTTTGTCCTTAGTGGTGCGGTCGAACTATGATTCTCTCTTTAATTTAAACTAATTGGGAAATCTAAATTTGTTAGTCATCTACTAAATTTTAGTTGAGCAGCAATTGGCATTTGATGGTAAAATAAACCAATTTCAACATATTATAAGTATTAAATTGTTAGTTTTAAAAAGAACATAATACAACTATATGCTTCTTTATAATTTTTCCAGTGATTTTTATTTATATCATTTCAATGGTAGTGTTGAATTTTTATTCAAGAGAAAAACATTCTCAAAGACAAGTAAAATAATTAATCACATTATCTTAAGACTTTATTCGCCTTCACGTGGATATACAATTTATTTGTTAAAGGAAAATTTATGTTTATATCCAGAAAAGGAACTCTTTTATATCAGCTAATTTTTCTTATGAATTTATTGAAGCTAATTTTTTTTTAGTTGAATATCATATAAATTATTTTACAAATAAGTTGTTGATGAGTCCAAGATTTCGACTCATTTAGGACTTTGTTTCGATAGTTTAAGTGTCCTCAAATGCCTAATTTCCACTATAAACTGATGTTAAAGCATTGATTTACAGGTATGTAGGCTAAGGAACAAGGCAAGGACACCACAAGGTAAAAAGGAGCAAACAATCTAAGTAAGTGAAGAAAAGAGATCCTGGTGATCGCCAAGACCACTCGGCGAATCGCCAAGATCACTCGGCGAATCGCCAAGATGACTCGGCGAATCGCCTAGTGGCTCTTTAGCTCGCCCAAACTTCCAGCATGCCAGCCTTGGGGAAGAACAAACTTGGTGACAGGAATAAGCATGAGTTAGTGACACTGCGAGGACAACTTTGATCACCCAAAGTTACAGGACCTGGAGGACTGTTGACCATTGCAAGTTGGTGATGGAAGGAAGCAAAAGGCGGATCACCGACCTGTTCGGCGAAGGCCAACTTACTCTGCCCAATGGCCTTTTCGACCAAAAATTGGGCAACTATAAATTGAAATTTAAAATGAAATTTCAGTATCATTGAGCAGAGTTTTCAATTCCAAGTTGGAGAGTTAGAGTTTTTCTCTTAGTTTTTGAGTCCCATTGTAGACTTTGAAGCTTTTGAGGCTCAAACTTTAATATTTGCAAGTGGGTTTTTGAAGTTGTTCAATTTCAACCATTGTAAAGACTTGAGAACCTTTACCCTGATCATGGCTACTGTATTTGGTAATCGTTTCACTATTTTTGTGATGTGTAGCTTAAACCCCAATTGTTGTGGTGTGATCATATATTTATTTTTCTAATTATCTTATGGGTATTGTTGCTTAATGAAGAATTTATTGATTTAATGTTGGTTTAATCATTTGCTGTGTTTTAATCTATGGATTGTAATTGCAAATGCAATTATATATTAGAGTTCATGGCTTGCTTGAGAGAGGGGTTTGGGAACCAAAACTTTTGATTAATAATTGTAGGTATTGGGTTGATATGGGTTCAGCTCGAGAGAGTGAATCCTAAACTCAGTTCTACCTATCTAGATCGAGATAGTGGATATATTAAAGTTGTGGGTTGTTTATCTTGTTAAGCTTGTCGATGTTGGACAGAAAGCTATTGCACTTATAACCCAACCTACCCACAATATTTCAGAAAATTATTGATAAATTTCAATTACCTATATAACTTAATTACCTTATAAATGATCACATCCCGAGAATCCCTCTTAATGTTGTTGTTTCCCCTGTTTTCATACTTGTTCTAGCTGTTAATTGCAAATGAAAATCCATATCTGACATTCGTTGTCACCCCCTTAGATTTGTTTGTATGTTTTCGATAATTTCTATTCTTATAGCCCTTTAGACCATATTGGTACTTCCTAATTGAATTTGAATATTGTATCGCTCCCTGTGGGTTTGACCCCAACTCTTTGTTGGGTTTTATACTAGATAACGATCGTCTTTACACCTAGAATTTGAAATGATGTAAACTGATACATTCAATCAAAAATGGCATCGCTATTGGGAGTGGTGTTTTTAGAATTATATTACTGAAGTTGAATTTTGATCTTTTTTGTTATAGTTAAATCGACTTACTTTGGTTTTTGTTCGTGTTGTTTTGTGTTGAATAGTTGAAAAAATGAGTGTGAATGGAAGTAATAGTAGCCATTTTTACACCAAGATGATATCGGAAACTTGAATGATGTGAATGCCCAATCCAATTGGGTGGTGTTATTGCAATACGTGTACCTCCGAATGAGGAGAATACTATCTTCCATATGACGAGCACAATTCTACAGGTCCTCCAAATGAAAAGATTATATGGAGGGCTGGCCCATGAAGCCCCCCTGAGCATATTCGAAACTTCATGGATGTTTGTCGTCCATTCTCATTCAAGAACATATCACAAGACTCAGTCCCTCTTAGGTTGTTTCCATTCTCTTTGATGGGTGAAGCTGCCGAATGTTTAGTTGAGTTACCGAGGGACTCCATCACCTCTTGGGAGGAACTTACCACAACTTTCCATGTGAGATTCTTTCCCAGTAAATGATGATGACGCTCAGAGATAGTATTCAAGGGTTGAAATGCTTGGAGGGTGAACCAATCCATGAGACATGGATGAAATTTAAGAAGTTGGTACTTCAATGCCCGGCTCACGGACTACCAAACCATAAATTGTTACAATACTTTTATACGAGTCTTGATTCGGTGAACAAAAGAGTTTTTGATCAACTTGTTCCCAGAGGTATAATGAAGTAGCGTCTCAACTTCTTGATGGAAGCACCAAGATCAATAGTGGTACACTCATGAGGACCAAGTGTCGCCTCTCAATTTTAGGATGACAAAAGAATAGATTGAGAAGGATCAAGAGTGAGAGTAAACGAAGGTAAAAATGATGACTCAACTAGATATATTGTCAGAAAATGTGATGGGTAATGGGTTGAAGAGTGTAAATGTTGTGGGTGTTGCTAGAGTAAACCCCGAAAAAGCACAATTTAAAGCATTGGACAATGAGTAAGAGAACTTCCTTGCTAATCAAGGGGCATGATTTCACTCAAATTACCCAAGGCCGTGTGGGGAATATAGAGGATGGATAGAGAGATCGTGATAAGGGATGACGTGATCATAATGCTACTTGGAAGAAAAGGGATGGTGAAAAGAAAAGATATGTCTTACCTCATGAACACCAAAAGCGCAAAGAGAAAAGAGCTGACCCGGAGAACTTCTATACGAAAGACATGCTTGCACACATTCTAAATAAGGTTCAAGGGTCAGACAAAGTGTTGAAAGAGATGAAGGAGGATGGCTCAACTCTAAATCAGACGGTAACTTCTCACTCAGTCTCTATTAAACAACTGGAGACACAAATAGGTCAAATCTCAACTCAATTGAACTTAAGGCAAAAAGGGGGGTTGCCTAGTGACACAACGGTCAATCCCAAAAATGAAGATTGAATTGGTTTATCCATTGTGCTACGACGTTAAATAAAGTGCTTCTTGGGAGACAGCCCAAGTTTTTGATATTTTAAATATTGTTTTTGAATAACGGGTTTTGATTATCTAGGTTGAAAAGGGAATGTGTCGGAAAGTGGAAATCAGGTGAGCAAAAAGTTTGGTCGGTGACTCGCTGAAGAGATCGGTGAGCCTGACTTAGACCATCATTGGAACTACCAAGCTTGATGGGTAACTCTGTAAAACTCAGCGAGCAAAAGGCTTAGTTTGTGAGCGCAACTTTGTCCGCTTTTTAAACCCCCAAATTGCTGGAAGTTCTGTAAAACTTGGCCACCCAACTTACCACTCAGTGCATTTCCCAGTGGTTTAGGCGGCGCGACTGATACCGCCAACTGGCACATGAACTGAAAGGTTTTAATGGCCAAACAGTTTAAAATTTCAAATCCTTTCACTTTCCTACTTTTTAACTCCCACGTTCTCTCACTCAATTTTAGTTTTTCAATATTTTTGCACTTGTACTCTCATTTTATTGGGATCATTGCTCGGGATTGACTTTGGATTTACTTTGCCACCTAGCTTTACAAATCTCATTTCGGCATAAAAGGTTGGTTTTTCGAGCCCTAAAACTCTATATGTGGTTGAACTCTAATGCTATTGGTATTTTGTTGTTGAATATCATTGGGTAATTATTGTGTGATTGTTTGTTTGCCTAATTTTGTGTGAAATCATTGTTAATAGGCCTTTAATCTTGATTCTCGTGTCATTTCTTGTTAAAGTCTTGTTGAAATCATTGGGTTGTGTTGAATGTGTGTTAGGTCTATGATTAAATAAAGCTATCAAAGACACTTAATCCAGTTCTAAGAGTCAACGATCGTTAGTTAGTATATAACCCAACTTAATGAGTTGGGGTCAAATCCTACAGGGACTGCTTTGTTTTTGAGAATCAAGAGCAGAGAACAAATATGTTTAAGTCAATCATAGGTATAGATATTCATGAATAAAAAAATAATTCAAATTAAGGGGTGACACAAGTGTCAAATAACAGGGGGGCTTTTGATTGCAATTATCAACTACAACAGCAGTAAATCACACAAATTAACAAGTAAATAGATGGGTTCTTAGGATGTGATTGGATTATAGGCTAATGTACACAAATTGGTAATTGCAATTGATAGTTAATAACTGTAAATCAGTGAATAAGCTATACTTAAGTGGGGATAAACTTTCTCTCGAATAGATTACCCCATATCAAGTCGGTTTCTCTCAAACACCAACAACAAGCAATTAAGAACAACCTATGCTTTAGTCAATTAACTCTCTCGAGCTGAGTGTGTTGAAAAGGGTTTAGGGTTAACTCTTTCGAGCTGAACCTATGACACCCAATACCCAAAGACCATCAATTCAGCATACTTGGTTTTAAAACCTCTCTCTCAAGCAAGCCAAAAAACACAAAAGTAGAGTTGCATTTGCAACTACAACCCTTTAAATTGAACCACAATTACTAATTGAAATAGCTTTTAAACATCATTTACACTAACAATAAACAATACGCACAAGCTATATCAATCCATAATCACATAATCACACCCCAAGAATTGGGGTTTTAGCTAGACATCGTAAAAAGATAGAAATCATTACCAAATTGTGTTTTAATCAATTGGGTAAGATAGAAATCCAAGTTGTAGAATCTCAAAGACCCACTTCCTATTTCTCAAAAATGGAAAACTTCAATTCTTCAAAGATAAGGAAAATATTGTCTCCAAGCTCAGATTTCTAACTCAAAAATTTTAAAAGATTGATTCAAGATAAAATTTGATACTAAACATAATGTTTGAAAATGTATTTATAGTGACCAAAAAAATGCTGCGAAGGGCCATTCGGTGCAGTAGGTCAGGATCGCCGATCAACTCGGCAATCTGCCTTTTGGTCAGTTCTATCACCTTTTTGCTCTGCGCTTCAATATCCTCAAGTTTTGTAACTTTGGGTGATCCAACACTGCATCGTAAAATAGTCTGGCGACTCGCCATTTGCTCCTTTCTCTTGCCGAATTGATTTTCTCCTTCAAGGCTTAGCACATTGGAACTTTAGGTGAGGTAATAGCCACTCGGTGATTCTCCCAATGGATTAGGCGATCAACATGCCTTCTTTTATTCGTTCTTTCAGTTGTCTTGTTCCTTTTTGCTCGTTAGTGTCCATGTTTTGTTCCTCAATCCAAATACCTGGAAAACAAGGATTTTACATTAGTTAATGGCACAAAATAAGCATTTGAGGACACTAAATCTATCCAAATAAAGCCCTAAATGAGTCCAACTAACGGACTCATCAGCACCCCCAACTTAAACTTTTGCTTGTCCTTAAGTAAATCTCAAGTTCAGTAGTTCAAAAAGGTTGCTCAAACAGTGTTTTACAAGACTAAACAATGAATGCACACAAAAAGACTCAACCTACTCATGCAAGGATCAATTGTGCACTCAAAGAATCAAGTTGTGACCCACCATTATCAAAGAATCTCAAGTTCACAATACATGCTTCAAATGCAAGTTCAAGCTCAACAAAGGTACTTAAATTTCGTCATACAAAGAATGATTTCATATTAACACACAACGGTTCAACAAGTTATAGCTCCGGAATCACACTAAACACTCACATTCACAAATATGAACACAATGCATAATTTCACCTACAGGTTTGCCCTTATTTTCCAACCAACAACTTTTTCAGCCAACTCAAGATCAAAAAGGTCTTTTCAAGGCTTGTAATGGGGCTGAGTGTAAAGGTATGGCCATTTAGGCTCAATGGTCGTCAACCTCCTAATATATGGTGTGAACAACACTTTCTTTCCTTATCTTTCTCATTCTCATTCATGCTCAAAAGTCACCCTAGTCTTCACTTTCCATGGACTATTGGACACCCTATTTCTTTTTACATTTTCAGAAATGTATTCCACAACTTTTTGATTCTTTTCTTCTTTTTCTCTCTTGTTTTTATATGGAGGGTTCCATCTTTCTCAAAACCATGATCAAGGGAAATTCTTTGCCTTTCTTGATCTACCTTCTCTTTTAACCACACCCCCAAATTAGGCTGTTGGCCTAAGTTGGCTATTCAAACAAACCACAAATCATGAGGATTAAGGGTAATGGATAAAGGAAGGTCACAATTTTATCAAGTTTCTTCCGAGAAAAGGGTTCATGCTCAAAGGATGTTCAAGAAAAGATCACACACTCACAACGTAGGCCACAAAAGAGGTATAATTTCGAATTATTTCACACTCTTCAAAGTTGCCTAAGGTCATCTCAAGAGCTTGCATCATTTAGTGAACCGGACCAATAGAGCAAATTCTAGGTGTCATCACACATGGTTCACGGTAAGCTCATCGCATAAGGCATTGACACCAATGTAAACAAGACTACATACTTTCATGACTGTGCAATGTTCATCACAAAAGACTATATTTGATAATTGGCTAGTCACAACGAGATGCAAAAAAGTTCACATATTGCCTATGCAATTTCATTTGGCCTTATTGTAGGAGCACATTGACATTCGATGTAATCAACTGACACTATTTCGGTTTAAGTGCCAAACAGTCACATGTAGTGATATAACCCAACCAAGGGTTGGGATCGTTCCCACAGGGAGTGGTTTTGCGAATCAGTAGAAAAATAAAATTTAGTTCTAATTAGTCATAGCTATAGACATTATCGAATATAAACATACTAAATCTAAAAAGGGTGATGCAAGCATCAATTATCAATAAGTATTCTACTAATAACAAAAAAAATAAAAATATAAGAAAATGAGATAGGGAGATGAGATTCTTGGGATGTGATAGGAATACGGGATAGACTAAATTATCAGGTATATGCTTTTGAAAGTAAATTAATGAGTATTTGTGACTAGGCTAGACTATAGTAGGAGTAATTCTCTCTCGAGCAACTTACCCTGAATCAACTTGATTTCTCTCGAACACCGAGTTGCCGCATTAAGCACAGCCTCCACCTTAGTCCATTCACTCTCTCGAGCGGAATGTATGGGAGAAGGACTAGGATTCACTCTCTTGAGTTGAACCCATGTCGACCCAATACCACTGGCTATCAATTTTGTAGTCTTAGATTTACGCCCTCTCTCTTGAGCAAGCCAAAAACACTAAGATGAAATCATATTGGCAACTACAATTCCATTAAGTTCATACACAACTACTAAATTAAATCACATTTAAACAACAAATAATCCATGAATAAGCAAGACCCAACAGATAATTTAACCCATATTCACAAAATCACACCCCAAGAATTGGGGTTTTAGTTAGACATATAGAAGAGATGAAAATTTATACCAATATCAGTTTTCATCAACTGGGTATGAAGAATTAAGTCTTAAAACACATCAAGAGTGAAGAATCTTTGAATCCCAAGTCTAATTTTTTGGAGACTAAACCCTTTGAATCTTCAAGGTCTAAGAACAATGTCTCTCTACTTGAAACTTGGAAAAATAAAATGTTGTATCTAAAATTGCCTATTGAAATAAAATTTAAACAAGAATTTATAGGTGTCAAAAATTATGCTGCGAAAGGTTCACTCGGAGCATTTAGTCAGGATCGTTGATGCACTCGGCGATCCGCCCTTTGGTCTTCTTTATCGCCTTTATGATCTTGCCTTTAGCATTTTCGTGTTCTGGATCATTGGGCGGTATAGTACTGCATCGTAGAACTATTTGATGACGCACTGACTGCTCTTTTTCATTGTCGACTTGATTTTTCCCTTTAGGGCTCAATACATTGAAACATTTGGTGGGATTTAGGACCTTTCGGCGACTCGCTTTAATAGTTTAGGCGATCCTCAGAAAGTCTTGTCTCCGTTCTTTCAACCGCTTTGTTCATTTTTTCTTGATAACATCCAAGCTTTGTCTCTCAATCCAAATACCTGAAACTTAAGGTTTTACATTAGTTATTGAGACAAAATAAACATTTGAGGACATTGGTTCTATTAAAATATAGCCCTAAATGAGTCCAAATTGTGGACTCATCAACACCCCCAACTTAAACTTTTGCTTGTCCTCAAGTAAAACTCGAGTTCAGCAGTTCAAAGGATGTCTCGAACAGTGCTACACAAGATTCAATCATGAATGCACACAACAACACTCACTTTACTCATGCAAAGATCAATTGTGCACTCAAAGATTCAAGTTGTGACTCACCATTATCAAAGAATCTCAAGCTCACAATACTTGCTTCAAATACAAGTTTAAGCTCAACTAAAGTGTTCAAATACCCTAACACAAAGAATGATTCTATATTCACACAAAGGTTCACAAGTCAAAGCTTCGGAATCAAATGCAATGGTCACACTCACAAAGAAGAACACAATGCATGTTTTCACCCATAGGTTTGCCCGTATTTTCCAATCAACAATTGTTTCAACTCACTCAATATCAAAAAGATCTTTTCAAGGCTGTAATGGGGCTGAGTGCAAAGGTATGGTCATTTAGGCTTAGTGACTTTCATCCTTGTGAAATGTGGTGCTTTCAACACTGTCTTACCTCTTCTTTCATCAATTTTGTTAGTGCTCATAAGTGATCCCATTATTCACTTCCATGGATTGTTCGAAACCCCATCTTTTTTGACATTTCTCATAATTTTATTTCACAACTTTTTCTTTTTCTTTTCTCTTGTCTTCTTTTCTTCTTCTTTTTTTGTATGGAGGGGTTCCATTTTTTTTTCTCAACACCATGGTTTAAAAGAGTCTTTTCTTGCACTTCTTGACTTGCCTTTTCTTTTCACCACACCCCTAACTTAGGCTTTTGGCCTAAGTTGGCTATTCAATCAACCAAAATTCACGGGGACTATGGATAATAGATTTAATAAAGGTCATGTTTTCATCAAGTTTCTTCCAAAAAAAAAAGTAAGGCTCAAGGGTGTTCAAAAGAGTTTCACACACTCACAAGATAGGCCACAAAAGAGGCATATGTCAAATTGGTTCACACTCTTTTGAAGTTGCCTAAGATCATATTAAGAGATAACTTTACATAGTTGACCGGACCAACATGGCCAATTCTAGGTGTTGTCATGCATGGTTCATAGTAAGCTCATCATACAAAGGCATCGACACCAAAGTCAAACAAGACTCCACACTTTCGCTAGTGTGCAACGTTCATCACAAAAGAATCAATTTGATAATTGGATAGTCACAACGAGATAAAAAGAGTTTCACATATTGACTATGTAACTTCACTTGGTCTTATCGTAGCCGCACATTTATGTTTGTTCGATTATGAGCACTATTTGTATCATCGATACTGATAAAAATTGAGACTCAAATTTGCTAAAGAATAGCCATATTTAATACATAAAGGGTAATAAAATTTTTTGGAAGGGTCAAAATCACAATCAAAATAATTTTGCAATTTAAAATATGGAGCCATAAGCTCAAATATCCACGAGAACGCAGTATTAACACAATATTATGATTCACAACCCAACAAGAATATAGCATAAAAAAGTGGGCCACACCCCACCACAATTAAAAATATTTGTCCTCAAATGCAAATAACATAATATTCAGTTTTTAAAATAAAGAAAGACAAATTGGGAGGAACAGAGGGGATCATATCTAAGCAATCGATCTATTTGTTCGTGTATCAGTGCCTGGGGTATCAGTTGGGCCTCAGACCTCAGTACCCTGGGTCACACCAGAGGGACCAAATCTACTAGAGGCAACAAAAGATGTGTTTTTCGTATAAGCATTTGTTGTTGCATCTATCATAATTGCTTCAGTCACTGTCAGGTCCTCATCTACAACATCCACAGTTTCCTCAAGCATAGCCTCATCTGTCTCTGCCTCTGACTCAGCCTCAGCTGTCTACTCAACTCTATCTTCATTTTTAGTATATCTAGGATCTCCACCTTTCCAAAGACCATGGACAGATCGGTGGCCTTCAACAAATCAACCTCATTTTTCAGAGCACCAGTAGCAGCCTTTTATGTGGTCACCTCATATGTGGCCCCATGGTCACAATCACACATCGCTATTCTAGCCTCAAGGGCGTAAATAGTAGCTCTCATCCATGTCACAACATTAGTCAAAATAGTCTGGATCATGCCTAGAATGAAGGTTTCTAGGTTGGCAGCCTGACAATCAGTAAACTGGGCAAGTTGTCCCATTAGGATCAAGGATGTTTGACTGATCGGTGCATGGGATGCAACGACAATAGTAGGTCTGGATGGTAATGCGACAATAAAAGAAAGTGGAGCGTCAGCAAGAGTGGTAGTGGACTTAGAGATACCTGAAGGACCAGGGGCCAGAGTAGGCAAAGATGCTTCTGCATGTATGGATTTAATAGCCACAGCTTCCTTCTGCTTCTTTTCTGCCTGATCCTTAAGATATTCGGCTTCAATCCTCCAAACATCAGTAAAGGATGTGGGCATCACTTCCACATCCTTCTTGGCATCTCGTGGTACCTGAGCATATCTATAGAGCTCGGTGATCAATACCGGGAAGGGAAGTGAGGTTTGGCGCTACCTTGCACACATAAACATCTCTGAAGTAATGATCCATCCAAAGTTTAGCTCTGTTTCCTTGATCAGGCAACCTAAGAAGGTTGCTTTTGTGTAGCGAAGGATAGATTCATTTTGTGAAGGCATTGTCTTGCTGCTGATGAAGCCAAACCAATACCTTGCTACCACATTTAGGTCCTTCTTCCCAATAACTGCCCCAGCATCAAGCCACTTAGGTGTTCTGTCTGATATTAACGGGACCAACCAATCCTTTATAACCTCCAGTGACTTTCTTCTGATCGTAACTTGACTGTTGTCTTCAATTGTCACGGTGACGCAGAACGACATTTATATCAGTAAAGTGACATTGCACCTTCTTTCCCCTGACTACTACATAATAAATTTGTTTAAACATGGTAGCTAGCTTCTTCACTTATGGTAACAATACACTATATTCGCTGTAGAACTCTCTAGCCCAGCTTGGAATATACGGGCCATGGGGCTTGGTGAAAATTTGGAAGTTATGAGATTTCAAACATCCCATAATCTAAGGGTATCTATCAATCAGTCCATCCATGGAGAGACACTCTCCACAAGAATTGTCCTGAATCCCAACGTCTTTAATATTGTCATTGACTTTGGAGGAGGGCCCTGTATTGGGGGTGCAAATACTATTGCTTGCTCTGGGATTGGGGGAGCAGGAGTGGTAGGTTGAGGATTCCCGATCCTAAATGGATCATTTATATTCTTTGATCACAGTTTAGCCCTTCGTGCTATTGTTAACTCATCATCACCGGAGGTTGCACTCTGGTTTTCCTACTGTTCACACTCATTCTCCGAAGCAGTGAGGTAAGTGTCATATATGCCTTCGCTGTCGGAGCTAACCTCTAAAGAAGTAGGTGCCTTTCCTTTTCTTTTTCCCTTCCCACCAGTTGTGGAAAGTTTTGTAGCCTATCCTTTTGATACAGTTGCACCCTGGTTGATTTTAATTTCGCTTGCCTTATTGTAGGGTGGCATGTTTCTACCTATGACTTTGGGTCTAGCCAGCTCTATAATACATTAGGAACAAGTTAGAAATAATTAAATCAAAAGTGCAGACAATTAGCAGCAGATAGATTCGCCGAACTAGTTGGTGAATCGCCAAATCACCAAATCACTTTGGCAAAATGGATCGGGCTCGCCAAAGGGATTGGCTCAAACGTTTTCGCAAGTCAGCGATAAGAGGGCCCTTTCAATGAATCACCGACTACTTTTAGCGAGCAAAGGTTTGTCCGCTGAAAGTTATAGTGCAACAAGGGTTTAGGGATGTAGACAAAGGGCGATCAAAACTACCTTCGGCGAGTCACCGAGTGCTTTAGGGGACCTCAAGTTTCTCACCAAATGTTACAGACTTCAACTACTCATTTAGCATAAAATTAAAGATGATATTGGGGTATTCAGCAAACCGCTGAGTGGTTTGGCAAACTTGATCGAACCTAATGTGCCTACCGTTAAATCACTTTCTCGAATTCGACCCTGCAATTCCCGAAAACAAAATTAAAAATTGCACTAGTGAAATTAAACTAATACCCATGACACTCATCATCTTGAGAATACTCAGATTTCTCCCGATTCCATCAAACTTAAACAACATTCAAGCACATCCACACAAAATTTAAATCACTTCAATGCACAGGCATATGGGAGTTCAAATTAAAATAAGCTTTTGAACAATCAAATCTTATCAGAAAGGCACATCACAAGACGAAGAACGAATAAAAATAGGTTCAAGGTTCATAAGACTAACCTTATTTGATGATTAAAATGATATTTGAAGTGAGAGGCGGCAATGTAATCCAACTCAAAGCACAAATAGATGACCAAAATACTTGGAATGCAAAAGTATTGAAAATACTTACTAGGGGCGAATTTGCGAAGTTTGAAATTGGGGAAAAGTGAAGACTTCAAAACTTTAAAACCTTTGGCTATTAATACACAGCCAGTTCGTGTCTGTTTGGTGTCGTTAGTCACAACCGCCAATCCACTCAGCGACGTACTGAGTGGTCACTTACCTTGTCGAGTTTTACAGGACTTTTCGCAAAATTAAGGGTCCAAACGATAGTTTAGATAGGGATCACAGACCTAGTCGGCTATTTGCCACTAATTTCCTATGCCGGCCGATTGTTATAGACTCTGATGTGAGAGTTTTTTTAGTCTAACGGTGGTTTGGATCGATGTCTTCGACCCCTTCGGCGATTCACCGATTGGACTTATGATCTCCAACTTGCACTTTTCAATCACTATCCACACTCAAGCCTACAAAATCAAAACACCATTATTTCTAAACAAAATTAAAGCATTTAAAAGTTTTGGGTTGCCTCCCAAACAGCGCCTTAGTAAATGTCGTGGCACGACGCGGGTTAACACCTAAACTTAACTTTTGGGGTTAGACAAAACATCACTTGGCAACCTCCTACTTTGTGCCAGATGGAGATGAGGCATCACATGAGCCGTAAGGTTCTAAGCAGCTGAATAGATCTAGAATGATAAGCAATCATCTGTTTCATCAATTTGATGTTCTCACTTTTTCCAGCACCTTATCATGCTCACTTACCTTGTTGAGAATTATTGACACCATTCACTCAACACATTTACCCTCATTGTCCTTGGGCTTTCTTCGCTCAAGAGGGGGAACATATCTATCCTTCCCTTTGCATTGGACTTCAATCTCCACTATATATTTGGCAAAATCATCCATCTGAGTCAGAAGTGCAGCCATTATGAAGTCCTTCTCTACTTCTTGGTTTGCTTCAGTCATGTGAACAAGCAGTTGGGTTGCTATCGCATAGGGATGATGTGTAATACCAGCCGAAATGAGTCGGTCAGCTAATGCTTTGTTTCCAAGACCAAGACTTTTATAGAAGTAGTCCAGGAGGACTATATCGGGAATTTCATGAGTGGGGCATCGAATCAGAAGAGATTTAAACACTGCCCATGCCTCATGAATCCGTTCACCTTCCAATTATTTGAAAGATAGAATACAATCCCTGAACATCATTACTTCTAATAAAGGAAACTCCATTTACATACGAGTATTGCTTGACATACTCACCTCCTCTGTGTCAAAGCTCAAACAAGCAAAATACAAAACTAAAAATTAGGTAAGTCAAACTAAAACTAAGAAGAACAAAAATCCTACTTAACTACAAATTCTCAACTAACACCACTCCCCGACAACAGCGCCATTTTGATGTTCGACATAATCAACTGACACTATTTTTGTTCAAGTGCCAAAAGATCATATGTAGTGATATAACCTAACAAAGGGTTGGGATCGTTCCCATAGGGAGTGGTTCTGAGAATCAGTAAAAAATAAAATTTAGTTCTAATAAGTCATAGCTATAGACATTATCAAATATAAGCATACTAAATCTAAAAGGAGTGACGCAAGCGTCAATTATTAATAGGTGTTTGTATTCTGCTAATAACAAAAACAATAAAAATATAAGAAAATGAGATAGAGAAAGGATTATTGGGGTGTGATAGGAATATGGGATAGACTAAATTATCGGGTACATGCTTTTGATAGTAAATTGTTGAGTATTTGTGACTAGTCTAGACTATAGTGGGGGTAAATTCTCTCTCGAGTAACTTACCCTGAATCAACTTGGTATCTTTCGAACACCAAGTTGCCGCATTAAGCATAACCTCTGCCTTAGCCAATTCACTCTCTCGAGCTGAATGTGTGGGAAAAGGACTAGGATTCACTCTCTTGAGCTAAATATGTGGGAGAAGGACTAGAATTCACACTCTCGAGCTGAACCCATGTTGACCTAATACCATCGGCTATCAATCCAGTAGTCTTAGTTTTACAAGCTCTCTCTCAAGCAAAACAAAAACACTATGATGAAATCATATTTGGAACTACAAATCCATTAAGTTCAAACATAACTACTAAACGAAATCACATTTAAACAACAAATAAACCATCAATAAGCAAAACCCAACATAAATTTAACCCATATTCACAAAATCACACCCCAAAAATTGGGGTTTTAGCTAGACATGTAGAAGAGATAAAAATTTATACCAATATCAGTTTCCATCAAATGGGTATGAAAAATTAAGCCTTAAAATACGTCAAGAGTGAAGAATCTTTGAGACCCAAGTCCAATATCGAGATGAAATCCTTTGAATCTTCAAGGTCTAAGAACTACGTCTCTCTACTTGAAACTTAGAAAAATAAAATGTTGTATATGAAATTGCCTACTGAAATAAAGTTTAAACAAGTATTTATAGGTATGTCAAAAAGTGTGTTGTGAAGGGTCACTTGGCGCAGTTAGTTGGGATCGCCGATGCACTTGGTGATCCACCCTTTGGTCTGCTTCATTACCTTTCAGCTCTTGCCTTCAGCATCTTCGCATTCTGGATCATTGGGCGGTATAGTACTGCATCGCGAAACTGTTCGACAATGTGCCGACTGCTCCTTTTCATCGCCGACTTGATCTTTTTCTTCAGGGCTCAGGACATTGGAAAAAAATCAGTGGGATTTAGGACCTTTAGGTTACTCGCCTAATAGTTTAGGTGATCCTCAAGAAGTCTTTTCTCCATTCTTTTAGCCGCTTTGTTCTTTTTTGCTTGATAACGTCCAAGCTTTGTCTTTCAATCTAAATACCTGAAACTTAAGGGTTTACATTAGTTATTGAGACAAAATATGCTTTTGAGGACATTAATTCTATTAAAATATAGCCCTAAATGAGTACAAATTGTGCATTCATCACACAATCATTTTTGTTCGATTATAAGAACTATTCAAGTCATCGATATTGATCAAGACCGATACTTAAATTTGCAAGAGAACGTCAACATTCAAACACAAACAAGAGGTGGCACACTAATTTTTTTCGAAAAGGTGAAAAAATCATTCACAATTAAAACAAGGAGCCACAAGCTCAATTATCCAACAAATACAGTGCTAAACACAATTTATATCTCAAAAACCCAAATACATAAACAGAACAATAATCACACAAGGTGGGCCTCATCCTACCACAAAAAAAAGCTATTTGTCCTCAAATACAAGAAATAAAATATCCAAAAGTCATATAAATAGGATAGAGAGGGGGCTAAAGAGGGATCCTACTTAAGCAATCGCTCCATCTGTTAAGGCATTAGTGCCCGGTGCAATACTACGATCTTGGGCATTAGTGCCTACAGTCACATCAACAGTACCACTAGCTCTACTAGGATCAGCTAAGGGTGTATCTACCAAAAATGCCTACACAACCACATCTACCATGGCCTCCTCAATATTTGTGAGGCCCTCGTAAAAAGCCTCATCAGCAACCCCAAGAATCTCCTCTCTGTCTCAGCTTCGAACTCAGGATCAGCTGCCTCCTCAACTCTAACATCATCTCTGGTGGTCTCCGAAGGTATGTCTGGCTCAATTGGCACATCAAGGAACTCCACCATCTCAAAAATCATAGACATGTTAATGGACTTCAGCTTATCCACATCTCCTCTCACTGCAGCGATGGTCGCCTTCAGAGCTGTCACTTTATCGGTGGCCCCTTGGCCACGCTCACACACAACTATCCTAGCCGCAAAGGCATCAATAGTAGCACTAAAAGGTGTCATAGCATTAGCAAGGGCTGCCGGAACCATTCTCAGAATTGAGGCTTCAAGTCTGGCAGCACGACGATTAGCAGAATGGGCTAGCTTCCCCATCCGGAGTAATGCATCCTGAGTGAGTGGGGGCGGGGAAATAACAACATCAGCAGCTCTGGGAGGCAATGTAGCAGCAGAGGAACTAGGGGTGTCAGAAGGAACATCATTGGAAGTACCAGAAGGCCCAGAGACCAGAGTAGGCAAACGTGCCTCTGCAGGTAATCAGTGTGTGTCCACAACCCGAAAAGAGTCCACCGGGGCTGTCTTCTTCTTCTTCTCTGTCTAATCTTTCAAATACTCTTCCTCAATTCTCTAGATATCAGGACAAGATATGGGAATTATTTCTACATCCTTCTTCACATCTTTATAAACTCGAACCCATTTGCCCAACTCGATGATCAATACTAGAAATTGAAGAGAGGTCTGTCGCTGCTTGGCCCTCATGACCATCTCATGTGCCATAGTTATCCCTAGATTTATTTTTGTCTCATCAATAATGCGACCTAGATAGGATACCTTGGCTAGGAGGAGAATTGACTCGTTCTGGGATGACATGATAGTGCTGCTGATGAAACCAAACTGGAACCTTTCATCTATGTTTAGATCCTTCATTTAAATTTGAGCTCCAATCTCCAGCCACTTGGGAGTGCCATTTGATATTAGCGGGTTGAACCACTTCTTTATATTTTCTAGTGTCTTTGTCCTGATCAAATGCTGGCACTCGTTATCAATATTATCAGGACATCCCAAGACAACATTAATAGCCTCGCTATCACACTTGACCTTCTTTCCCCGGACAGCTACATAGTAAACCAACTTGAATGCAGCTGCCTGCTTCTTTCACTGTATTACCAAGGCTCCATAAGCAGTGTAGAACCCCCGGACCCAATTAGGAAAGTAAGGGACATGGGGCTTGGTGAAGAGTTTGAAGTTGTGTGAGTTTAGGCAACTCATTATCTCCGGGTACCTGTCAATAACTCCATCCGTGGATAGACGCTTCTCCTCGATAATGGTCCTCTACCCCTCAGTCTTTCGTCTGTTCATAGACTTGGGAGGAGAACCCTGTACTGGTGGTGCTAGGACCACAGCCTGTGCTAGAGCTGGAGTAGGAGTAGTGGTGTCTAGAGAAGTCCTGATCCTTGAAGGATCGTTCATCCTTTCGGATCGCAGCTTGGCCCTCTATGCTACTAACAATTCATCGTCCTCAGGCTCCGAAGCTGCAGTTTGATGCTCCTGGTGCTCACCCTTACTCTCAGAAGTAGTGATGTGAGTGGCGTAGATATCGTCACTATCGGAGCTGGCCTCCGGTGATGCATGTTCCTTTCATTTCCCATTAGTTGTGGGAAGTTTGGTGGCCTTGCCCCTTGATGCAGATACGTCCTCATTGATAGTTATCCCTTTTGCCCTTTTACCCTTTTGAGGGGCTGTATGTCCCTACCAGCAACCTTTGGTCTAGCCATGTCTACAAAAACAACAAAAAGAATTAGAAACAATTCAAGGAAAATCACAAAAGAACAGTTGTAGACAGACTCACCGATCTGGTCGGTGAGTCGCCGAATCACTTTGGCGAGCCAAATCGGGCTCACTGAAAGGATTGGCTCAAAAAGCAAATGGCCTATCAGTGATGGGAAAGTCCTTTTGGTGAGTCGGTGACAACATTTGGCGAGTGGCATAGCCGGTCGAAAGTTACAATGCTAAAACGGATAGGGTCGCAGACAAAGAGCGATCAAGAAATACCTTTAGCGAGTCACTGAGTGCACTTGGCGAACATCACGCTTCTCGTCAAAAGTTACAAAACCTTTTTCAAAATAAAGAACAAAATTAAAGGCGATAAGGGGAACTTCAGCGAACCACCGAGTGGTTCGGCGAGCACTACCCAGCTGGCCAAATGACCCAACGTGCTTACTTTCAACCCAACTTCTCAAATTCAACCCCACAACCCTTGAAAACAAAATCAAAACGCACCCATAAATTGATCCAAGACCCAATACACCCATGCCCTCGAGATACTTAAACTTCTCTCGGTATGGCCAAATTTGGCTATTTGATGACTTTGGTCCTTAAAAATGACGTCAACCGCTCCATCGTTGGGGAAAATATGTCATTCGGAACAAATATGGGCAACTTAGACTTCACCAACTAGACCCAACAACATGCAAGCACAACCCCACAATTTTAATCAATTTTAAAGCACAAAATCTCAGGAAATAAACATTATATACATTTAAGGAATGATATTCAAATGAAACTAGGCACACACAAATACAATTGTTGTTTAAGATTACAAATCACTAAAAATGAATTCGGGGTTCGGAAAACCAACATTTGATGTTGAATAATCAAGATTTATAAATCTAGGTGGCAAAGATTCCAAATCTGAGCACATAATAAATGACCAAAATACAATAAAAACACAAAAATATGGAAACTATAGTGCGGGTGTGAGTTTGGGAACTTTAAACGTGAGGGAAAATGAAAGAGTTTGAAAGTTTAAACCTTTAGCTATTAAAACCATCCAGTTCTCGCCCATTCGGCGACATTAATATTGCTCACAGATCCACTCGGTGAAAAATCGAGTGGGCACGTACCTCGTTAAGTTTTACAGAACCTCCAGTAAATGTGGGAGTCCAAACAGCGAATGAAGTCGTGATCACCGACCCAGTTGGTGATTCACTAATCAGCTCCTGGGCTCACCGAGTTTTACAGACTCCAATTTGAAAATGTCATAAGTCAAATAGTGGTTCAATCTAGGCACCACGATCTCTTCAGCGATGTGGCAGCTGGACTTTTGGCTCACCAACTTGCACTTTTCAAACACTTTCGACACTTCGACTTGCACCATCAACACACCATTATTTCAAAGTTAAAAAGAGAGCAAATAAAAACATGGGTTGCCTACCAAGTAGCACCTTAGTTAATGTCGTGGCACGATGCAACTCCACACTCAAACCTCATTCTTGGGGTTGACAATAATATCACAAGGCAAACCCCATTGATGTGTCAGGTTAAAGTGAGATGAGATATGACCTATTTGGGTCTCCAACTATTTGATTGATACTGAATAGGAGGTAACCATTTGGCTAAGGGTTAACACATCTTTTTTAATTTTTTTCAAAATTTTGTCCGACCCCTCAATTTTTTTGAGGTTACGAGAAAGCATATCCTCCGACCAACCTCTCTCGGAATCCTTTGGCTTTTGGTGCTCATGGGGATGAACATATATATCCTTCTCCCCTTCTCTCTCTTTCCAATTGGGGCTATGGTCCATCCACTCTTGATCACGATCCTTCCAACCTTCCTCCCTGTTCCAACCTTAGTTACCACCCTGCCTCGGGTAGTTTCAACGATAACCACCACCTTGGTTAGCTAGAAAGTTCACCTCTTCATTGTAAAAAGCATCAAACTTAGCCTCATTCGGATTAACACACCCGGCACCGACGACATTGACACCTCGAGCACCAACTCCTAACATATTTTTGGACAAAATGTCAAGTTCTGTCATGATCTTGGCCATGTTCTTGTCCCTCTCTTGGTCTTTCTCCATCTACTCCTTGGCCAATTTGAATGTGAGAGGAGAGACCTGCTCTTCATGGGTGTACCATGCCTGGTTGATTATGGTCATGCGATCCAAGAGCTGAGCCGTTATCACATAAGGTTGATACATCAAACCTCCAAGAGAAAGTTGGTCAGCAACACCCTTGTTTATCGAGTCAAGGCTTCGGTAAAAATACTTCAGCAACACGTTGTTAGGCAAGCCTTGAGATGGGCATTGGATCGCTAACTTCTTGAATCATATCCAAGTTTCATTAATTGGCTCACCCTCCAAATGCTTAAAACTCTAAATGTTATCTCGAAGATTCATCATCTTCGAAGGAGGTAAAAATTTCACTTGAAATGCTGTAACCAACTCCTCCTACAAAGTGATTAATTCACGTGGTAATTCATCCAGCCACTTACATGCTTCTCCGATGAAAGAGAATTGGAACAATCTCAATCGGACCGACTCCTGGGATATATTCTTGAAGGAGAACGTCCACAAACATCCACAAAATTTCTAATACGCTCATGAGGATCCTCCTGAGCCCAACCACCGAACAGCCCCTTTAATTGCAAGAGTTGCAACATAGTACTTATGAAATGGAACACCACGTTCCTTTCGGCCGGAGGAAAGCGAATGGCACCAGTTCTACCCATAAGATAGGGGTCATTAGCACTAGGCTTATTGACATTGTTGAGGTTTTCGATGTCGTCTTACTGGCCTACTTGGCTACCAATGCTGCCGTTTACACTTATAATTCATGTTTCAAACCACAAACAAGAAAAACAAAACTAAAATTATGTAAGTTCAACTATGACTAACAAGAACAAAATTCAACTTAACTAAAGATTCTCAACCAACACTATTCCCTGACAGTGGCGCCATTGATGAGTCCACAATTTGGACTCATTTAGGGCTTTATTTTAATAGATTTAGTCCCTTCGAATGCATATTTTGTCTCAATAACTGATGTAAATCCTTCAATTTTAGGTATTTAGACTTAGATAGGGACAAAAACATGGAAATTATTGAGCAAAAAGGAACAAGGAAGCTGAAAGAACGAAGAAAAGAAGGCCTGAGGATCACCTAAACCATTGGGTGAGTGACCGAATGGCCTTGGTCTCGCCTAATGTTCCAGTGTGCCAAGCCCTCAGGAAGAAAATCAAGTCGGTGATAAAAAGGAACAGTCAGCAAGTTGCCGAACAGTTCCGCGATGCAGTGCCTTATTGCCCAAAGTTACAGGACCTCAAGGATGCTGAAGGCAAAGCAAAAAGGCGATACAAATGGCCAAAGGGTGGATCACCGAGTGGATTTGCGATCTCGACTAACTGCACCGACTTAACCTTCATCTTTTTGACAACTATAAATACTTGTTTAAATTTTTAGCTTAGTGTCAGATTTTATAGGGAATCATATAATTATTCAGTTTTTGAAGTTTAGAACTTAGAACTGAGTTTGACAGACATTTTTCCTTAGCTTTGAAGATTTCCATTTCTAAGAAATTGGTAGTAGGTATTGAAGATTCTTCATTTTAGATGTTTGTAAAGACAATATTAATTGTACCCAGTTGATGGAAACACATTGCAGTATCGATTTCTATCTTTTTACTATGTTTATCTAAATCCCCAATTCTTGGGGTGTGATAATGGTTGAATTAACTACTGGGTATTGCTAATTGATAGTTTATTTACTGTTTAAAAGTGATTTCCTTTAGTAATTGTGGTTGAATTTAATAAGTTGTAGTTGCACATACAATCCTAACTTCGTGCTTTTGGCTTGCTCGAAAGAGAGGTTTTAAAACCAAAATTGTTGAATCGATGGTCTGTGGGTATTGTGTTGTCATGGGTTCAGCTCGAAAGAGTGAACCCTAAACTGTTTTCCACATATTCAGCTAGCTTGACAGAGTGAATGGACTAAAGCTAAGGCAATGCTTTATTGCAACTTATTGGTGTTCGAGGGAAACCAATTCAATTCGGGGTAAATTGTTCAAGAGAAAGTTTACCCCAACTAAAGTCTAGCTTAATCACTGATTTTCAGTGTTTTACTATTAATTTCAATTACCTGATTGTTTACCTTAGCCCATAATCCTATCACATCCCAAGAATCCCATCTCCATATTTGTGTTTTCATATCATTTGCTGTTTTTAGTTGCTAGTTGACTACAAACCCCCTTTTTGATATTTGACACTTGTGTCAACCTTTAATTTATCATTTTTTCTTTGTAAATATTTTTAGCTATAATTTACATCAGCAGACTTATACTTTTCTATTTATTCTTGAGTACGAACCACTCCCTTGGAACTCGACCCCCACTTACTAGTTCAGTTATATTACTACTCACGATCGTTGGCACTTGCACTGGAAGTAGTGTCCTGATACGTGAAATCAAAATGGCATCGCTACCGGGAAGTGGTGTTAGTTGAGAAATTTTAGTTTAGTAAAATTTTTTTCTAGTTAGTTATAGCTGAACATACTTAATTTTTAGTTTTGGATTGTGTGTTGTTGTTTTGAGCAGAGAATTGGAGCATATCTTGTAGCAACAGTGACACAATGGTTCACCCTCCTTTGATATTGATGATTTTTAGGGATAACATGCTAAATTTCAAGAAATTAGAGAGTGAAGTCATTTATGAGTTATGGAAAAGTTTAAGAACCTGTTGCTGCAAGAGTCAGAAGAGGGGCCCGCCTTATGAAGATAAGGGAAACCCCGCTATCGGAGTTTAAATTTTGAATTGCCTCTTGCCATAACGTTAACTAAGGCACTGCTTGGGAGGCAACCCAAGACCCTTTTATTGCTTTATTTTTGTTCTGGTAAATAATGGTGTATTGATTGTGCATGTTAAAGTGTGGAAAGTGCTTGAAAAGTTCAGGTTGGTGAGTAAACGGTCCACTCGGTACATCACCAAAAAGGTCGGTGAGCCGACCTAATCCACCATTTGACTCAAGACATCTTCAAATTGGAGTCTGTAAAACTCAGCGAGCCCAGGAGGAGCTTGGCGAATCACCGACCAAGTTGGTGATCGTGATCTAGTCCGCCGTTTAGAACCCCACATTAATTAGAAGTCCTGTAAAACTCATTGATGTAAGTGACCACTCATTGGATCGCCGGGTGTGTCAACACAACTGACGTCGCCGACTTGGCAAGAACTAGACGGTTTTAAGGCCAAAGGTTCAAAAGTTTCAAACTTTTCACTTTTCCTTACTTTTAATCTTCCCAAACTCACACCCGCACTCTAGTCTATATATTTTTGCACTTTTAAAGTATTTTAGTTATTGATTTGTGCTCGGATTTAGATTGCATTGCCACCTAGCATTTCAATATCATTTTGATTAGCATCTAAGGTTGGTTTTCTGAACCCCGAGTATACTTTTATCGAAATGTACTTTTATGCAAATGATATTATCATATTGACGTATGCTGGGCCTCTTTGATAGGATCAGTATGTTTGAATGCCTATTTTAAGCTGATAATCTTGCCCATATTGTTTTGTGTGGTTGTGTTTGCATGTTGTTTAGTTTTGTTGGGTGAAGTCTGAGTAGCCCGTTTTTGTGCCAACAGACGTAATTTGCATCATTCTTAAGGGCAAAAGCAGTCAATTGGCTAAATTTGGCAAAAATGGGAGAAGTTTTAATATCTTGGGAGAATGGGTGTTATGGGTCTCACTTTAATTTGAGTTGTGCATGTTTTTATTTTTTTTCGGGGGTTGCAGGGTTTAAATCAAGAAGTGGGTTGAAAGTAGGATTGTCGAACCACTCGACAGTTGCCTAATGTCCCCATCTTGCCTTTAATTTCATGCTTTATTTGATGTTGGTTCTGTACCTTTTGGCGAGAAGCCTAAGGTTGCCGATGGCACTTGGTGACTCGCCAAAAGTCTTCTTGATCGCCTTTGTCTGCACCTGTGAACCCTTTTTGCACTGTTACTCTCAGTGAACTAATTCTTACTCGTCGAAAGACCTTTCCCTTCGCCGGACTACCAAGAATTTTTGGCTAATCTTTTTGGCGAGCCCAATCTAGCTCGCCAATGTGATTTGGCAACTTACCGAATGGATTGGTGAGTCTGTCTACAAGTGATTTTCTATGCTTTTTTTTTTACTATTTTCTAACTTTTTCTAGATGCTTTGAAGACATGGCTAGATCAAATTTTGTTGGGAGAATCATGCCACCCCGAAAGATAAGAGAACGAAATTTCAAAATAAATGAAGGGAAGTCAAATTCTCCCAAGAAGGGAAGACAAGAACCTCCACCTGGAGACAAAGGCAAGGGCAAGAGGCGCATTTCTTACAAGGATACTACTCCTCGAGGCCTCGCTATTCCTTCATGGGCCCGGGGATTCTGTTCAACTATATGAAACCTTTTAGGGGATACACCTGTGGAAGCTCCTGGTGGGTTTGGTACTACTGTTTCACCTGTTGTTACCCCAGGTACTGAGGCCTAAGACCATACTAATGTACAGGGCACTGATGCCTAGACAGATGGAGCGACTGCGTAGATAGGATCCCCTCTTTACTCCCTCTCTATCTTACTTTTACTTTAACTTTTGGATATTTTTGTTTGCATTTGAGGAAAAATGCTATTATTTGTGGTGGGGTGAGGCTCACATTTTGTGTGACTTTTTGTGAATATTGATGTTTTGTTTATACATTTGGGGTTTGAGCTAAAATTGTGTTGTACACTGCTTTTTGTGGAAGGTTTGAGCTTGTGGCTCTGTGTTTTTAATTATAAATGATTTTTGACCCTTTTGAAATTTTTTTCCCACCTCTTGTTTGTATTGAATGTGGCAATTCTTGTGCAAATTTGAGTATCGGTTTTGATCAATACCGATACTTGAATAGTGCTCATAGTCGAACAAAAATAAATGTGCGGCTATGATGAGGCCAAATAAAATTGCATAGCCAATATGTGAACTGTTTTCATCTCGTTGTGACTAGCCAATTATCAAATTGAGCCTTTTGTGATAAACATTGTACACTAGCTAAAGTGTGGAGTCTTGTTTGACTTTGGTGTCAATGTCTTGTGTGATGAGCTAACTGTGACTCATATGTGATGACACCTAGAATTTTCCCCATTGGTCCAGCTGACTAAGTGATGTAATCTCTTGTTATGATCTTAGGCAACTTTAAAGAGTATGAAACAATTTGACATTATAGCTCTTTTTGTAGCCTACCTTGTGAGTGTGTGAACCCCACTTGAGCACCCTTTGAGCCTTAACCTATTCTTGGAAGAAACTTCATGACATTATGACCTTTTCTTGATCCAATACCCATAATCCTCATGATTTGTGATTTGTTTGAATTGCCAACTTAGCCAAAAGCCTATGTTGGGGGTGTGGTGAAAAGAGAAGGTAAATCAAGACGTGCGAGAAAGTCTCCTTTTACCCATGTTTTGAGAAAATGGAACCCCTCCATACAAAAAAAAAAAAGGAGAAAGAGAAGAAAAGAATGAAAAAGAAAAAGAATGAAAATTTTATGGAATAAAGTTGTGAAAATACAAAACGAAATGGGGTTTCCAACTGCCCATAGAAAGTGAATAAGGGGATGACTTGTAAGCACAAATGAAAAATGATAAAAAAAAAAAGAAAAGGAAAGGAAGTAATTTCACACTACATTTCATGAGCTCTATAGCCACTGAATGACCATACCTTTGCACTCAGCCCCATTACAAGGCTTGAAAAGACATTTTTGATCTTGTGTGAGTAGAAACAAATGTTGGTTGGAAAATACGGGCAAACCTATGAGTGAAATCATACATTGTGTTAATCTTTGTGAGTGTGGGTGTTTCATTTGCTTCCAAAACTTTAAATTGTTGAACCATTATGTGTGAATATGGAATCATTCTTTGAGTGAGGGCATCTGAATACCATTGTTGAACTTGAACTTGCATTCGAAGGAAGTATTGTGAGCTTGATGTTCTTTGATATTAATAAGTCACAACTTGACTCTTTGAGTGCACAATTGATCTTTGAATGATTAAGTTGAGTCTTTTTTGTGTGCATTCATGATTGAATCTTTTGTAGCACTATTTGAGACATCCTTTTTGAACTATTGAACTTGAGTTTTACTTGAGGACAAGCAAAAGTTTAAGTTAGGGGTGTTGATGAGTCCACGATTTAGACTCATTTAGGGCTTTATTTTAATCAATTTAGTGCCCTCAAATGCATATTTTTTCTCAATAACTGATGTAAATCCTTGAATTTTAGGTATTTGGACTTAGGGACAAAAGCATGGACACTATTGAGCAAAAAGAAACAAGGCAGCTGAAAAAACAAAGAAAAGAAGGCTTGAGGATTGCCTAAACCATTAGGCAAGTCACCGAATGGCCTTCGTATCCCCTAATATTCCAGTGTGCCAAGTCCTGAAGGAGAAAATCAAGTTGGCAATAGAAAGGAGCATTCGACGAGTTGCCAAACAGTTCCATGATGCAGTGCATTATTGACCAAAGTTACAGGACCTCAAGGATGCTAAAGGCAAAAGAAAAAAGGCGATACAAATGGCCAAAGGGCGGATCGCCAAATTGATCTGTGATCCCGACTAACTACGCCGACTGAACCTTCGCAGCACACTTTTTGACAATTAGAAATACTTGTTTAAATTTTTAGTGTAGTATCAGATTTTATAGGGAATCATATTATTATTCAGTTTTTGATGTTTAGAACTTAGAACTAAATTCGAGAGACATTGTTCTTTAGCTTTGAAGATTTGAAGATTTCCATTTCTAAGAAATTGGAAGTGAGTATTGAAGATTCTTCATCTTAGACGTTTATAAAGACAATATTAATCGTAACCAGTTGATGGAAACACATTTTGGTATCAATTTCTATCTATTTACTATGTCTAGCTGAAACCCCAATTCTTGGGATGTGATTATGTGATTATGGGCTGAATTAACTGTTGGGTATTGCTAATTGATAGTTTATTTGTTGTTTAAAAGTGATTTCGTTCAGTAATTATGGTTGAATTTAATGAGTTGTAGTTGCAAATACAATCCTAACTTCGTGTTTTTGGCTTGCCACATAGAGAGGTTTTAAAACCAAAATTATTGAATCGATGGTCTGTAGGTATTAAGTTGTCATGGGTTCAGCTCAAGAGAGTGAACCCCTACACATTTAGCTCCAGAGAGTGAATGGACTAAAGTGAAGATTTTTCTTCATTGCGGCATATTGGTGTTCCAGAGAAACCAATTTGATTCAAGAAAAAGCTTACCCCACTAAAGTCTAGCTTATTCACTGATTTGCAGCAATTTACTATTAATTGCATTTACCCGATTGTTTATCTTAGCTAATAATCCTATCACATCCCAAGAATCTCGTCTCCATATTCATATTTTCATATTATTTGTTGTTTTTCATTGCTAGTTGACTACAAACCCCTTTTATGATATTTGACAGTTGTGTCAACCTTCAATTTATCATGTTTTTCTTCGTAAATGTTTTTAGCTATAATTGGCGTTAGCATATTTATGTTTCTCTATTGAATCTTGAGTACAAACCACTCCCTTGGTACTCAACCCCAACTCACTAGTTGGGTCATATTACTACTCAACATCGTTGGCACTTGAACTGTAATTAGTGTCTTGATATGTGAAATCAGCCCTTTTGATTAAATAACGCTATCAAAGACACTTAATCCAGTTCTAAGAGTCAACAATCGTTAGTCAGCATATAACCCAACTAAATTAGTTGGTGTCGAATCCCACAGGGAGTGGTACGTGTTTGAGAATCAAGAGCAAAGTACAAATATGTTCAATCATAGGTTTAGGTATTCATGAATAAAAACATAATTCAAATTAAGGGTTACACAAGTGTCAAATAATAGGGGGGGTGGGGTTCGATTGCACTTATAAACTACAACAACAATAAATAACACAAATTAACAAGTAAAAAGATGGGTTCTTGGGATGTGATTGGATTATAGGCTAAGGTAGACAAATGGGTAATTGCAATTGATAGTGAATAGTTGTAAATCAGTGAAAAAACTAGACTTTAGTAGGGATAAACGTTCTCTTGAACAATTTACCCCGAATCAAGTTAGTTTCTCTCAAACACCAACAATTAACAATTAAGAATAGCCTACGTTTTAGTCCATTCACTCTTTCGAGCTGAATATGTGAAAGAGGGTTTAGGGTTCACTCTCTCAAGCTGAACCCATGACAACCCAATATCCAAAGACTATCAATTCAGTAATCTTGGTTTTTAAACCTCTCTCTTGAGCAAGCCAAAAAACACGAAGGTAGAGTAGCATTTCCTACTACAACCCTTTATATTGAACCATAATTACTGATTGAAATCACTTTTAAATAACATTTACACTAACAATAAACAATACCCACAAGCTAAATCAACCTATAATCACACCCCAAGAATTGGGGTTTTAGCTAGACATTATGAAAAGATAGAAATCGTTACCAAATTGTGTTTCCATCAACTGGGTCAGATTAATTTTGTCTTTACAAAGGTCCAAGTTGAAGGATCTCAAAGACCCATTTCCAATTTCTCAAAAATGGAAAACTTGAATTCTTTAAAGCTAAGGAAAATATTATCTCCAAAGTTAGAGTTCTAACTCAAAAACTCAAAAACATTGATTCAAGATAAATTTTGATACTAAACATAATGTTTGAAAATGTATTTATACTCGCCAAAATTATGCTGCAAAAGGCCATTCGGTGCAGCAAGTTGGGATCGTCGATCAACTCAACTATTCGCCTTTTGGTCAATTCCATCGCTTTTTTGCTTTGGCCTTCAGCATCTTTAAGTTCTGTAACTTTAGGTGATCCAAAACTGCATTGTGAAACTGTTCGGCAACTCACCGACTGCAACTCTCTCTCACCGACTGGATTTTCTGCTTTTGGGCTTGGCACACTGGAACTTTAGGCAAGGTAATAGCCACTCGACAATTCGCCCAATGGATTAAGCGATCAACATTTCTTCTTTCTTCGTTCTTTCTAGTGCCTTGTTCCTTTTTGCTCATTAGTGTCCGCGCTTTGTTCCTAAATCCTAATACCTTGGAAACAAGGATTTTACATCAGTTATTGGCACAAAATAAGCATTTGAGGACACTAAATCTATGCCAATAAAGCCCTAAATGAGTCCAAATCATCGACTCATCAGTCTAGTGGGGTGAAGTCTTAGTAACCCTAAATGTGCTAAATGTCGTATTTTGCCTAATGATAGAACTATCGATGTCATTCTTTAGGGCAAAATATGTCAAATGGCCAATTTTTGCCAAATCGAGGGAAATCTGAGTACCCCAAGAATATGGGTAGTATGGGTCTTGCTTTAATTTCATAGTGTAAGTTTTTAATTTAGAATGCATGTGTTGCGGGTTTGATTTCGAAGAGTAGGGTGAAAAAAATAGGCAGGAAGGACCATTTGGCGAGATGGGTCGAGCTCGCCCAAGGGTTTGGTGGTTCGCTTAATTCTCCTTAGATCACCCTTAATTTCTCTAAATATTAAGTTTTTGTTTTTTAACTTTCAGTGATATGCTTGAGCTCCCCAAGTTCACTCGGAGACTCACCAAAAGTACTTCTTGATCGCCCTTCTGCACCCCTAAAATTCTCTCAAATACACTATAACTTTTATCGAACTAGTTTTAGTTTGCTGATTGGTGTAGGCGATCCGTTGAATGGCGTTGGACATCATCGACCAGCTTTGAATTTTTTAAAAAAAATTTCTAAAACTTTCGGTGAGCCCAACCTGGCTAGCCAAAGTGGTTCGTCAACTCACCGACCGGTTTGGTGAGTCTTCTTAAGTTATTTTTTTGAAGTTTTTCTTGAATTTTTCTAACACTTTTCATGTTGCTTTGAAGGAATAGATAGAAACAAAGTCACCGGTAGAGACATACCGCCCCGAAAACAGGAATTGGCCATAACTATAAATGAGAAAGCAGCTACATCTAGAGAAAAGGCAAAGAAATTAATTCCAAAAAGAGGCAAGGGCAATGGGAAGGCGCTCGCAGTTGTGCCTTCTAAGGAGTCAAGCTCAGACAATGATAGGGTTTACGAGACTCACCTCACCTCATCACGCAGTAAGGGGGACTCAAAGGATTCTCATGCTTCTATCTCCGAGCCTGAAGGCGACTAATTATTACAGGCCTAGAGAGCGGAGCTACGCTCCAAGTCACTGAATAATCCATCTAGGTTCCCAGTGCCTCTGACATCTACCCCTCTTCTTCATCTTCAGCACCTTTTCTTAAGCAGACAGTGGTCCCAGAACAGCCAATCCAGGGTCCTCCTCTCCGATTACTCAACCGACTAAAGACTGAGGGATTGAGGACCATATTATAGGAAAAGAGATTGTCTACCGATGGTGTGGTGGAATGATAATCAGAGGTGTGGGACACTCTTAGATTCCATTGATTCAAGGTTTTCACTGAACCCTGTGGCCCATACATTCCTACTTGGGTATAGGAATTCTACTCCGCCTACAATAGTTTAGTGAGGAAATGAAAGAAGAAGGCGAGTGCCTTCAATCTGATGGATTTTGTGGTAGTCGAAGGTAAGATGGTAAAATGTAGGAGCGATGACATAAATGTTTTATTTGAACGCGCTTCAAACTTTATGCATGACTACCAAAGTATGATCCAGACACAAACTTTGGATGACTTAAAATTTTGGCTGGCCCCCATTATCTCTGACAGCACCTCGAGGTGGATTGAAGGAGGTGCACCCATAGAGAAGAAATACCTAAACATTACCGCCAGATATTGGTTCGGGTTTATCACCAGCACCATCATGCCTTCACAAAATGAGTCTATTCTCTGCTACCCAAAAACGGCTTGTATTAGGTCCATCATAGCTAGGAAGAGGATGAATTTGGGATTGATTATTGAGTTGGAGATGGCCATGAGGGCCAAGCAGTGTTAGACCTCGCTTTCGTTTCAAGTGTTGATCACCGAGTTGTGCCGATGGTCTCATGTTCTGAGAGATGAGCAAAGGGATGTTGAGGTTACACCCATATCTTCTACCGATATCCATCATATAGAGACCGAGTACATGTGTGACGAGGCTGACAGTAGGAGGACAACCTCGGTGGACACATCCTTGGAGGTTGATAATGATATGCTACCTACAGAGACAGTCCTGCCCACTCAGGCTAGTAGGCCATCAGGTACATCTAGACCTTTTTCTTCTGAGATTCTGACCACATCACCTGCACCCCTTCCCCCTAGATCTTCTGTTGCTGCTGCTTCTGCATCCTGATCCCCTATCACTTAGGCCATACTTTACAAGATAGGCCATTTATCCCAATCTGCTGATGTATGTGCCTCCCGAGTTGAGGGTGTTATGCCTTGGATGATAAAGAGAGTGCTAGCTACTATCTTGGCCCAATTTAAGACTGAGATAAGTGATCACTGATTGGCACTAGCTTTCCTTACCGTTAGAGTCACAGCGTGTGAGCAAACTCAAAGTGCTTTAGATGAGGTGATGGTCTTTAAGGCCAATATTACTGGACTGAGGAGAGATATGGACCAGCTGAAGTACCCTAATTTTACTTCACTATTTGGGACCGTTGATATTCCCGACATGCCGAGTGTTGATATTCCAGCCTTTTCTAAGGTGCCTCTGGCTACCACCAGAGATGAGGTTAGAGCGGATGATGTTGCCGCTAAGTCAGAGGCTAAGACATATGAGGATTAACCTTGTATTATTGATGCAGTTGTCTATGATAACTTAGCAGATCTAGAGGGAGCCATAGTGCATATAGTTGTGCAAGTCTCTTTGTGGGATTTTCTATGGTGGGATCCAGTAGAGCCAAGGATGCTGAGACACCAGACAGTAATGCCTTGAATGAGGGTGTCATGACAGTTGAGACACTGGGCACTAATGCTCAGACAGAGGGAACTGTGGATATGCAGACTTCACCTGAGGCCTAGCCTGGCAGGATGATTCTTTTTGCCTTATTTTTGTTCTCTTTTAGACTGTTTTTTATTTTTAGTTGCATTTGAGGACAATTGCATAATTTGTTTGTGGGGTGAGGTATTTTCAGACCTATCTCTTGTGGGCTATTCTGTGAATATTGACTTTGTTTTGATAGTGTCCTATGAATAGTGAAGCTTTTATATATATATATATATATCTTGGTCGTTGATAAAATATGGCCCATCGTTTTAATTTGAAATGGTATTGAACCAAGTTTTAAATTTTTGCCATCTCTTTTGTATGTGATTGTGGTTGTTCTTGTGCAAATTTGAGTGTCTGTTGTGGTCAATACCGATGACTTGAATAGTGCTCTTAATTGAACAAAATGAATGTGCGGCTATGATAAGGCCAACTAAGCTATGATGAACATTGCGCACTAGATAGAAAGTGTGGACTCTTGTTTGATAATTGTACCAATGCCTTGTGTGGTGAGGTTTTCTTTAACACTGTGCTTGATGACACCTACAATTTGCCCCGTTGGTCCGAGTGATTAAGTGAACCAAGTAATTGAAATGATCTTAGGTGATTTTTTCTAGAGTGAGCCAATTTGACAATATACCTCTTTGTGGCCAACCTTGTGAAATGTGCGAACCTTGCTTTACACCTTTTGAGCCTATCATTTTCTTGGAAGAAACTTGAAAAACTTTGACCATTTTATCCCATCATCCATAACCTTCATAAAGTATTGATTCATTTGAATTGCCAACTTAGGCCAATGTGTGTGAAAAAGAAGGAAAGTCAAGAAGTGTGAAAAATTCCCCCTTTGATGAATTGTTTTCTATAAGATGGAACCCCTCCATGTTAAAAAAAAAGAAGAGAAAATAAAAAGACTGAAAAAGAACAAAAGTTGTGAAATAAAGTGTGTGAGAATAGTAAAAATGGGGTATCTGATGATTCATGTTTAGTTGAATAATGGGGTGGATTATGAACATGTTTGACTGTGAAGAAGAAGTAAAAGTGATTTTTAGGCCATATTTCATGAAGGTAGAAGCCATTAAGTCTAAATGACCATACCATTATACTCATCCCCATTACAAGGGTTAACAAGACCTTTGTGATCTTTAGTGAGCTGAAACGAATGTTTGAAAAATAAGGGAAAGCCTATGGGTGGAGTCATGCATGTGTTCATCTTTTTGAGTGTGACAGTTCTATGTGATTTTGGGACCGTAAATTTTTGAGAAATTATGTGGAAATGTGGAATCATCTTTGTTGTGAGGGCATTTGAGTACCTTTGTTGAGCTTGAACTTGCATTTGAAACAAGCATTGTGAACTTGAGTACACATGACATTGGTGAGTCAAAATTTGAATCTTTGACTGCAAATTTAGCATTGTATGTGTAGTTTGAACCTTCTGTGTGCATTTATGTTGAATCTTAAGCAGCACTATTTGTAGACATCCGTATTGAACTGATTGATCTTGAGTTTTTACTTGAGAATAAACAAAAGTTGAAGTTGGGGTATTGATGAGTTTGAGATTTTGACTAATTTAAGGCTTTGTTTTGATAGTTTAAGTGTCCTCAATTGCATAATTTATGCTATAAATTGATGTTAAATAATTTATTTACATGTATGTAGGCTATGGAATAAGGCAAGTACACCACCTAGAAAAAAGAAGCAAACAAGATAAGGAACTGAAGAAAAGTGATTCTGTTGATCGCCAAGACCACTCAGTGAACTGCCGAGTGGTTCTTTTGCTCGCCCAAAGATCTAGCATGCTAGCCATGGGAAGAACCAACATTGTGACAGGAATTGGCAGTCAGTAAATCGCCAGATGACTCCGCGAGGACAACTTTGATCGCCCAAAGTTACAGGACCTAGAGGATCGATGACCATTGCTAGTTGGAGATGGAAGGAAGCAAAGGGAGGATTGCTGACCTGTTCAGCGAGGCCCGACTTACTCCACCCAATGGCCTTTTGGGCTAAAAATTGGGCGACAATAAATTGAAATTTAAAATGAAATTTCAGTATCATTGAGTAGAGTTTTAAATTCCCAAGTTGGAGAATTAGAGTTCTTCTCTTAGTTTTTGAGTTCCATAGTAGACCTTGAAGCTTGTGAGGCTCAAACTTGAAGATTTGGAAGTCGGTTTTTGAATTTATCCAATTTGGACCATTGTAAAAACTCTAGAACCTTTACCCAAATCATGGCTAATGTATTTTGTAATCGTTTTGTCTATTTTATGATGTGTAACTAAAACCCAATTCTTGGGGTGTGATTATGTGTTTATTTGTCTAATTATCTTATGGGTATTGTTGCTTAATGATAAAATTGTTGTTTTAATGTGGGTGTAATCATTAGTTGTGCTTTAATCTTTGGATTGTAGTTGCAAATGCAATTCTAGTTTAGAGTTCTTGACTTGCTTGAGAGAGAGGTTTTGGAACCAAAGCTTTTGATTAATGATTGTAGGTATTGGGTTGCTATGGGTTTTGCTCGAGAGAGTGAATCCTAAACTTATTTCTACCTGTCTAGCTCGATAGAGTGGACACATTAAGGTTATGGGTCGTTTATCTTGTTAAGTTTGTCGATGTTGTAGAGAAATTGCCTGAATCGTAATAGTTGTTCGAGAGGAACTATTACACTTATAGCCTAGCCTACCCACAATATTTCAGCAAATAGTTGTTAAATTTCAATTACCCATATAGCGTAATTATCTTATAAATGATCACATCCCGAGAATGCCTCTTAATAATGTTGTTTCCCCTAATTTCGTACTTATTCTAGATGTTAATTTCAAATCAAAGCCCCCCGCCCCCCCGACATGCATTGTCACCCTCTAAGATTTGTTGCATTTTTTTTTTTTTTTGATAATTTCTATTCCTATAACCTCTTAGAACACATTCGTACTTCGTAAATAGATTTGAACATTGTACAGGGTTTTACCCCAACTATTTGTTGGGTTTTATACTAGATAACGATCGTCTTAACACCTAGAATTGGAAATGGTGTAAGCTAATACATTAAATCAGTTGTATTTAAAACAATCTCTCAATATGTTTTATCACTTCAATATATAATAATTTAAATAAGTAATAAAAATTTTCTTAGCTTTAGAAATAGTTAAATGATAGAGTTAAGCAAAAGAGTTCGAAGAATACAAATTCTAAATATAAATTATAAAACAAAATATGACAAACTTTTGAATATAAGAATCTCAAGTTTTACCATCAAATCTAAGGAAAAGATCTCCAAATAACATAACAAATAGCTATCGAAATATAAAAAAATTGTTGTAATTCCTCATTTGTTAAATGGCTATGTTTTCTTTCATATCAAATCTCTTTTTATTGTACATTATTGCAACACTTTTATCTTGAAGGCTTTGTAAGCTAATATAATTTTTTTAATTTCTCATATATTTCTCAACATTTATCATGATGTTACAAATATGACTTTGTTAGGGCCTGTGAGATGAATTACCCTCTAATATAAATAACTATTATTGTCTCTCAATGTATTATCCTACTAATATTTATGATTCCATATTTACATTAAGGTTGAAAGATTTATTTATTTGTACAATTTGGAAGTAGAAATCAAAATGAATTCGCTTATTTGAGCAACATTGATTTGTATCATTTTCGAACCAATCTTGATATGTTTGAGTATCTTGAGATGGAGTTATTGAATTTTGAGAAAAGCCCCTTTATGGAAGGACATATATAGAAGCTCATTTTGGACAAAGAAAATCTCTGATACATATTTAGGCTTCTCTGATTGAGAAAACCCCAACAATTACTTTTATAGTAGTTGCGAGCCTAAGATCAAATATAGTTCCAAAAAGGAGTTCCCTATTTCCAGCTGGAAAAAGTAAATTCTTAGTGCTATTTGTAAGGTTAGGAAAGCCAACTATGATGAAATCCTCTTTTCGAGTAGGAATTGATTCGATCTTATTATTAGAATATTCAGATTCAACCACTATTCTTCTTGTAAGTTGTTTTGTTAGTTGATTTATTGTGACAAACTTGCAAACACTTCATATATGTTCCTAACTTCCCTTTCTTACATAATCTGGCAACATCTATGGTTACACCATGTGTTTCACTTGATGCAGATTGTTTATTCTTTTTCTCTCTTTTTTTTATCTCAACCGGTTTTCTCTTGGAGGCTTCACGTTCACCAGGTATTTTTCTTCTAATATTTACTAGTTTACCTCTCTTTGGATCATAGTTAGGATGTTCAACATAAATTAGGCTTGTAGGTTCTCACTTATGAAATTCATGCATTGGAGCCATGACTAGCTCATAAATCCTAATTTGAGTAGCTTTCTTGTAATAATCATTTATGAATTTTTTTGAATTCACTCTTACATGGAATATGTAGGTCACTGCATGTGAGCATGTAATACTTATAAGGTCCCATCCAATGCAAAATCAAGTTATTTCATTTTATTCAACACTTATTGTTTGTCATACATAGTTTGTACTTGAAGCAACAATAATTCAATACTAGTAAAAATTGGTGTAGTAGCTTCTATATTTTTTTTGTTTTACTAATTGCTACATTTTAGGGCATAAACTTCCTGTTACAGTAAGAAATTGTAAGATTTCATGTTAAATATTATGTATTGAGACAAGTTATAGTAACATTATGTTGGTAAAGGAGTACAATGTCTCTCTTTTTATTAATTCTTTTCATTGAGTATATTCAAGAGTGCAAGTATAAAAAAAATTCTTGCTTTTGAAATTCATTTTATCCTATTGAATAAATCACAAAAATTATTTACAAGCATATCACACTTTGTTGTTTTTCTAAACTTGGATTGCTCTAGAATTTGGGTAATATGTCGTTGAACAACTTCTAGCTTCTTTGTCCTCCTCTTCCAACATATATATCTCAATTCTTTCATTTCTATACTTACTTATACAAGTTTTCCTAACAAATTTTCAAATTGGCATCTTCAATGATAAGGCTTTATGCACTCTCTTGAAATTATTGTATAGAAGTCTTACACAATATATATGCTTAACTTGTCGAATAATCTCAATCCTTTCAACTCCTAAAACATCGAGAAATAGATAAAACTAATTAATTTTAATATTAAAGACAATTACATAATCAAGTGCTAATATGAGTATATAATAATTAGTATTCATATTTTTCACTGTATGTGTTCAAGTTATTATTTGGACAGTTAAAAGAGGAATGCATTTTTCATAATTTTTTAAAAATATTTTGAATGTTCAGTTATAGTAATTTATCATATTTTAAATTGATTTTGAAATATATAGATTTATATGAGAAGAATGAAGATACTGATTCAAATTTATTCCAAAAATTAATTACTTTGACTCATGTACAACTGTGAATACACACACATACTAAACTAACAAAAAAATAATATTACCATCTCTATATTTTATGACACAATCAATACTTATCTATTTGTTTTATTCGATCCATTCTTCTTCTTTCCTTTATTTTCTTATATAAAATAATTGATCTTTATATAAAATAATTTTTTGGGTCATTGTTGTTTTTACGAATAACAGAGAGAAAGTAATAGCTGTGTCGGATATAATCAACAAAGAAGAGTTGCATGATCTAAGTGTGGTGAAAACAAGAGATGATTAATTGAAGGTAGTATGTGGCTACATCACTCCCCTATTAATTGAAGATGATTAGTTTGTTTTAAATACATGTTGTTGATTCTATCGTATGCTCACGGTGAAATTTTATTTCTGTATCTACTCAAGTCGAGGGTCTATCAGGAGTAGTCTCTCTATCAAAATGTTAAGGTTGAGTATGTTGTTACTGTTGATATTTATTTGGCTGATGAACTATACTAAAGAAATAGCTACATTGTATATTTGAATTTGTTGATAAAAGTGTGATCTTTGATGATCTTTTGTAAAGAGGTTACATTTATCAACTTTTTTCTTGTTGTGGTTAATGATATATTCATAAAGGGGATTGATTAATTAGTACTTTCTGAAAAAATTAAAGGTCAATTTCAATGTGAATGTTATTGTGGAAGCATGTTGATACAAATAATGGTTTAATGGAACACATAACTTACTTTTAAAGTAAAAATTTGTCTCACTACAAATCAGTGGTAATTCATGCTATAAAAAATAAGTTTTTCCACTCGTTTTCAATCTAAAAAATGGATGTGAAAAACAATTATTTCTATATAGGGAGAAGCTTCCTAATTTTTCCACTCCTTTTTCATAGAATTAGATAACTAAAAAATGCATGTGAAAAAATAAATTATCAGTGAATAGTGAGAAGCTTCCTAATATTTCCACTTGAAAGCATTATTATTTTCTTTCCTCACTAATAAAATTAGAACCTTTTTGATAATAGCCTATGACAGTTATCAATACAAAATTTTAGTGTAAAAATAGTGACTTTTTATAGCGTATTTATCGTGTAATGACTTTTAACTACATCTCAATTTCAACATTAATTTTCCTTATCCAACTGCATGTTTTGTATTGTGATGATTTTCATAAATTGACTAGATTATCATTTTAGAAGTAACATTTCACAAGAGATGTGAACTAATGCACTACTTATTATTTCTCAACAGAGATCTATCAGACTATCTACCTCCTAAGATAGGGGTAAGATTTGTTTACTCTATTCTCCAACACCTCACTTGTAAAATTACACTGAGAATATTGTGTTTTTATTTATAATAGTAATTAATATAGGGCGTATTTATTAAGTCCTCCCATATATGTGTAACATTTTGCTCTTAGGACCTTGGTTTCTTTCTCAAAGAACCGGCAACATGTACATTTTGAAAATGGTAGGTTCAATTGAACCAATAAGTAAGTCTACATCCACCTCTCAATATAGCTTCTTAAAAAATATATTTTGGTGTAATCACTTAATCATTTGTATGTTTTTACCTATTGACACAATTTAATATTATACTATATTTTTTCATCACCGAGTCATTTAAAATGTTATTTTTGTACTTGTACATTTGATTTTTTATGAAACAAAAAAAAAAAAAATCTTGTCTTATTATCATATTTTATTGATTTCTCCATCTTTTAATACTAACAAATAATTATCTTTTATTATTTGAAAAACTTATTCTAACTGAATTTGAGGTGATGAAAAAGAGTCTTCTATAAAATGGAATAATAATATTTGAATGTGTAATGGCCCGTAAGGTTATTTTGATAACTAAGACCCTCTCTTTAGTCAAAGACTTTTCTGTAAATTTTAAATGGAAATTATGAATTACTCTTTTACCTACATGTATTTAATTAGTGGATAATTTTAAATAATTAATTTAATAGGTGGTTAATGGGCTAAGTCCACATATACTATAATTTAATTTAATACCCTATATTATTTTAAGTAATTCTTTTATAGGACAATTGAGGCATTCTATATCCCGACAAGTTATAAGACAGTTCTGGCAGTGTGGATGAGTCGTTGTATCATCACATAGATCATAGTGATGGTTGTCAGTTAGAGAAACTCCCACCGAATTATATTACTGTATTATATGATTAAACTTTATCTTTTATTTACTATTTAAATGCATTATATAAAATGCACCTTTACTATTGTTTAATTGTGCATTTGAGTATATTCAAGAGTTGAGTAAAGCATAGGTAAGTGTTCTTTTAGAATTCAATTCAAGCTTATGTCGTGCTTAGTTTTCCCCTTGCATGCTCGTCCATTCAATGTATTGATGCCTTTTTGCTTGCATCATTTTATGATGCAGATATAGGTCACTAGGATCAACATTAAGTGCCTCGTTGACCCAGTTGAGCACTCTGAGTCAGTTGATGAGCCTCCTTACTTTTCGGATGATCCCTTTTTGTATTTTTTTTAGTATTTTAGTTTTTAGGATGGTCGGGGGTCTAGTACCGACATCCCTCATTGTTTTAGAGGCTTCATAGACGGATAGTTATAGCTCGTTAGTCTTTCCATTTTCAGTTGTTAATGTTATGTCTTGGTTTGCCATGTTGGCTAGTCGAATGTTTCTTTTAAGACATTCCAAGTTATTGCATGAGTTATCTTTTGAGATTGTTTCTATTATTTAAGTCTTCCCCTAAGAGTTAAGTAAGGCCAAGGGTTTGCTTGGGGCCAGCAATGGCTCTCGAGTGCCAGTGCTACCCAGGGTGTAGACTCGGGGCGTGATAGATAAATTATGAACTATTATGTTGGGCTAGTTTTATGCAAGTTGTAGTTATGGAGGTACAGTTCGGGTGTAAATAGTACCTGTATTCTATTCCCTTAGTTTGTGTTCATAAGTTTACTTGTTGAGTACAGTGTGGTTTAGTAGTCACCCCTTGCTTCTATATTTTTGTAGGTTATGAGCTTGGATATTTACATTCTATTCACTTCTTTTCAAAGGCTTCCTGTGGAGTTTTGTGAGGTAGTTGTTTCTCATCTCAGCGAACCTTCTTACTCTTGTTTGAGACTTGTGTTTCTTTCAAATCCATTGTAGTCCATTATAGGCCTGTACACGTGACAACTATGTTTTGGGGATTTAGTTAAGTTAACTTATTATCCTCATTAATAACTAAGTATAAAACTTCTATTTTTATTTTATTTCCACATTCTATTATAATGATTGGGTTTTAAGGTGACTTGTCTTGTTGGGATAAGACAAATGTCATCACATCCATTTCTGAGTCATGATAGAATCATTGTTTATGGTTATAAAGTTTCGATGGTACATACTATACTGCTCAAATTTTATATTAAGTCTTCAAAATATGACAATGGATCGCATAAATTTAGTCATCGTAATGAATTTATCATATGTATCAAGTGCGAAAAAATAATGCAGATTCATTGATGCTCTAAGGAGGAATACAGAATGTACGTACCATGATGTACTGGCTAATGCTCATTGGAAGTATGTTGATATTCACACTACAACAGTTTAGGCCTGAAGCCACACAACATCAATACAACACTTGTAAAGTGTTGCCTAAACATTTTAAGGCTACACATTTAAAGTGTTGCCTCAGTTTTTAGCTTTTGACCACAGTTTTATTGACAAAACTTGTAAACCATGCTCTTTAGTAGTATAGGCTACCCTTTATAAGTGTTGCCACATCATGATATAATTGACCACGCCTATTTATATATATGACTACACTTTTTAAGTGTGCTATTTTTATAATTATAAAAACAACACTTGCCAAGTGTGGCTTATAGTTTTCACTAAAATATTATATTTCTCCCAACAATTTAACTCTCCTCCCATTTTTATTTGGCGAAAATAAAATTCATAAACAATAAAAAAAACTCTCCAAGTCTCTAAAAGAGATTCTGGTTGCCCTAGATCTAAAATTTTTCAAGGCTTTGTAAAAAAAGATTTTCACACAAATTAATAGGTATTTGTTGAATCAACACACAAAGTAATGTTTTTTCACAAAACATTTGTAGAATGATTTCAAAATACTTCTCTGATTTTTCACTATCTTTTGAGATACAAAAATTCCTAATTGAAGCTCTTTTAGCTCCATTCACGGTTTTCTCTTTGTTTGTCGCCAACATACAAAAATCTCTTACAATTTTGTCGTTGTTCACCAGGGATAGAGCAATAAAGATTATATCCTAAAGCTTCATCACATCAAATGGGTTTTGTTAGAATATAGTTTATCAGGTAGAAATTTCTTCCTTTAAAAGTCTAAATTTTTTGCATTTGGGTTTATTGTGTGAGGGTGGATTTTGATTTTCTTGTGTTGTTGATTTTTTGGATTCTAGCTTGTAGTAGTATTACACCCATAATTGATTCTTTGTCGTGGGCAATAGCCATTAATTCAGCATGAGAATTTTTAGTTTTCCTTAGATTAATAAGCTAATTCGGATTGAAATCGTCCATAAGAATGTAGGTTTTTATGTCATGCTTATTAGTAGTATGTTGTTTCTGATTTGCCTTTACTAGTTTATTAAACCTGAGCTTCATAAATTGACTAGAAGTGATTCTGGCCTGTAGTAGTATACACCCATTAGATGGTTCTTTGCCGTGGGCATTTATTAATTAATCTTATCCAACTTGAATAAACAAATATGTGAATGTTTAAAGTAAATGTGCACCTCAATTTTATTCTCTCTGTAGTCCGTAAGATCAAAAACTTGTAAGGATGAAATTAGTGAATTCTCATGTTAAAAACCAACGTGTTAAATTCAAAGAAAACTTTAAACAGTAAAATATATAATTACATGTTTGAGAAACTTGGGCGACAAAGCAAAAGTACTAAATGCAAACAAGGTTGAATACTTAAGACTCAAAAAAATATTGATTATTTAATACATATAGTTGTGAATAACTTGTCTTTGGCTGGTGAATGGTTTCTTCAACTGATAAACGTTTGAGCCAATAAACTGTCTTGTTCAACCTCATAAGTGATAAGAGTTTTAAGATTAGTTCAAATGACTACTTTAAGACCCGAGCTTAACAAAATCCAAATGTCTATTCATATCGACCTCATAAATACCAAATGAAAGCACATTTATTTATGTTTTACAAAAGAATGTTCTACTGGCCTATCTTCGCATCCATGGTTAAATTAAATAAAGATTTTCTTGTTTTACTAAAGTAATGTTGACTTCTAACAAGTATTGGATATGCTTATTTTTTGTTTGAGTTGCTTGGTCAATACCTAATAGACTACTGCAAAACATACTAACAAAGAAAAAAATAAAAGAAAACTCCAATAGGGGTTGCTTTGATTTCAAGCTCTAAGACTTGTTTTTGCCAAAAAAATATGTTAGTTTGGTTTGGCCACCTAGTAATATTAAAAGTTTTCTAGTTGGGCAATTAATAATTTTCTTGTATACAAAATGTGTAAATTTAAATTACTTGGTATATAGATAATTAGTTAAGCAAAGAAAATTAGACTCGGTTGCTTTGGATCAAAATTTTGTCCCATGTTTCGATGCTTATATTAATTGTGAAAGAGTATGCATGGTGTTGATAATATTTAGTAGATGCTATAAAAAATCCGACTTTCATTTTTTTGGACTTTATCAAATTGTATTGATGTCTTTTTTAACTTTATGTTAATATATTTTGTAGCATGCTACCAAAGAAAACAATGGGGAACCATCATATTCAGAAATGTTTATATATTGGAACTCGTACAAAGATGGAGAAAGAAGTTTAGGAAGACAACAGTCAAATTGTAATAGTAAGTACTTTTGTACTAGTTTCTACTTCTTCATGTTCTTATTATTATTCTTTCCTAGATTGCTCACTGAGGCTGGACAAATTTTTTTTCAATTCTTTATTGGAATCGCTGCATTATTAACAAGATTGCTGTTTTGAAGTTACTGACGTCTTTAAATTAAAAGCTAACGCTAAAGTAGGAAACTGTAACGCGTATATGAAAGTTTCAATATACATCTTTAAAAAATCCATTGAATTGTATCTGTAACTTGGGCCTCAAAGTAGTGGTGTTATTGCACTGATTGTTCTTATGGTGCATTTGTCCAGCATTAAATAAATGCTTCTAAAAAAGACTATCAAAAAGGGACTAAAGACTCATTTGGATCACTATGCTAAAAGGCATATGAGCTCTACTTTTGTCAAAATCTAAAAATAAAAATATGGTGTGTTGGGTATGTTTCAGATGCTAAGGGTATTTATAGTACAAAAACTGATGACATTTTTAATAGTTACACCAACATATTTAAAGACTATATATGAACTTTTGACTTATGTTGAAATGTTTGAAAGGGATTTTGAGTGAGAAAAAGTTAAGAAGAAATAACGAATATGGGTGTGCTGCTTGATAAAAGGTCATTTACCACATTTTTTTGCTAGTTTAGGCCACATATAGAGGGGTGGCTTAAACCCTTAAATTATGTAGCGTCATTTTGGCAAGTAGTTTTATTTTCATTCTTAATTTTTTAAAATATTATGTTTTACATATGCAAGTTATTTACAAATTTGTTGTTTATGTTAAAAGTATTTCAATTCTAGGTGATCAATATGATTTTTATAATTTAAATATATTATTAAGATCATTTACTGCTAGTAATTGATCCTAATAATAATTTCCATCATGAAAGTAAAATAATCAATTAAAAGAGTTTCCATTTACTACGAACAACTAATTGAAAATAATATCTTGCACATGAAAAATATAATATTAAGGAAATGAAATGTGAAAAGAAAACATACTTGTCAAAAGGAGAATCAAAACACTTTCAATGTGCATTGGCCAAATAATCATGATAAATCCTACAATCCTCCTTATTGTAGAGATGAAACCTGCATTTTTTGCACTAAGTACATATGATAAATTCATTTTGATAGCAAAATCTATGTGATGTATTGGCATTTTTTGAAGATTGGTTATAAAATTTTAGTAGTGCAGTCTTTATCATTAAAATTTTGTAATCCTAAACAAAGATCCAATATTATTCTTCTATTTTCAAGACTCTCTTCCAGCATGTTTCTCATACTCAGTTAGAGTAAGCTTGTCTAATAACAAAATAACAATTTTTATTAGTATCAAAATGTGACAATATCTAACAAAGAAGGTAATAAGAACGGAAAAATTTTGTTTCATAAAAGCTACAAGGACAATAATAACATTATAAATGACTCATGATAAGAAAAAAGTAAAACAATATTAAATAATTTCAACAGGTAAGACTGTACTAATAATCACGTGATTACACAAAATGCATGTTTCAAGAAGTCATAAGAGGAGGTGAATACAACCTTGTTTACTAATTCAATTAAACCTACTATTTTCCAAATGGACATGTTATAGGTTCTTTGAGAAAACATTTGAAGTCTTGTGGACAAAATGTTCCACATATATGATAGAAATTAATGCATCCAACATTTAGAAATTATCATTATCAACAATAATAACATACTTAGTACAATTCAACAAGTAAAATCTAAATAAGATAGAGCGGATGTAGATCTTAATCATACCTTGAAAGCTAGAGAGGAACTTCACATAGCCCGGGATCTATTCTAGCGCTTCAATCAATGGGTATTATTTGAGAGTTGCTTCAACATTGAGATAAATTTATGATAATTTACTTCCTCAATTTTCTTCACTAATCATTGTGGAAAGGGTGGAGGAATTTGAGTCATGGGTGTTATATTTTGAGTTATTTCCTTTTCCTCCACAACTAGATCCTTGGGTTCCCCTACATGTTCATCTTCAGTAATTTGGGGTCCCTTTGGGTTTTTCACCTATTCTTTAATAAGGGGACCTAAGGTTTATTTAACACCTCGTGTAGTAACTATCATGCAATGACCATCATTTTTAATATTTTTAACTATATTTCATTTGAACTGTCCCTTTTTGGTGTTTATTCAAGGATAAGGACATCTCACCTAACTTTTTCTGAAACTGTTTGATAGATGTAGCATTCAACTCTATTTTATGATTCATATTCAATAGGTTATTTCCTATCTATTTCATATTATCATCAAAAACTTTAAATTATTTCATCATCTTCGTCATCATGTCTTCTATACTTATGAACCCTGAATCACCATCTCAATTTCTTGGGGGAACAAATATGCATCACTCATTTCATTTCTATTGCTGTCTCTCCCTGTCCAATAACATTCTCTATCTTGGCCCCAATTTCGATCACTATATCTATTCCAATTTTATTTTTTATCAGGATTGTAGTTTCCACCCCGATTATAATTTTTCTCTCAATTATAGTTGTTGTTATAGTTGTACTTGTCTTCTTAGTTTAAGTTGCTATCCCAATTGTTGTTCTGACATTGCCCAAGTAAAAAATGGAAAACAAATGTTGTTCATCATCAAGATTATCTAAGAATCTCCACAGACTCCACAAAATTTATAAAATAAAGAAATCTTTCGAGGCCAACGATGTCGAAATGGGATCAAGAAATTGTTAATTTTGATCAAGTTTAAATGGTATCAATTGATTTGCAAATCTTAAACTCTAGTGAATTTGAAGTTAATGCTACCTCGCTGAATTCTGATGTCATCGCTATTAAAAGAAATAACAATGGTTATAAGAGCGAAGATGATGATATCGACCTGCAATAAATTTTCTGAATTGATAATCACTTTCAACCCGCGTATTGAAAATTCTTTGTTGCAACTCTATTTTTGACAAGTTTGTTGTACGTGTTTTCGGATTCAAAGAATTTATTTAAGGTCGATATGATCATTTCTTCTAATAATGATGTCATCACCTCGATATACATATATCTACCTCACTGAATTCAGATATCCTCAATAATAGAAAAAGTGACAATGTTTACAAGACCGAAGATGATAATATTGAGGTTCAACTAAATCTCTAAATTGGTAATCATGTGTAACACACGTGTCAAAAAAACTAGTATGTGTATATATATATATATATATATATATATATACACATTCTAGTTTTTTGACACGTGCATTATACGTGATTACCAATTTAAAGAATTAGTTGCACCTCGATATCATCGTAACACCCCGTATGCTAGAAAGACCAGATTTCAAAAAAATAGAAGTTTCAGGTGCCACCTACAAACCGTAGGGTCACTCACGAACCGTAGGTGGAGTCCGTGGTTTGCCACTTTCAGCTCCCTCCCCAAACTCAGAAGAAATTCATCTAAGGGTCGATCTATGCCAGCACCGACAAATAGTTGGTGGGACCACGGTCCGTAGTTTAGGAATTAATTCAGACACCTAGATTCCATCCATCTGCAGACAAACAATGCCCTGCCAGGATGGACCATCGGTTAGTCCATGATCCGTCAGTTTGGGGCTGTCAGTGGCTTCGACAGCTTTTAAGTCAGGAGTCTTTTGGTCTTTCCCATATGCGTTGGGCACCTAAACTACATTGTTTAACCCATAAACCATGTCGTTTTGATCAATTTTAGCATGGTAACTTAATTAGACTTTACCCAAGTCAACTTATTGTCAAAAATTCATCCAAGTTTAACAAGAAATGGGAGAAAGAGTCTACCAACCCTCTCCAAGAACGCATCAAGGTTTCCTCTACTTCCAGCACCGAAATTGAAAGATTCTCTACTAAATTCGCCACCAGGTATGTGGGATTTCACTAGTGGGTTCCTTTCACCAATTAGGTCCCTAGAATTCAGTAAAATTCTTTTTTCCCTTCGTATTTTTTAAACCTAGGATTTCTAAAACTTCACATAATTATTGTGATTTAGCTTCTAGGATATTCCTAATCAGATTTTTATGTTTTTGAGGAATTGTTGCTTAGCTTCTTGCTTGAAATTCAGAACCCTCATTGTGTAGATTTGGTTAGTTCATGAATTACGCTTGCTAGGTCAATTTACATAGATATACATGCTCTAGTTAAGAATATTTCAATATCAGTACATTCATATTGCATTTTTAGTTAGCATTTTAGAATATCGAGCTATCCAATTTATTTTCAGTTATGTCATATTATACGCATTCTAGTTTGGAGTAAGCTTAGTACCGAATTGGACTAGGGTCAGTCACACTCATAGTCCCAGAACTATAGGGATCAGATTTAGTAATCACGCTAGTTATCCCTTTATACCCTAGCAAGGCATATTGGGTTCTCTCGATGTGGTATATACATCAGACTCCACGTTTAGCTCACATTGTTTTCTGTCAGTTATTAGTAGCTCCCACAATCAGATTCTAGTGCATGGACTAGGTTATTAGTTATAGTTCAATGTTCAGTTTCAGCATGTTATGTACTTGCTCATTGTATTCATTTTAGTTCATTTTTAGTACATATCAGAACCTTTATCATGCTCATCGTATATCATTGATAAGTATGCTTTACTTCAACTATATATATTTATTTAGTTTTATCCAATCCTGCATGCTCAATACTTTCAAGTATTGATGCATACTCTACGCTACATCTTCTCGTGATATAAGTTCAGGTCCGCAACATTCAGATCATGAATGAATCGGTTCCTAATTTTTCACTGGTGAGTCCTCATTCTTCAAGAATGATTGACATGTTTCATATTCAGTCTTTCCTTTGTAGTTTTAGTTTTGCTAGAGTTAGCTGGGGTATATCCCAGCATCTCTAGTCAGTTTGAGGCTTATTTCGTACATAGTTAGAATTGAATTTATTTTTGAGTTTGATCTTCCAGTTGTTATTAAACTCATCTTCAGTTTTATAATTTAACTGTATTGGGTATTCCCAATCATTTCAGTTTTTTATCATGTTTTAAGCTTTCTCACAATATTTCTCATTTTAGTTATCTTTAACTATGCTTATGATATGCCAGTTTAGGGTTAGCTTGGGGTTACTCGTGATCTTAGGTCCCGTGTTACGTCAAAGGGTTAGCTCGGGGCATGACAAACTTGATATTAGAGCACTAGGTTCAAGAGTCCTAGGATATCTGAAAAGCTACACTAAGTAGAGTCCCTTTTATGGGTGTGAAGAGTGCCATACTTATGAGGGGGAGGCGATGAAATGTTTAGGAAAAACTTCACTTTCTTGTTACTCTTATCGTCTGTGGGTATGATCTCCTTTTTCTAACTCAGCATTATGCATTTTAGAGCATGCCTCCTTATAGAACTTACCCAAGGAATGCTAATGTCCGCAACACTGATGTAGTTCCTCCAGTCCCAGATCATGAGATTTTGAATGTAGAGTTTTGGTACGCCATTTAACTTTTTGCCTAGAGTGTAGCTAACCAGAGCTATCAATAGGTTCCAGTTCCTGCAACTAGTAGTGGTGGATTAGTTATAGCTAAGGTCTGTGATTTTGTTAGAATGAATCCCCACAAGATTCTAGGGTTGCAAGTTGGTAAGGATACCTAGAACTTTATCGATTAGGTCAAGAAGATATTTGGGGTGATGCAAGTAACTGGAAATGATAGGGTAGAGTTAGTGTCCTACCAGCTCAAGGATGTAGCTCACATTTGGTTTACTCAATGGAAGGAAAACAAAGGTGAGAATGCAGTTCCGGTGACATGGGTGTGTTTTACCGGAGATTTTCTAGATAGGTTCTTCAAAAGAGAGTTGAGGAAGTGTAAAGCTCAGGAATTCATGAATTTGAGGCAAGATCTATGTCGGTCCAACAGTATGGACTTAAGTTCACCCAACTTTCCAGGTATGCTCCACATATGGTTGCCGATCGAAGGGCAATTTCTATTTGGGGTATCTTACTTGGTGAAAATAGAGTGCAGAAATGCTGTGTTGTTAGAAGATATGAACATCTCTTGGCTCATGACTCATGCTCAGTATGTTGAGGGAGAAAAGCTTAGGGAACAGGCTAAGAATAATAAGAAGGCTAGGACAAAAGACTATGAGCATTCTCAGCAGAAATTGGGTGGTGAAAATCGTTCACAGTTTCACCCCAAACACCCCTCATCAACTAGTGCTCCATCCATAGGTTTCGATAGTACGAGAAAGGTAGGGCATCAAGGTCTTAGTCTCAGGGGAGTGTTTTAGTTACAATAACCTACCCAACTTGTCTAGATTATAGTAAGAACCATCCAGGCGAGTGTCTTGTAGGAAAGGATGAATATTTTGGGTGTGGTCAAACTGGTCAAATGTTGAGGAATTGTCCTTCTTCTAAACATGGACAAAGAGGTAACAACACTAGTAGGGCTCAGTCTACAGCTTCAGCAGCACCAACAGGTCACCCGACTCACAAGGGTACTACATCTGGTACAGGTGGCAGTCAACACTAGAATAGATTATATGCTCTCCAGGCTCATCTGGATCAAGAAGATTCTCCTGTTGTGATTACTAGTACGTTGCATGTCTTTTATTTAGATGTTTTTGCTTTGTTAGATCCATGGGCTACTCTTTCCTTTGTAACTCCCTATATAGCAGTGAACTTCAGTGTTAGTCCAGAAACTCTTTCAAAACCCTTCTCAGCAAACTCTTTTAGAACCCTTTTCAGCCTCTACTCCAGTCGGTGACCCAATTATAGCTAGATGGGTATACGAAATTGCCCTATCATAGACTCTTAGAAGTCACCTTGGCAGTTTTTGTAAAGTTAGAAATGGTAAACTTTGATGTCATTCTAGGAAAGGATTGGCTACACTCATGTTATGCCTCTATTGATTGTAGAACTAGGATCGTTCGTTTCCAGTTTCCAAGCGAACCAATATTCAAGTGGAAGGGTAGTAGCTCAGTGCCTATATGTCGATTCATTTCCTACCTGAAGGCCAGAAAGATGATCTCTAAGTGGTATCTTTATCATCTAGTTTAGGTTGAGGATTCAAGCTCCGAAGCCCCAACTCTTGAGTCAGTTATTGTTGTAAATGAGTTCCCAGAAGTGTTTCCAAAAGATCTTCCCAGAATTCCTCCCGAAAGGGAAATCAACTTCAAAATTGATCTCCTTCTAGATACCCAGCCTATTTATATTCCTCCTTATAGAATGTCTCCAGTTGAGCTTAAGGAATTGAAAGAGCAATTGAATGACCTTCTATATAAGGGCTTCATCAAACCCAATATTTCCCTATGGGGTGCACCAGTGTTTTTTGTGAAAAAGAAAGATGATTTTTCAGAATGTGCATTGACTATCGTCAGTTGAACACAGTCAGCATCAAGAATAAGTACCCTATCTCCAGGATTGATGACTTGTTCAACCAACTTCAAGGTGCTAGTCATTTCTCAATGATAGACCTCAGATCCGGTTATCATCAGCTCAGAGATAGAGATAGTGACATCCTAAAAACAATTTTGAAACTCAGTATGCTTATTATTAATTTGTTGTTATGTCATTTGGACTAACTAATGCTCCTACAACATTCATTGATTTGATGAATAGGGTGTTCAAGCAGTATTTGAACTTGTTCATCAACGACTTTATTGATGATATCCTCATTAACTCTAGGAATGAGAAAGAGCATGTGACTCATTTGGGGGTTGTCCTGCAAACTCTCAAAGATTGCCAATTATTCACTAAGAGTAGCAAATGTGAGTTTTGGTTGCAATATGTTGCTTTCCTTGGTCATATAGTGTCTAGTGAAGGGATCCTAGTGGATTCTCAAAAAATATAGGCAGTGAAACAATGGTCCATACCTACATCTCCTTTTGATAGCAGAAGTTTCTTGGGTTTTGCTGGTTATTATAGAAGGTTTGTGGAAGGAATTTCATCCACAACTTTTCCATTGAATAAGTTGACTCAGCAAAAGGTTTATGTTTCAGTGGTAAGATGAATGTGAGAAGAGCTTCTCAGAACTGAAAACTAGGTTGACTAGAGCTCCTATTTTGACTCTACGAGAGGGTTGAGATGGTTATGTAATTTATTGGGACGCATCTAGAGTTGGCTTAGGTTGTATATTAATGCAGAGAGATAAGGTTATAGCTTACACTTCTAGACAACTTAAGGTATATGAGAAAAACTATTTGACTCATAACCTCGAGCTTATAGTCATAATATTTTACCTAAAGATTTGGAGACATTACTTGTATAGTGTTCACAAATCATAAGAGCCTTCAATATGTGTTCACCTAGAAAGAGTTGAATCTTCGCCAAATGATATTTCTTGAGTTTCTCAAGGACTATGATATGAATGTGTATGACCATTCTGGTTAGGCCACTGTAGTAGCTAATGCTCTTAGCAGACTATCTATGGGTAGTATGGCATATGTTGAGGAAGAAAGGAAGGAATTAGCAAAAGTTGTTCACCGCCTTGCTCACCTGGGTGTTCGCCTTATGAGCATATCAAACGGTGGGTTAACAGTACAAAATGGTTCAGAATCATCATTGGTAGCAGAGGTTAAGGGAAGACAAGACAGTGATCCTTTATTGCTTCAATTGAAAGGTGCAGTTCTTCAGCAGAAAGTTTAGGCTTTCTCCTAATGGGGAGATTGTATGCTTCGCTTTATGCATTCCTATGGTGGGTGAGTTGATATAGAAAATCCTTATAGAAGCCCATAACTCTAGGTATTCTATTCATCTAGGCACCACTAAAATGTATCGTGATCTGCGGGAAGTCTTTTGGAGGAACGGCATGAAAAGGGATATAGCAGATTTTGTGGCTAAGTACCTTAATTATCTGTAAGTGAAGGTAGAACATCAGAAACTAGGAGGTATGACTAAAGAGATTAACATTCCTACATAGAAGTAGGATGTCATAAACATGGACTTCATCACATATTTACCTCGTACTCACAAACAACATGACTCCATTTGGGTAGCAGTAGACAGAGTTACTAAGTCCACTCACTTTTTGGGAGTTAAGACTACAAATTCGATAGAGGACTACACCAAGCTTTACATTAATGAGATTGTCAGGTTGCATGGAGTTCCTTTATCTATCATCTCAGATATAGGTCCTTAGTTTCCCTCTCATTTTTGGAAGTCGTTTCAGAAAGGTCTTGGTACTTAGGTAAATCATAGCATAACATTTCATCCTCAGGAGGATGGTCAAGCAGAGTGCACCATTCAGACCTTAGAGGACATGTTAAGAGATTGAGTAATTGACTTCAAGGGAAATTAGGATGATCACCTTCCTCTTATAGATTTCGCGTACAATAATAACTATCATTCTAGCATTAAGATTGCTACTTATGAGGCATTGTATGGGCATAGATGTATATCTCCAGTTGGTTGGTTTGAAGTAGGTGAAGCAACCTTGATAGGAATAAATTCGTTTCATGATGCTATGAAAAGAGTTTAGCTCATCAAGGGTAGACTAAAGACAACCAAGAGTTGCTAGAAGTCCTATGCAGATGTAAGGAGAAGGGACTTGGAGTTCCAAACTGATGATTGGGTTTTTTTGAAAGTGTCGCCTATGAAGGGGGTGATGAGATTTGGCAAGAAAGTGAAGTTCAGTCCTAGATATGCATGTCCTTACAGGATCTTGGAAAGAGTTGGTAAAGTGGCTTATGAATTAGAGTTACTAGCAGAACTAGAAGTGGTACATTTCATTGTTGAAGAAGTGTGTGGATGATCCAACGTCTATAGTACCATTGGAAAGTGTGGATTTAAATGATAGTCTCACCTATGAAGATGTACCATCGGTTATTCCATGGTCTGTTGGTCAGGGGCAATCGGTAGCTTCGATAGCTTTTAAGTCAGGGGTCTTTTTGCCTTTTCCCTATCTATTGGGTACCTAAACTATGTCGTTTAACCTCTAAACTATGTTGTTTTGGTCAGTTTGAGCCTAGTAACTTAATTAGACTTTACCCAAGTCAACTCATTATCCAAAATTCTTCAGAATTGAACGAAGAAGAGGGAGAAAGAATCGACCAACCCTCTCCAAGAATGAAACAAGGTTTCCTCCAGTTCCTGCCCTAAAATCGAAAGATTTCTCTATGAAATTCATCACCAGGTATCTAGGATTTCACTAGTGGGTTCCTTTCACCCATTATGTCTTTAGAATTTAGTCAAATTCTTGATTCCCTTCATACTATTTAGACCTAGGGTTTCTAGAACTTCATATAATTGTTGTGATTTAGCTTCTAGGGTATTCCTAATCAAATTATTATGTTTTTGGGGAATTTTTGCTTAGCTTCTTGCATGAAATTTAGAACCCCAATTGTGTAGATTCGTTTAGTTCATAAATTACACTTGCTAGGTCAGTTTACACCGATATGCATGCTCCAGTTAAGAATGTTTAATTATCAGTACATTTATGTTGCATTTTCAATTAGCATTTTAGAATATCGAACTATCCAGTTTATTTACAGTTATGTCATACTGTATACATGCTAGTTGGCAGTAGGCTTAATACCGAGTTGGACTAGGAGTCCCCTTTGTGGGCATCAAATTTAGTGATCACCCTAGTCATGCCTTTATACCCTGGCATGGTATATTGGGTCCTCTCAATAGGGTGTATACATCGGACTCCACATTTAGCTTACATGATTTTATGTCAGTTATTAGTAGTTTCCACAGTCAGATTCTAGTGCATTGAGAAGGTTATCAGTTATACTTCAGTGTTCAGTTTCAACATGTTATGTACTTTGTCATTGTATTCAGTTTAGTTCATTTTAAGTACATCTTAGCACCTTTATCATGTTTATCGTATATCATTGATCTGTATGATTTAGTTCAGTTATGTATATTTATTCATCTTTATCATATCCTGCATGGTCAGTACCTTTCAAGTACTGATGCATACTCTGCGTTGCATCTTCTCGTGATGCAGGTTCAGGTCTGCAACATTCAGATCACGCATAGATCGATTCCTAATCTTCAGTTCAACAGTATTAGTGGCGAGTCCTCATTCTTCGAGGATGATTGACATGTTTTATATTCAATCTTTCCTTTGTAGTTTCAGTTTTGCTAGAGTTAGCAGGGGCATGTCCCAACATCTCTATTCAATTAGAGGGTTGTTTCAGACATAGTTAGAATCAACTTTAGTTTTGAGTTTGATCTTCCAGTTGTTATTAAACTCATTTTTAGTTTTATATTCGGACAATATTGGGTATTCCCCAGCATTTAAGTTTAGATCATGCTTGAAGAATCCACACAGTATTTCTCATTTCAGTAAATTTTAAGTATGCTTATGATATGCCAATTCAGGGTTAACTTGGGGTCACTCGTGATCCTAGGTCCCGTATTACGTCAAGGGGGTAGCCTCGGGGCGTGAAAATGATCATATTTACTCTTGTAACCATTGTCATTTTTCCTAATAGCGATTGTATCTAAATTCAATGAGGTAGGATTAACTTCAAATTCACTGGAGTTTAAGATATGCAAATCTGTTGATTATATTTCAACTTGATCAAAATTAATGATTTGTAAATTTGTTGATTCCATTTTGATATCGTTCACCGCAAAATATCCAAAAAGGATTGGTAATGTAGCTTATGAGTTTGAGAAGCCATAAGAGTTAGTAGCAGTTCATCCAGTGTTCCACATTTCTATCTTGAAAACGTGTATGGGCAATCCTTCACTGATTATACCAACTAAAGATATTGGTATTATGGATAACTTGTCTTATAAGGAGATTCATGTTCAGATATTAGACCGTCAGGTTCGTAAGTTAAGAACCAAGGAAGAAGCATTAGTCAAGGTCCTATGGAGGAATTAGTTTGTTGAGGAAGCTACATGGGAGTCATGAAGAAGAGATACCCACATCTCTTTGAGTCCAGAGACACTCCAGATCAAGGTATTAATTTTCTTCTCAGTACTCTTTACTTGATATACAGAAAGTGTTAGATTTGCTTGTTGGGTGTTTGAGATTAATGTTAGATGTTACACCTTTAGCCTACTAGTAGTAATCTCATTCGAGGATGAATGTTACCAAGGGGGATATATTGTAAAACCCCGTTATTTGAAAGAGCTAGAATTAGAAAGAGCCATTTTTGGAAAGAATGAAAAATCTGAAATTTGGCAAAGTTATGCTATGTATGAGTTTTTGGTCAACTTCTAACAACCATAACTTTCAGCAAAGGATGATTTAGGTGGCAAATAAGATGTCAAATGAAAGATCTTGGAATTATCTTTCCAACGCCACTGCGTTTGCTAATTTTTGAGCTTGTATGAGGGAGACATGCTAGTTCGAAGTTGGGGCTGTCTATATAAGGAAAGTTAACTAGATTTTAAAGGGGTATTTTAGTCTTTTCTATACCCAATTAAATTAATTCGTTTTTAGCAATTAAGTTGGGGTGTAAACTGAATTGGTTCAGTTTACAGACTCAGAGATTTTACGCTAGGGTTTTTAGAGAAAGAACTAAAGGGGAGAAAGAAGAAGAAAAGGTCAAGATTTGTCAAGATTCATCAAGTTCTTGTGATTTGGTTGTGGATTTTGCCATGGGTTAATTCCTACGAGGTATGTGAGTTCACATAATGCTGGGTTCGTTCATCCAGGTGCTAAACATGTTTATTTCAGAGTGAATTAGTCATAAGAAGTTTAAAGTTTGAATGTTCTTGATATGTGTTCTTGAATTGCTTTCATTCTTGAATTTGGGATAATATTGATGTGTTTCTTGAAATAATCATGTTGATTAGTAGATTTGTTGAGTTAGATTCTGGTGTACATGTTTCGGGTATCTGAATCTAAAGAGAAATTGAGAAAAAAGATCGAATTTAATCGAATTAACATCAGAAAATGAGTTGGACAATTTGTCAGGTTTGTTTGAGGGAAAACTGGCGCGGCGGGTTTTTGATACGCAATGTATGCTGGGGCTGCACACCAGCAGTGCACCCAAAACCAGTCTCTGAACTTTAGGTGCTGGCGCCCTGCACTAGTAGGGTGCCTGGGATGTCTGCCCCTACTCATTTTTCGTCGTTTAGCCTGTTTGAGTGCTTCTAAACTATACTAACACTTCCTATTGTAATACTCTAAATGACTTCAAAAATTCTAGAAATCATCCAGAAACATTAATCATAACCTTGAATCCATAAATTAAAATGCAAGGAAAGTTAAGAGCCAAATCTAGAGAGTTCATAGTGGCTTTTCAAGAAGTCCTTCGCAAATGCTTTAAACTTGTTTTAAGACTTGAGTTTTGTGTTGAGTAAAGAGTAACAAATGAAGTTCATTTTCTTCAAAAGATTACATGGGAGCTACGTATTCCCAAATAGTAAATGTTTTTAACATTTAAAAAAGAGAGGAAACATTGATTTCCAAAAGAGCCTTTGATCTAGTTTTAGAGTAAAGAGTAAATATTTTCACATTTGTGTAAGAGAGGAAACACTGATTTCCAAGAAAGCCTTTGGGCTAGTTTTTGATTAATTATATGAAACCACAAAAAGAATTATGTTTTTAAACATATGAGCTAGTTACATTTTTTGAGTAGTATTGAGTACCAATTTGGGGACAAATTGAGTTTAGATAATTCAAAGTCTTTATAAACCGTGTGGCCAGCATGGGTAGAAAGTTTCACATTTTTTAGATGATTCCTTATTACTTTTTAGCATAGACAAGTGGATCCACTGATTAGTTAGGTTCTATACCTCTGGCAAGGTATAGGACGGCCCTGGCAGCGTGAGAGCAAACCATTGTATCATCGCTTAACTCATTGTGATGGTTGCCGGTTAGAGAAACTCCCATAGAGATATTTTGTATTCTTATATATATAGATTTTACTTGTATTTTTACATACAACCAAAGTTTAAATAGTTCCTTGTATACAAAATGAGTTACTATCGTAGTTTTCAATATACAAAGTTGTTATCCACATGTTTCAAAGTTTTTCTTTATACTGCATTTATATTACTACTTTATATTAAAATAAGTTGAGTTGAGTTTAGTTGAGACCAGGAATGTTCCTTCATTTCCTTTCAAAATTATGTCTTGTCTTAGATTTCTCCTTGCATGCTCATACATTCAATGTACTGATGCCAGTTGGCCTGCATCTTTTATGATGCAAATATAGGTAACCATGATTAACATCCACTGCCTTGTTGATACAGTTAAGCTTCAGAGTTGTCGATGAGCCTCCTTGCTTTTGTAGGATCCCCTTTTTATTGTTTTTTCATTTTCTAGTTCATTAAGATGTCGTGAGTCTAGTCCTGACATCCATATCAGTTGTTAGAGGCTTCATAGACAGTTGGGTTATGTTAGTTCTTGAGTCTTTCTATTTAAGTTTTGATGTTTAAGACTTGAGTGGACATTTTGGCTAGTGAATGTTTCTTTTAAGACATTCTAAGTTTATTATTAGAGTCAATATTTTGAAACTGTTTCTTGTTATTTATGTCTTCTTCTAAGGGTTAAGCTAGGCCAAGGGTTCACTTGGTGCGAGCAATGGTTCTTGAGTGCCAGTCCTGCCTAGGGTGTAGCCTAGGGGCCTGATAAACATGGTATCAGAGCATAGAGTTAAAGTGTTTTAGGGAGTCTCTGAAGCCATGTATTTAGAATCCTAGTTATCAGTGTGAAGCATGCCACATCAAGAATTAGGAGGTTGCGACACTTAGGAACTATCTTACTTCTTTCATACTCAATTTGTGCGATCGAGTTTATTTCTAAAAAGTTTCTTCTAATTCGTGCTTGTGCGTGTCTTTAAAATCATGCCACCACGAAAAGACATCAAAGGTCATCCTACTAGGAGGAATGTTGAACCACGGGATCAAGGGATACCTAATGCACTAGAAGTGCAACCCTAAGGAGAGGTCACCAATGTTGATTTCTGGGAAGCTATCGAGATTTTAAGTCAAGCTGTGACCAATCAAGTTGGGCAGAGATAGAATTAACCGGAAATGTCTGATACTTCTAGGATCCATGAATTCTTAAGGATGAATCCTCCAAGCTTCATTGGTACAAGTGTCACTGAGGATCTAAAATACTTTGTTGAATAGCTTGAGAAGGTTTTTTAGATTATGCATATTGTTGATGTTGACAGGGTGGAACTAGTTGCATACCAAATGAAGGGTGTCACTAGAATCTGGTTTGATTAATGTAAAAAGAATAGAGCCGAAGGTGCACCACTTGTGAGTTGGGCTTTGTTTGAGGAGTCTTTCTTGGGCGGTTTCTTTCCCCGTGAACTGAGAGAAGCAAAGGTACAAGAATTCCTTACTCTTAAGCAGGAATCTATGACTGTTTATGAGTAACATCTATAGGTCACTAAATTTTCCCGCTATGCTCTGGTGATGGTTGCTGACATGAGAAGGAGGATGATTTTGTTTGATGTTGGGTTGACTTATCTATCAAATAAGGAAAGCAAGATAGCTATGATGATAGGAGATATGGACATAGCAAGATTGATGATCCATGTACAACAGGTTGAGGAAAAGAAGATAAAGGATGGGGAGGAGTTGCGAAACAAGAGAACTAAGACAGGGAATGAGTTTGGACAACAGAAGAGTAATGTCAACCGGTCATCTTTCCAATATAAACAGAAAAGACATGCTCCATCATCTGCTAGTGCACATGCACCAAGGGATAGAAGTGAGTTCAATAATCAGAATTCACAAAATTTCAGAGCTAGACATGCACAGTCTCAAGGTGGTGTGACACGAGGAGGTAATGGGACTCCTACATGTTCTAAGTGTGGTAGGACCCACTTATTGTTGTGTTGTGATTGCTCAACTTGTTGCTTCAAGTGTGGTAAAAATGGTCATTTTAATTAAGAGTTTCCTACGAATAGGCAATGTAATGGAAATAGGCGCAATAGAGCCAAAGTTTCTTTAGTTGATGTCACGACCCAGACTATCGTGATTGGCACCCACACTAATCCTCTAGTGGGAGAATCATTATTACAACCCAAACTAACAAATTTTATGAAAATTAAGACATTTAAAATATGGAAGTAGGTTTAAATGATAATAAAAATGGAGTCCCCATAAACTCCAAGGTTTTAGCAAACAACTAACCAAACTAATGCGGAAAAACAACTCGTAGAACCTAAAAATCGTTGTACCAAAACTCTTCTAAAAAGAAGTCTAAGAACAAGGGGTACAACCCCAAAACAAACAAACACCTTAAACAAATAGTCTGAGATAGAAAAGAGTGGATTTAAACAAGAGAGATCCATAGCAGCCTAAAAGAATTGGCTTACCCTTGAATCCGGTCACGCTCAATAGTCACCTAGCTGAGGTCTATCAATAGCCGCCTGAAGATTCCCTATACTCAAAATAGAACAAGCAAGTGCACTATCAGTACACAACCACAATGTACTGGTAGGATCACATGGCTATCTCACTAAGTGCAACATACATAAGTCATTACAACAATATAATAACATGCATACACTGAATATATACAATATCAATATCATTTACAAACAATGAACAATTTCACATTTATCATGATATATAGTTATGCCAAATCAATGGCCCTCTCATGGGACCTACACCCAAATTGTTAGCATACCGCAACGTGGTACCTGACCCAATATTTATGCCGGAATGTGGTGACCGATCCCATGTTTATGTCGGAACGTGATAACCGATCCAAGTTAGTGTGTCGGAAAGCAACACCCAATCCATTCAATAAGACACAATTACAATCACAAATATATTCTCAAAATCATACAAGCAAGTAATGATTCATGACATTCTCACTCGTCTATACTCATCCACAAGTAGTGTGATCAATAGTTCAACATTCACATATATACACATATTATAATGAAGCAAAAGCAAACATATCTCATACAATCATGAAATCACTAGCATCATCTACCTTGAATCCAAGCTTGAAACCCCTAAGGCACTTGAATCTTCCTTTCCGAATTCTTCTCACGTTTTCGTGGTCTATAAATATACAATTAATGCCAGGATCAACAATCAAAGATCCAATTATCCAGATAATAACAAACCCAATAACCTTAGACCAAACCCAAGATCTTAATACCTAATTTAGGGCTTTTTTCCACTATTAGTTTCATATCAAAAACCCTTCCCCCACAATAATTACCTATGAATTTACATTAAACGGATCGAAAAATGGATTCAAGTAGTACAAACCTTACCCTTAGACTCAAGAATGATGGAAACTATCAAAAAAAACCCTAGAGTCATTTCTTAGCTCTCAAAGTCAAAAAGTGCAGAAGAAAACATTTTTGGGGTTTTATTTACGACTTAAGTCTTGTCTATCCCACTACGGCGGGACCTATCCAGCTACAGAGGGATGCATGGAGACAGAATTCTAGAATTTGAATTCCAAGCCCCCATTTAACAACACACCTTAAACCCTTGACATTCAAAAATCACCCGTTTATGCTAGGATCATTTTACGGAGTTATAATCATTCGAATTCAATTACGTACAGTCGTATGGGTTCCTTAATGTCTTAGCTATCTATTCATGTAATCAAAATCATAATTAAATTACCTAGCTATTTCCATATTTCCCTACAATTTACTGACTCTGATTGTGTCCAGATCTGGACTAGGTTAGGAAATTCCAAGTTACTATTAAAAGTTTTCTGACACCAATTCTTTCTCCATTGGATTTTTCCCTAATAACAGAATCAGGTCATTACAATAGATACCAATTTACCCATCACTCGTCCCCGAGCGACCAACTAGGGAAGGCTGGCTAAAGTAAGGGTAGAGTAGTATCTAAAATATTGAATTAGTGGGGATACTTGTCTAGCATTTCCTTAGCTTCCGTACATTGTGATCAAGAATTTCAACCGTCTTCCTCACACGGAAGGTCTTGTTTAACAAAATTGAGTCTCACTTTATGATATAATCTTCGTCCCCGGCCAACCAATTGAATACATATACATCCTCCCATACAATGCCTAAATGAAGTCATCACAATACTCGAGTGATAATTATTGTTGTATGTACACTTAGATAACCACAAAGTTATTCCTAATAACCACCAAAGTTGATTGTGCACATGTCCGCAACATATTATCAAGGACTTTGACACAAACAATAGGACGAATTCTTTCTCACATAACCATGATAAAATCGTAAATCAAAACTCGCCACAATTAGAGGTGAACCTAAACCAACCAACACACAATCATAATACCCAACTAATCATAGTCCTTATCAACATCTCTATCTCACAACCTAATTTCCCATGAGCTTAAGTCATAAACATTTGATCTTTAAACATCAAATACTCATCGAAGGATATGTCCAAGAATACAAGCCCTCTAACCACACTAATTAAAGTTGGATTTAGCAATTGTAAATTACCTCTTAAGAACAGTAAAACTGGACCTAATTATCCCTACCTTCAACCGCACAGAATCAATACAAAAACTCGACGACTAGATAAATGCTAAGATTACTGGACAACCATAGATTATGCAGGGCAACTCTTCTATGGGTTCCCATAAGCAAGGTGATATATGTAAAACCACATAAATACTTTAACAACTCCAAGATAACATAATATAAGTCATTTGAAATAACCACGTCTTCCCAAATCATCCCACTCAACCAAGAGACATCGTAGGATCGGTACACCTGATCCACCTCTAGGGATCCACTAACAAAGTGACAACACACATGATCTTATCTAGTGAATCATACTCACACCTAAATGAACACTTTTTCCATTTGCCTTATTGTAAACAAACACTTTAAAATGAAACCCCTTTTTAGACACTTTAACAATCAAAAGTAATAACCTTTACGACTCAACCCAAGTGTAAATCCTTTCAAGGTTCACTACTTGATACAATTGATCATTTCTCACCTTGCAAATTCGTACCTTGACAGAATATATCACCACGAATGTAGACTTACAATGAAAACCCTAAATTGTAACACAATCGTATAACACAATCCCCTTATCTATCAAGATTAGCTTATACCTTGAATATTTTTATGAAATCTCATCGATCGCATCTCCACCGATCTTACAATATCTTTCGCTAACAATCCAATTGTACTTATCACTAAACTCAAAAACAAAAACAAGCACTTACCATCACGCTCAAGCTAATGTCTGCACAATCCTTTCTCAAGTCTTTTCTAATAGATTTTAACCAATCCGACAGACTTGTGACACTATTACCATAGCCACAGCAAAATGAATGAAATCACGTGTCTCTGAACCTAATTATCTACCCCTCTGATGATATCTCTTTAGCCTTTACTACCAAATAAAATATTCTTGCTTTTGCCTCTCTCAAAAGGTTGTACTACATCCCAACATTGTTCTTCATTATGATTGTAGCTCTTTAATTTCTATTCAAATGGTGTCCCACTATCTCTTAAAAATTTTCATACAACCACGTTACTCACCAAATATTAGAAAACCACAACCTTGGATATTCGCAAGTCGTAATTACTATACAAAAAATCACTTAACCAATAATTTTATTATATAGTTGCATCTCATCACAATCTATCATGAACTCTTATTACCATTACTCTCTGTCAACCTTGACTATCACTACGAAGTCAACCTTTTTCATCAATAGGATGCCTCAAACTTAAGTAAACTCATCAAATTCAAAAGTGTAACCCGATTTTATACGCACATTCTTAATAAATACTTCAATTTCCTTCACCCAACTATACTAAAAAATGGGACTTCTTTTATCCATAAGTTTGTCATTCTGTATCAATTCATTCCTTTATGGCTTAAGATAAATTCACCAGTCTGCACACCACCCTCCTTCTTTTTCACAAACAAGACTGGAGCACTCCATGGGAAGCACTAGGACAGATAAAATATTTATCATGAATCTCTTAGTTTTGAGCCTTAAGCTCTCTTATTTATGCTGCAGCCATACGATACGGAGGAATGGAAATGGGGCGAGTGCCGGTTTCCAAGTTAATGCAGAAATCTGTATCTCTATCCAGAGGCATACCAAGCAAATTCGTAGAAAACACTTCCTTAAACTCACACACCACAGGAAAAGACTCAATAGTGGGAGACTCAACCTCAACATCCCAAACATGAGCCCAATAAGCCGAACAACCCTGGCCTACCAGTTTCCTAGCCTGAAAGGAGGATATGATCTTAGCTAGCTTTAGCTTGTACACCCCTTCCTATCTCTTATCTTTCCCTTTCGGGGATCTCTAGATTTACCGACTTAGTATTACAATTAAGCCCGTTATAATAGGGGGGAAAACCAAGTCATGCCTAAGATTATATCAAGTTAGTCATATCCAGCATAACCAAATCAACCCAAATCTAAAAATGCATAACCACAACAGGATAGCACGATACACATGGGTGACTATGACTGACTCTTCAACTGGGATGGAAACATGGATGGGGTTATCAAGTATATCATAAACCACATCAAATCCCAAGGAAATTTAACTGACACGTACAAATAAGTAGAACCCAGATCACACAAGACAATAACCATCTGGTCACAGATAACAGTAGCACTAATGACCATAATAACACACACCTCGAACTCGGTCTTGCCCCAAAAAGCATATAAATGACCCCTGTTATCTTGATGGGCAACCTCCTCGCCTGGCTGCACTACTTATCTGCCTTGCATTACCATTTCCTCGTCCTCCACGATTTACTAATTTCCTCCTCATATTCTCAAGTTCTCCACAATTTTAACACACTTTATAACTTATATTTGATTTTGAACACTGAATTAGATCACGGGGGTTAGTTCGGGTACGATTTGGTGTCCATGATTGCAACTAGAGTAAAACAAGAGAGATAAGGCTGAGATTTTGTCTCACCCTTTCCTACTCTGGCGGGCGAAATCTCACGCTAGCCGTCTCTCCATGGCAGGGAAAATCCCGCCCCAGCTTTCTTGAAAGAAACAGAACCCCTGCCAACAATTTTTGGGGTTCCTCTCTTTTCTATATTTCCCCTAGATTTCCCAGCCCCAACTAGGCATTTAAGAAAATCCCTTTATCTAGGACAATCACTGTCTACCCCCCGATCATCCAAACGAAGTACGCACTTTAGAATTCTTTTATATCGTTTCAATACTACCACACACATATCCTAAGGATACACCCAGACTTTCACACGATTATTAGTTGGTCGCAATGTATGTCCAGATTTCTCGCTTACAAACCACATCGTAATTTATCTAGACCCTTGAACCTAATCTCGTGATGACTTTCTTTTCCCAAAAAGTTTCACTACACTCAAGCAATTACAACTTCCAGACAAGTCCAAATTCTTTAATTAGCTCATTCCATAGATGACAATTACTGATCATCTATGCCTTATACGGCCCTTAAAGCCAGATACCAATTGGAACCTTCGTAGTTCCAACTAACTTTCTTGTGTCCTCTCAGCCGAGACTACGACATCTAGTTCACTTTGTTGAGATAACAATTGGAATCGGGAGATACCAATTGGACTCAAATCATACCAAAAGCGACAATAGTAGCTAGTGAGCCACACAAGACTTCTAATTTCAATGATAGAATTTGGTCGAACCCAATTCTTAACCGACTCATTCTTTAACTGATGGTAGCCAGATCTTAAATCAATCTTAGAGAAAAGCGATGCACCTTGTAATTGGTCAAAACGGTCATCTATCCGAGGCAATGGATACTTGTTTTGAATGGTGACCCTGTTCAACTGTCGATAGTCTATACACATCCTCTCTTGCTGGTGATAGTGTTACCACTTTTTTTGCCCTAGTTCGGACCAAAGAGTGAAGGAGGAAATATATTAATTTGTATCACCCATATACTAATTGGATTCAAGTCATAGCACGAAGGGCTAGAAAGAAGTGATTTTTTCCTAATGTCTTATAGCCTATCAAAGAAAAGTACAAACGTCATCGTACCGTTCCGCAAGACTCTACTAGACTCATTTTGGTACAATGAGATCAACTAACCTAGGGCTCTGATACCAACTTTGTCACAACCCAGACCATTGTGATTGGCACCCACACTAATCCTCTAGCTGGAGAACCATTACTATAACCAAAACTAACAAATTTTATGAAAACTAAGGCATTTAAAGATACAAATGCAAGTTTAAATGATGATAAAAATGGAGTCCCCATAAACTCCAAGGTTTAACAAACAACTAACTAATCTAATGTGGAAGAACAACCCCTAGAACTTGAAAATTATTGTACCAATACTTTACTAAAGACAAGTCTAATAACAAGTTGTACAACCCCAAAACTAAGAATAACCTTACACAAATAGTCTGAGTCTGAAAAGAGTGGACTTAAATAAGAGAGATCCATGGCAGCCTGAAAAACTGGCTCACCCTTGAATCCGGTCACACTCAATAGTCACCTAAATGAGATCTATCAATAACCGCCTAAACATGCCATGTACTTAACAAAGAACAAGCAAGTGTAGTATCAGTACATAACCACAATGTACTGGTAGGATCACACAGCTATCCCACTAAGTGCAACATACATAAGTCATTACAATAATATAATAATATGCATACCCCGAGTATACACAATATCGATATTATTTTTGAATAATGAACATTTTCACATTTATCACGATATACCGTTATATCAAATCAATGGTCCTCTCATGGAACCCAAACTCAAATTATTAGCATACCGAAACGTGGTACCCGATCCAATATTTATGCCAAAATATGGAAATCAATTCCCATGTTTATGCCGGAACGTCACAACCGATCCAACATTTATGCTCAAACATGGCAATAGATCCAAGTTAGTATGTCAGAACGCAACACCCGATCCATTCAACAAGCCACAATCACAATCACAAGTATATTCTCAAAATTATAAAATCAAGTCATGATTCATGGCATTAATCATTTATCTATTCTCATCCATAAGTAGTATGATCAGTAGTGCACCATTCTCATACATACACATTATAATGAAGCAAAAGCAAATATATATCACACAATTATGAAATCACAACCATCACCTAGCTCAAATCCAATCTTGAATCCCCTAAAGCACTTGAATCTTCCTTTCCAAATTCTTCTCACTTGTTCGTGGTCTAAAAATATAGAATTAACGCAAGGATCAACAATCAAAGGTCTAATTACCTATATTATAACAAAAACAATAACCCTAGACTAAATCCACGATCCTAATACCCAATTTAGGCCTTTTTCCATCATTAGTTTCAGATGAAAAACTCTTCCCCCACAATAATTACCCATGAATTTACATTCTACGGATCAAAAAATGGATTCGGGGAGTAAAAACTTTACATTTAGCCTCAAAAATTGTGGAAAACTATCAAAAACACCCCTCGTGTCGTTCCTAAGCTCTCAAAGTAAAAGATTGTAGAATAAAACATTTTTGGGGTTTTATTTCTTACTTGAGTTGCGTTTGTCCCACAACAGCGGGACCCATCTCGCTACAATGGCAGCCATCCCGCTACGACGATATACAACAAGAAAAAATGCTAGAATTTGAATTCCAATCCCCCATTTCATAACACACCTTCAACCCTTGACATTTAAAAACCACCTGTTCACGCTAAGATCATTTTCGAGAGTTCTACTCTCTCAAATTTAATTCCTTAAGTCATACGGGTTTCTTAACATCTTAGCTATCTATTAATGTAATCAAAATCATAATTAAATCACCCAGTTGTTACCAGATTTCCCTAGACTTTCCTGACTCTGATTTCATCCAAATATAGACTAGATTAGAAAATTCCAAGTTACTACCAAAAGATTTCTGACCCCAAGTCTTTGTACATTGGATTTCCCCTAACGATGGAATTAGGTCGTTACAATTGCTCCACCAAAGAGAGCTTCATCTAAAGGAGCTACTACTTTAGGGGCAGGTGGAGGAGTAAACCATCTGTATGCTATCACTAGTCGCCAAGAGTAACAGGATTCTGCAGATGTTGTCGCTGGTATGATCTAAGTCTTTAACTTTGATCTTTATGCTTTGCTAGATCCAGGAACGAGTCTATCTTTTGTGACTCCTTATGTTGTGATGAATTTTGATGTTTTTCCTTAGAAACTGCTTGAGCCCTTCAGTGTTTCTACACTTGTTTGTGAGTCTATTCTTATAGTGAGAGTCTATCATTATTGTACCATTTATGTGAATCATAAGAGCACCATGACTGACTTTGTTGAGTTAGATATGGTAGAGTATGATGTTATTCTAGGTATGGACTAGCTTCATGCGTGTTATGCCTCACCTGATTGTAGAACTCGAGTTGTTAAGTTCCAATTTCATAATGAGCTAGTTATAGTGTGGAAAAGTAGTTCAGCATTGCCTAAGGGTCATTTTATTTTATACCTTTAGGTGAGAAAGTTAGTTTCCAAAGGGCGTGTATATCACTTAGTCCGATTTAATAACTCAAGTGTTAAGATACCTCTTATTTAGTCTGTTCTAGTAGTAAGAGAGTTTTAAGAAGTCTTTCCAGATGATCTTTTCGGAGTCCCTCCTGAGAGAGAAATAAACCTTTGTATAGACGTTCTTCCCGATACTCGTTCTTTATCTATTCCGCCATATAGAATGCACCAGCAAAGTTGAAAGAGTTAGAATAACAGTTGAAATATCTCTTTGAGAAAGTTTTTATTCGACCAAGTGTCTCACCTTAGGGTGCTCCGATCTTATTTGTGAGAAAGAAGGATGGTTTTCTAAGAATGTTTATAGATTACCGTCAGCTGAGCAAGGTTAATATCAAGAATAAGTATCCTCTTTTAAGAATTGATTATCCCTTCGATCAACTTCAGGGTGCCATTTATTTTTCTATGATAGACCTCAGATTAGGCTACCATCAATTGAGAGTAAGGGAATGTGATATTCCAAAGACAACATTATCGACCTGTTATGGTCATTAAGAGTTCTTAGTTATGTTCTTTAGTTTGAACAATGCTCCTGCAGCATTCATGGACTTTATGAATAGAGAAATCAAGTCTTATTTTGATATGTTTGTTATCATATTCTTTGATGACATACTAATAAATTCGAGGAATAAGAAAGATTATGCTAGCCATCTCAAAGTAGTTCCCCAAACTCTAAAGGATAGAGAGTTGTATGCCAAATTCTCTATATGTGAGTTTTGGCTTGAGTCTATGGCATTCTTAGTATGTATTGTTTCAGGTGATGGAATTATAGTTGACACTCAAAAAATAGAGGCAGTGTAGAATTTTCCTAGACCCACATCTCCAACTGATAGTAGGAGTTTCTTGGGGTTGGCTGGATATTATAGAAGGTTCGTCGAGGGGTTCTTATCCATTTTGTCCTCTTTGACCAAGTTGATTCAAAAAATAGTTAAGTTTTAATAGTCTGAAGCTTGTGAGAAAAGCTTTCATAAATTGAAAAAATGGTTGACTACTGCCCCAGTATGACCTTACCAGAAGGTACATAAGGTTTTATGGTATATTGTGATGCGTCCAGAGTTGGTTTGGGTTGTGTTACTGCATAATGGTAAAGTTATAGCTTATGCCTCTTGACAGCTGAAAGTTCACGAGAAGAATACCCAGCCATGATCTAGAGTTGGCTGCCGTAGTATTTGCTTTGAAAATATGGCGTCAGTACCTTTATGGTGTTCATGTGGATGTGTTCACTGGTCACAAGATTCTTCAATATGTATTTTATCATAAAGAGCTTAATATCAGGAAGAAAAGATGGTTAGAGTTATTCAAGGATTATGCATTAATATTCTCTATCACCCAGGTAAGGCTAATGTTGTTGTTAATGCCTTGAGTAGTTTGTCTATGTGTAGTACTGCCCATGTTGAGGAAAAATAAGAGTTAGAAAAAGATGTGCACACACTTGCACAATTGGGAGTTCGACTAATGGATTCCATAGAAGGAGGTGTAGTGGTGATGAGCAGGGCCGAATCATCATTAGTGTCAGAAGTGAAAGAGAAGCAAGACCAAGACCGTATATTAGTTTAATTGAAGGCAAATGTTCATAAGCAAAAAGTTATGGCTTTTGAACAAGGGGGAAATGGTGTATTGAGGTATCAAGGTAGATTTTGTGTACCAAGGGTGGATGGACCAGACTTAGTTCATCAAGCTATGGAGAAAGTGAGAGTTACTCAAGAAAGGTTGAAAATAGCACAGAGTCGTCAGAAATCCTACAATGATATTAGGAGAAGGGACTTCGAGTTTGAAATAGATGATTGGGTATACTTGAAGGTTTCGCCGATGAAGGGCGTTATGAGATTTGGTAAGAAGGGGAAGTTAAGTCCTTGGTATAGTGGTTTTTACAGAATATCTAAAAGGATTGGTAATGTAGCTTATGATTTGGATCTACCACAACGGGTAGCAGAAGTTCATCGAGTATTGCACATTTTTATGTTGAAAAAATGTATGGGTGATCCTTCACTGATTATACCAACTGAAGATACTTGTATTAAGGATAGCTTGTCTTCTGAGGAGATTCATGTTTAGATTCTAGACCACCAGGATCGCAAGTTGAGAACCAAGGAAGTAGCATCAGTCAAGGTCTTCTGGAGGAATCAGTTTGTTGAGGAAGCTACATGGGAGGCTGAGGAGGACATAAAGAAGATATACCCACATCTCTTTGAGTCCAAAGACACTCCAAATCAAGGTACTAATTTTCTTCTTAGTACTCTTTACTCTATATACTGAGTGTGTTAGATTTGCTTATTGGGTTTTTGAGCTGAATGTTAGATATTGCACCCTTAGCTTACTAATAGTAATATCATTCGAGGATGAATGTTGCCAAGGGGAGATATTGTAACACCCCGTTATTTGAAAGAGCTAGAATTAGAAAGAACCATTTTTGGAAAGAATGAAAAATCTAAAATTTGGCTAAGTTCTGCTAAGTATGAGTTTTTAGTTAACATCAAACGATCGTAACTTTCAATATAGGATAAGTTAGGTGGCAAATAAAATATCAAATGAAAGATCTTGGAATTATTTTTCCAGTGCCACCGAGTTTGCTAATTTTTGATCTCGTATGAGGGAGATATACCCGTTCGAAGTTGGGGCTATCCAGATAAAGCTAACTAGATATGAAAGGGATATTTTTTTCTTTTCCATGACAAATAAAATTAATTCATTTTTAGTAGTTCAGTAGGGGTCTAAATTGAATTGGTACATTTTACGCACTAAAAGATTTCACACTAGGGCTTTTAGAGAAAGAACTCTAGAGGAGAAAGAAGGAGAATAGATCAAGATTCGTCAAGTTCTTGTGATTTAGTTGTGGATTTTGCCAAGGGTTAATCCCTAAGAGAAATGTGAGCGCATAGCATTATTTCATTTACCCACGCGCCAAACATGTTTATTTCAATGTGAATTCCTCCTAAAAAGTTAAAAGTTTGAATGTTCTTGAATTGCTTTCGTTCTTGAATTTGGGATGAGATTGATGAGTTTCTTAAGATAATCGTGTCGATTAGTATAGTTGGATGAGTTAGATTCTTATGTACATGTTTGGGTATCTGAATCTAAACAAAATTTGATAAAAAGGGTCGAATTTAATCAAACTAAGATCAGAAATCAAGTTGGAAAATTCGTCATGTTTGTCTGGAGAAAATTCATCACGTTTGTCGAAGGTAGGGTGGCGTTCCAGCAGTGCACCCAAAACCAGTCTCTGAACTTAAGGTGTTGGCATCCCTTGCCATTAATGTGCCCAGGACGTCTGCCCCTACCTATTTTTCACCGTTTTGCTCGTTTGATTATTTCTAAAGTGTATTAACACTTCCTATCGCTTGTTACTACTCTAAATGACTTCTAAACATCTAGAAATCATCCAGAAACATGAATCATAACCTTGAATCCATAAATTCAAATTCAAGGAAAGTTAAGAGCCAAGTCTTGAGAATTAATAGAGTCTTTTCAAGAACTCTTTTGCAAATGCTTTAAACTTTTTTGAAGACTTGAGTTTTGAGTTGAGTAAAGAATAGCAAATGAAGTTCATTTTCTTCAATAGAGTATATGGGAACTGTGTATTCCCAAAGATTAAATGTTTTTCACATTTAAACAAGAGAGGAAACACCGATTTTCCAAAGAGCCTTTAAGCTAGTTTTAAGTAAAGAATAAAAGTTTTCATGTATAAGCAAGAGAGGGAACACTGATGTCCAAGAGAGCCTTTGGGCTAGTTGAGTAATTATCTAAAACCACATAAATAGTTATCTTTTTAAACATATGAGCTAGTTATATTTTGGGAGAAGTATTGAGCACCGATTTGGGGAGAAGTTGAGTTTAGATAATATAGAGTGTCCATAAACTATGTGGCCAACAAGGGTAGAAAGGGTCATACTTTTTAGATTATTCCTTAATGCTTTTTAGCATAAACTAGTGGATACACTTAGTAGTTAGGTTCTATACCCCCCGCAAGGTATAGGACAGCACTGGTAGTGTGAGGCAAAACTTTATATCATCACATAGCTCGTAATGATGATTTTCGATTAAAGAAACTCCCACAGAAATATTTTGTATTCTTACATACATAGAGTTTACTTGTATTTCCACATACAAATAGAGTTTAAATTGTATCCTTTCATACAAACTGAGTTACTATTGTATTTTTCAAGTTGTTATCCACACGTTTTAAAAGTTTTCTTTATATTGCATTTATATTACTACTTTATATTGAAATGAGTTGAGTTGAGACCATGTATGTTCCTTCAGTTCCTTTCAAGCTTATGTCTTGTGTTAGAGTTCCCCTCATATGCTCGTATACTTAATGTATTAATGGCAATTGATCTGCATTATTATGATGCATATACAGGTAACCAGGATCAGCATCCAATGCATCGTTGATCCAGTTGAGCTTCAGAGTTGTTGGTGAGCCTCCTTGCTTCTTGAGGATCCTCTTTTTATTGTTTTTCATTGTTCTAGTTCATTAGGATGTAGTGGGTCTATTCCTGACATCCATCTCAGTTATTAAAGGCTTCATAGAAAGTTGATGCTAGTTCTTGAGTCTTTCTGTTTCAGTTTTGATGTTTGAGACTTGAGTTGCCATTTTATCTAGTGAATGTTTCTTTTAAGACAACCTATGTTTACTGCATGAGTTTATCTTTTGAGATTGTTTCTTGTTATTTAAGTCTTCCGCTAAGAGTAAAGCCAGACCAAGGGTTTTCTTGGGGCCGACAATGGTTCTCGAGTGCCAGTCACTCCAGGGTGTAGGCTTGGGGCTTGACAAACTCACTGAATTCTTATGTCATTGCTATTTAAAAGATGACAACTAATACAAGAGTGAAGATGACGGTATCAAGTTGCAACAAATTCTCTGAATTGGTAATCACGTATAATGGACGTGTCCAAAAAAAAAGTACACATATATATAAATATAAATATAAATTTACAATTAATATGCATAAATTGGAAAAGCAATATACTATACTATTGACGATCAAATGAAGCGCCTTATCAAATCTAAATTCATGCAGCCCAAGTCAAAAATGGAAAACAACAGTTGTTCATCATCAAGGTCAAAAAACTAGTGTGTGTGTATATATATATATATATATAGAGAGAGAGAGAGAGAGAGAAAATCGTCTAAAACCCACCCAACCTGTACCCGAAATCCCAACTACACACTCCAACTTTACAGGTGTCCTATTACCCACCTGAACTTTAAATTTCCCTATTTTATACACACCTAAGTGCTGACCTCAACACAAAACCAAATAAAAGAAAAAGAAAAAAAATCCTCCTTTTTCATTTTCAATACTTCTCCATTAGCATTCACCAATCTTGGATGGATAAAACTTGATCTTAGATCCACTTCTTCTTTGTCCCTCCATCGAAACAATTTGCAATTTTTAGACTGAAAATGATCCAAAATAGTACATTAGCATCGTTCAAAATAAAGTGTAGCAAGAATACAAGAAAAAACACATACACCATAGCATGGGCAAGACCAAAATCTTCTCCTCGAATTTAATTTCGACAAGAAGTTTGCAAATTCAGCAAAATTCCGTGTTTGCATCTTTCTAGAGATTTGAGCATTGGGTTTGATTCATCCATACAAAGCTTATTCAAGTTTTCATTTGCCATTTTCGATGAAGTTCGAGAAAATTCAAAATTCAAATTAGAGACCTAAATAAGAAATTAGAGCAGATTACAAACCCTAAATTCAAAATTTGAAGTAGAAATGAACATTAACAACTAAACCTTACTTAATATTGAGAGGAAATTATGAATTTTTTGTAAAAAAAAACAAGGGTTAATGGTGGGGAAGAAGAAATAATGGTTTATTTAAAGGTGAGGAAGAAATAATGGTAATTTTTCGTCAAAATTACCTTCTAACACGCCTAGAGGAGGTGAGAACACCTCCCATGACTTGTCAACACTTAAGTGTGTATAAAATAGGGAAATTGAAAGTGCAGGTGGGTAATAGGACACCCATAAAGTTGGAGCGTGTAGTTGGAATTTCGGGTATAGGTTGGGGGGGTTTTAGACCATTTTCTCTCTCTCTCTCTCTCTCTCTCTCTCTCTCTCTATATATATATATATATATATATATATATATATATATATATATAACTTACATGCATAAACTTAGAAAGAAATATAGTCCTCCACTGAAGACCAAATGAAACGCCCTATCAAATCTAAATTCTTGCAACCCAAGTAAAAGATGGAAAACAAAAGTTGTTCAGCATCAAGATGGTTTATGAATATCTGCACACTCCACAGAAGGCATAAAATTAAGAAATCTTTTGTGGCCATTGATGTCGAAATAGAATCAACCAAATTTACAAATCATTAATTCTGATCAAGTTGAAATGGATTCAACGGATTTGCAAATCTTGAACTACAATGAATTTGAAGTTAATCATACCTCACTTAATTCTTATGTCATCGCTATTAGAAAATGATAATTGTTACAAGAGCGAAGATGATGATGTCGAGCTGCAATAAATTCTCTTAATCGATAATCACATACAATGCATGTGTCAAAAAACTAGTGCATATATGTATACAACTTATATTCATAAACTAGTAAAGAAATATATGCTTCTATTGACGACCAAATAAAGCACCCTATCAAATCTAAATTCCTGCAACACAAATAATATATGGAAAATAAAAGTTGTTCATCATGAAGATTGTCTAATAATTTCCACAGACTCCATAAAATGCATAAAATTAAGAAATCTTTCAAGGCCAACGATCTCAAAATGGAATCAATAAATTTACTAATTGTTAATTCAGATCATGTTTAAACAAAATCAACAGACTAGCAAATCTTGAACTTTAGTGAATTTGAAGTTAATCCTACCTGACTGAATTCTTATGCTATCACTATTAGTAAAAATTAGAACAGCTACAAGAGTGAAGATGATGATATCGATCTGCAAAAAATTCTCTGAATCGGTAATCAAGTACAACGTAAGTGTTGAAAAACCTATGTGTGTGTGTGTGTGTGTGTGTGTACAACTTGAAGTCATAAAATGGGATATAGGCTTCCATTGATGACCACATGAGGTGCCTTATCAAATCACGAGTGGCCCCAAGCTAACCATAAGCTGGCATATCAGATGCAAGCTGAATATATAAATATATGAAAATATTAACTTATGGGTCCCTTAGGATGTGTATTGATTACCACCAATTGAACAAGGTGACTATAAAGAAGAAGTACCCTCTTCCTAGAATTGATGATTTGTTTCACTAACTCCAAGGGGCGAGTTATTTTTCGAAGATTGACTTAAGGTCGGGCTACAACCAACTTAGGGCAAGGGAGGTTGACATTCCTAAGATGGCCGTCTGAACAAGATATGGTCATTATGAATTCCTAGTCATGTCTTGTGGTCTAACAAATTCCCTGACGACGTTCATAGATCGAATTAATAGAGTATTTAGGCAATATCTTGATTCGTTTGTGATTTTGTTTATTAACGATATTTGATCTATTCGAGGAGTAAGGGTGATCATTTAAAACATTTGAGGATAGTGTTGTAACTCCTTAAAGACCACAAATTATATGCTAAGTTTAGCAAGTGTGAGTTTTGACTAAAGTCGGTTTCTTTCCTTGGTCATATTGTGTTGGGCATGGGTATAGAGGTTGACCCTAAAAAGATGGATGCGGTCAAGAGTTGGCTTAGACCTCTAGCTCCTACTAATATTTGAAGCTTTTTGGGTTTAGCCGGTGACTATAGGAGGTTTGTTGAGGGTTTTTCCTCTATTGCCTGTCCATTAACGGTCTTAACTCAAAAGAAAGCAAAGTTTTGTGGTTGGAGGGTTGTGAGAAAAGCTTTCAAGAATTGAAGAATAGACTTACATCTGCTCCGGTGTTAATGTTACTAAAGGGTACCGATAGGTTTGTGGTATATTGTGATGCTTATCGAGTAGGTTTGGGATGTGTCCTCATGCAACAGGGTAAAGTGATTGCCTATGCTTCAAGGCAACTCAAAGTACATGAAAAGAATTATCCAACTCATGATCTCGAACTAGCGGAGGTAGTGTTTGCCTTGAAAATATGGAAACACTATCTCTATGGGGTGCATGTAGATATGTTTACCGACCACATGAGCCTTCAATATGTGTTTAGCTAAAAAGATTTGAATCTTTGACAAAGAAGGTGGTTAGAACTTTTGAAATATTATGACATGAGTATCTTATACCTCCCCGTCAAAGCTAATGTAGTTGCAGATGCCTTAAGTAGATTGTCCATGGGTAGTGTGGCTCACGTAGAAGATGAGAAGAAGGAATTGGTACGTGATGTGTATAGGTTGGCCCTTCTAGGTGTCCAACTTGTAGATTCCACCAAGGGTGGAGTTATGGTTCATCATAGTTTTGAATCATCCTTGTGGTTGATGTAAAGTCTAAGAAACATCTTGATCCTATTTTGATGGAGTGGAAAGAGTTGGTTCTCAATAAGTCCGTTGAGGTTTTCTCCCAAGCGGGAGATGGGGTCCTTAGCTACCAAGGTTGGTTGTGTGTTCCAGATGTTGATGGTTTGATGGAGAAAATATTAGAAGCGGCTCATTGTTCGTGATATTCTATTCATCCAGGAGCCACCAAGATCTACCGTGACCTACGGGAAATCTATTGGTGGAATGGTATGAAGAAGGATATAGCAGCTTTTGTGGCAAAATGTCCTACTTGTCAACAAGTCAAGGCCAAGACATAAAATCAGGAGGTTTTCTCCAAGATATAAATATTCCACTTGGAAGTAGGAGGAGGTGAATATGGATTTTGTTGTGGGGTTGCCTCATACTCAAAGGCAACACGATTCTATTTGGGTCATTATTGATAAGATGAGGAAATCAACCCATTTCCTTCTCGTCAAGACTACTTTCTCGACGGAAAATGTGCTAAGTTGTACATCAAAGAGGTAGTGAAGTTACATGGGATTCCTTTGTCCATCAAATCGGATAGAGATACTCAATTTACTTCACTTTTATAGAAGGCATTACAACAAGGACTTGGTACCAATCTTAAACTTAGTACCGCCTTCCACCCCTGAAACGGTTGGTTAAGCAGAATGGACCATTCAAACCTTAAAGGACATGTTGAGGGTATTTTTGTTAATTTCAACAGTAATTGGGACGATCATCTTCATTTGATAGAATTTGCCTAGAACAATAGTTACCACTCTAGCATTGCCATGCCTCCGTTTGAAGCACTATATGGAAGAAGGTGTAGATCTCCAGTTGGGTGGTTTGAGGTAGGTGAGTTTTCTCTAATTTTTCCCGAACTAGTCTATGATTCCATTGAGAAATTTTGACTCATTAGAGAAAGGTTGAATATAGCCCAGAGTCAGCAAAAGTCCTATGCCAAAAATAGAAGAAAGGATCTTGAATTTGAGGTTGGTGATTGGGTCTACTTTAAAATCTTGCCTATGATAGGTGTGATGAGGTTTGACAAAAGGGGAAACTTATTCGCTGGTATATGGGCCCATAAAAATCTTGAAGCGTATTGGGAAAGTTACTTATGAGGTGGACTTGCCAAATGAGTTGGCTTCGGTTCACCCCGTGTTTCATGTTTCCATGCTCAAAAAGTGTATTGGTGATCCGGATTCCATCCTTCCTTTCGAGGGTTTAGGAGTTGATGAAAACCTTTCTTATGAAGAGGTCCCAGTTGAGATCTTAGATCGGCAAGTGAAGAGGCTGAGAAATAAGGAGGTAGCCTCCGTTAAGGTTTTATGGAGGAATCACTTAGTTGAGGGTGCTACTTGGGAGATCGAGGCAGATATGAAGTCCCGTTGTCCTCATTTTTTTCCTTCTACTTCTATTCAAACTTGAGGTATGTAATTCTTCTTGAGTTTAAGTGTTTTGAGAGTCATATGTGTTGTGTGAAATTTCCATGATTTCCTTAAAATAGTGCATTCTCTTGTGAGAATTCATGTTTAGCATATATTGAGTTTTCATGATGTAAATGTTCCTCATGTTGATTTGCATTTTTTGTATGATGATTGCATTATTGACTCCATCAAATGAAATTATGAACATGCTTGATGATGTATTGATGAGATGACATGTTCGCTCTATATTTTTGTGTTAATCTTACATGAGTTGGAGAAGTTAGTTCCTCCCATATTTATGTGAATTGATGAGTTTCATGCATATTAGATTAGTGGATGAAGTTCCTACTCTCTAGTATTGCATTGTCTATGCTGTAAAAAGGGAATTAAAATTTCCTCTTTTGAAATTGTGCATGATGTGATTTGTGCATTTTAGTTTTTACACATTTTTGATGTTTCATGCATGCTGGGATGCTAGTCTAGTGTTTCTAACTTAATTTGGTGTTTTGGTCATCATTCAGGGACGAATGTTCCTAAGGGGGAGATAATGTAACACCCCGTAAATCTAATGACCTAAAATAGAGCCTAATGTGTAGTCTATTAGACTAATGAGGTTAAAATACAAGGTTAAAGTCCTAAAATAATTTCCCTAACTTAGTGCTAAGGTCCTAGTGCCTAAACGTCAAGGCATGGCTCCCACAAGGACCCCCCAAGGGTCCTTGATGAGAGCCAAGGGGTTGCTCTAAAAGCTATCAAAAATAGCATCACCTACGAAATAGGGACCACGAGGCGTGGATTGACTCATGCACCTTAGATGGGAGTCGTGAGTCAAGACTTAGCCTCCTCAATGGTCCCAAAAATCCCTAGTCTCTTCCCCAAATCACATATGCACAACACGGTCCGTGGACCATACCACGCCCCGTAGATAGTGTCTCGTGGATGGGTCCTGGACCAAGCCAAAAGGCCAGCCTCAGACCCAAACCACGAGTGACCTGTATGCTATGTGATTCAAACCACGCTCTGTGGTCGGTGTCTCGTGGATGGGGCCTAGGAAGGCTGCCTTAAGTCGGCCTATGTGGGGGCAGTTTAGTAAATTACTAATTAATTAAGTTAGGGTGGGGAACGGTTATTGTTAGTTGTTTTAAGTATATTAAAGTATTTTTAACTATTAAACAAGTCTTTTAACTCTCATAAATCACAAAACTCTAACTCAACCAACTTCCCTCCCAAAAATATTCTCTCTCTAAACTCCATTGAATAACAAAGAAGAAGGTCAAGATTAGGGTTCAAGCTCCAAGCTTTCACTCCAATTTCGTGGGAAAACATCAATTAAGGTATGGGAACCTTGATTCATGGAACACTTTTCTCCATGAAGCCCTTCAAATTCTAAGTTCAAAATTGGTAACTTGTTCAAAAACTAGAGTTTTCATTCCAACCATAGGTTCTTCCTAAAAATGATTTTATTATGTTAATTGCATTATATTATGAATGATTTGATGTTTAATGGTGATTTACATTGTAAAATTCCCCATGAACCCATGAACACCCCCATGACCCCAATTTCATGAATTGTGATGGGTGTATTGATGTAAGATGATTACTATGGGTTGTATCTATGTTAAATAGTTATTGAATCTTGCTTTATTAATGCTCAAAGTATTATTTTTAAGTATGATTGCTATACATGATTCATGACCCTTTAAATGGTATATTGCTAGAGTTTGTACATATTGTTGAAGGTGATGTATGAACGTATAATTCACTTGATATGTAAAGATACTATGACTATTGTGTTTATTGACGTATTGTTGAGAGGTTATTCTCTCCTTACCCTTACACATGTTCATGTACGACTTGTCTACGATGATGATGATGTTGTTGTGTTAATTGAAAGGGTATTTCTCGTGAAAACACTATGAACAATAATGTGAAAGGTTTACTCACATGCTAATGGTGATTCTAAGGTTGAAAGTTAGTTCTCACTTTATTGAATCTATAAGCTATTTTATGAGTTGTATTAAATGAAGGGTAGAGCACTTCTTCACACATGTAAATACAATTCAATGACTAATTATGTATAATTTGGGAGATAATGCTTAGTACCGAGTGGATATGGACATTGAGGTAAAGGACCTTCAGCCAATGCAATAGGTTTGGTCATCCAAAGTTAACTCATGAGATGGAAGCCCCTCCGCCAATGCAATAGGGCGGGTTTCTATAAGCAATCTCCATATCCCTTAACTATGTGCCAACATAGGACTTAGCTAGTGGATCAACCTTGAAGCTAACATGTTTAGTCCTACCTTAGGCAAGTAGGACACCTTCTTTTGGTGTGAGGTTACATGACACCGGATTCCATGTAGCTCACATGGTCTATGTCGATTATAACTATTCTTTCCTTAATGAAAGATAATGAATGAGACATGAACTATACTATGACTTCTTGGTGAGTTTACTTAGTAGGAGTGGGGGTGTGGGACTTCACTTCCACATTGCACAAGTGGACTTCGTAGGATGTTATGGGATGCTTCCTTAATGTTGTTATGAGATACAAATGCGTACATATGTGTTGAATGGTTAGTTGTTATGAACGAGTTTCCTTGTACTCAAAGTATTGTTCATAGTTATTTCCTTATTGGTGACTAATGATTATAATGAGGTCTAAAGATGATATGCATGACCAAAGGAGCTTTAAAGGGGCACTTAGTACGGTTGGTATTATGGGATGCCAACTATACATTGCACAAGTGTTCCTTAGAGGTTGCTAAGGTGTTGATATTACCATGTAATGAATGTAAGTGTGATTATGGCTTGTGTTGTATATTGTAAATGTATGTTGTTTCCCAAACTTGATAAATGCATACTTTACAACCAAAATGTCCCCTTTTTCATATTTAAAGGATTTTATGCATGTTTCCATATGTAGTACATATTATGTGCTAACCCTTCTTCCTTCTACATCTTAATGAGTGTAGGTTCCGGCTAGGTGACTTTCACTCTCCCTTTGAAGAAAATTTGGATTGCTTATCTCCAAGTTGTGGTGAGTCCTCAATTTCAGGGATGAGATTTCCTATTTCTTAGTTTCTATTGTACTTCTCATGTTGAGACTTCTATTGATCTAAAGGGCTAAGTCCCAAACTTTGTATTCCTATATTTTAGATGGTGTATGAGACAAAGTCTATATTTCCAACGATTTTCCTTTATGAAAAGTGAAGTCTGACTTCTATTATAAAATTTTTAAATTTTATGCATTATTTTCTATGTCTTATGTAATAATGAAGCTAGAGGCTTGTCTGAGACCCCTTCGGGGTCAAGTATGCCGTGTTGGTCTAGGGGGTACTCCCGAGTCGTGACACCATATGTCATGAGGATTACATCTATTAAACCTAAATGACCATACCATTGCACTCAACCCCATTACCAGCCTTGAAAAGACCTTTTTGATCTTGAGTGAGCTGAAACAAGGGTTGATTGGAAAATATGGGCAAACCTATAGGTGAAGTCATGCATTGTGTTTATCTTTATGAGTGTGAGTGTTGCATTTGATTTCGGGGCTTTAAAATTTTGAACCATTGTGTGTGAATATGGAATCCTTCTTTGTGTTACGGCATTTGAGTATCTTTGTTGAGCTTGAACTTGAATTTGAAGCAAGTATTGTGAGCTTGTGATTCATTGATAATGGTAAGTCACAACTTGAATCTTTAAGTGTACAATTGATCTTTACATGAGTAATTTGAGTCTTCTTGTGTGCATTCATGATTGAGTCTTGTGTAGCACTGTTTAAGATATCCTTTTTGAACTACTGAATTTGGGTTTTACTTGAGGACAAGCAAAAGTTTAAGTTGGGGGGGGGGGGGGGGGGGGAGGTGTTGATGAGTCCATGATTTGGACTCATCTAAGGCTTCATTTTAATAGATTTAGTTTCCTCAAATGCATATTTTGTGCCAATAACTGATGTAAATTTTTGAATTTCAGGTATTTGGATTGAGGAACAAAGCGTGGACACTAATGAGTTGAAAGGAACAAGGCAACTGAAAGGACGAAGAAAAAAAGGTCTCAGGATTGCCTAATCCATTGGGTGAGTTGCCGAATGGCTAATGTCTCGCCTAATGTTCCGGTGTGCCAAGCCTTCAAGGTGAAAAGAAAGTCAGTGATACAATAGAGCAGTCGGTAAGTCACCAAAAGGTTCCGCGATGTAGTGCCATATTGCCTAAAGTTTCAGAATTTGAAGATGCTGAAGGCCAAAGCAAAAAGATGATGGAATTGACCAAAGGGCAGATCACTGAGTGGATCGGCGATCCCCACTTATTGCACTGAATGGTCCTTCGCAGCATATTTTTGGAGACTATAAATACAGTTTTTTAATTCATAGTTTAGTATCTAGCATTCAATAGTTTTGAGTTTTATTTAGTTTTCAAGTTTAAGAGGTGAGAACTGAGTTTAGAGACAATATTTCCTTAGCTTTGAAATTTGAAGATTTCCATTTCTGATAAATTGGAAGTGGGTGTTGAAGATTCTTCATCTTAGACCTTTGTAAAGACAATATCAATCTTACCCAGTTGATGGAAATACAATTTGATAACGATTTTTAACTTTTTATGATGTCTAGCTAAAACCGCAATTCTTGGGGTGTGAATATGTGATTATGGGTTTATTTAGCTCCTTGGTATTATTAATTGATAGTGGAAATGTTTTTTAAAAGTAATTTCATTCAGTAATTATGGCTTAATCTAAACAGTTTTAGTTGCAAATGCAACTTTACCTTTGTGGTTTAGGCTTGCTCAAGAGAGAGGTTTTAAATCCATGGTTACTGATTTGATGGTATGTGGGTATTGGGTTGTCATGGGTTTAGCTTGAGAGAGGGAACCCTAAACCCTTTTAACACACATTTAGCTTAAGAGAGTGAATGGACCAAATCGTAAGCTATCATTAATTGCTGCTTATTGGTGTTCGAGATAAACCATTTTGATTCGGGGTAAATTGTTCGAGAGAAAATTTATCCCCACTGAAGTCTAGATTATTCACTAATTTACAACTATTCATTATTAATTGCAATCATCCAATTGTGTACGTTAGCCCATAATCCAATCACATCCCAAGAACCCGTCTTTATACTTGCTATTTTCATGTTATTTCTTGTTGTAGCTGATAGTTGAACTCAAATCCCCCTGATATTTGACACTTGTTTCGTCCCATACTTGAACCATGTTTTTACTTGTAAATGTTTTTAGCTATAATTGACTTGAGCATATTCATGCTTTCCTATTGATTCTTAAAGGTGTACCACTCCCTTGGGACTAGACCCCAACTCACTTAGTTGGGTTATATTACTACTTAATGATAGTTGATTCTTAGTATTAGATGAAGTGTCCTGATACGTTAATCACTCCTCTTGAAGCATTGTATGGTAGGAGATGTAGGTCTTCGGTTGGTTGGTTTGAAGTAGGTGAAATTTCTCTAATTGGTCCCGAACTAGTTTATAAGCCCATTGAGAATATCCGACTAATTAGAGAGAGGTTGAGGACGGCCCAAAGTCGGCAAAAGTCTTATGCCGATATTAGAAAAAGGGATCTAGAATTTGAAGTTAATGATTGGGTCTATTTGAAAATCTCACCTATGAAGGGTGTGATGAGGTTTGGCAGGAAAGGGAAACTTAGTCCCCTGTATGTAGGCCCATATCAAATCTTGAAATGTGTTGGGAAATTTGCCTATGAGTTAGACTTGCCAAATGAGGTGGCTCCAGTTCATCCAGTATTTCATGTTTCTATGCTTAAGAAATGTATTGGTGATCCAGTATCCATGATTCCTTTAGAAGGTTTGGGAGTTAATGAGAGTCTTTTTTATGAAGAGATTCCGACAGAGATCGTAGACCGGAAACTAGTAGGCTAAACTAGAACTAAATGTAATAGTTAAGAATCATAAAATGACACCTGGTAGATTAGTAAACTATCTAGAGTTGAAATGAGGGCTACAAGAGTCAAGGCCAAATGGTAAGTGCCAAGGCAAAAGGGCCAAGCCAATGCCAAAGGCGGATGCCAGCACACTGCCCCAACTTCACGGCCATCACCACGGCCAGTGGTCTTGACCACGGATTGTGGGAGGCCTAGTGGCGTTGCCTTGGCCATTGAAGAGTAGTAACCAAGTGGCCTAGCTACTTCCTCAAGGTCCATGAAAGGGGCCACAACCAGTGGTCTTGACCATGGCTTGTGGAGCCCCTCGTGAAGATGCCTTGGGAATTTCAGCTAGGGGTCCCCAAATAACATAGCTACTACCTCAAGGACCACGAGAGGGACCACGACTCATGGTCTTGACCACGACTCGTGGAGCCCCTCGTGGCAATGCCTTGGGCTTGTAAGCTTAAGACACCATGTGCCTAGCTACTGCCCCAAACTTCAGGAGTGGGACCACAACTTGTGGTCCTCACCACGGCTCATGAGGGCCCCTCGTGGTACCTGGGTAGGGAACTTAAATGAGGGTTAATTAATTATTTTCCTTTTTAAGACCAATTAAAGTGAGGTCGTTATGGAAAAGTTTAGGGTCACTATATAAGTTGTTTCTAAGTCATTCTTCACAACACCTAATTCAAAATAAAAAGTTCATCTTCGTCACAATATTTCTCTCTCTAAAATTCAAAGATGAAGAAGAGTAGAATTGGAGCTAGGGTTTGGAGAATTCAAGGGTTTCAACTAAATTGTCCCTTTTTCCATGTTTTTAGGATATTTATGCATGGCTTCCATACTTATTGCAATTTTGTACTAACCCATATTTTATACATTTTTCTATGAGTGTAGGGCTCGGATGTTGAGGTGTGCTTCCTTCTTGATCAAAGCTTGGATTGACTATTCTCCACCCTTTCGGTGAGTCCTCATGGTTCGAGCACAAGAGTTGTTAATTTCTAGTTTCTTCCTTACATTCTCTTTTGAGACTATGTTGTAAAAGGGTTGTGACCCTTATTGATATTCAATTGTATTAGATGGTATAATGAGACAATGTCTAGAATTCTAATTGTTTTATGAAAAGACATTGATTGTAAAATTTTTTTAATTCCGCATCATTTCTATTTGTTATGTTTATGATATGCTAAGGGCTTGTATAAGACCCCTCGTGTTACATCTAGGGGGTACCCCTGGGTCATGACAGTTTATCCCAAAATGCAAAAAGTCTTCTATTTTGTAGACAAATTATTCGATATTACATAGATACCAAGTTTTGGGACGTAATATCATGTCCATATTTCTTTTATTTTGAATCACTTGTTCAAATTATTTTTTACTACATCACTTCTTAGAACAAAGTATTCAAGAATTCATCTCACACGTGGTTTTGAAAGTAAAAAAAAAAAATTAATTTGCTTTCAATAATCAAGAAGGAGGTTGTATGTGTCACTTCCTAAATTATGATAAAAAAGGTCATATCGGAAAAACACATTAGATATGTTGAGTGTATAAGTAGGCAGCTTTTATACTTTAATGATGCATTTTAAAGTTGTGCGGGTCTATGCCCAGATAGGATAATATCACTGCTGAGTTAGGCTGTTACAGATGGTATATTAGAGTCACTTTTGTGTTAGTTGTGTCGAGGAGAGATATTGTTCTACTGAGTTAAGCAAAAATTAAACCTGATAAGGTGGGACAACATCTTTTCTAGGTCTTGGCAAATCTCCTGTTGTGGGGCAAATCACATATGGTGGAACAAACCTCAACGAGGATGTTTATTCCATAAGAGAGGTTGTTTGTGACACCCATCCTTAGGATAAGAAGCCACCTTAGAAAACACATGTAAGTAAGCATACCTTACACTTAGTGATGTGTTTTAAATTTTGGTGGGTCTAGACCCAAAACACGGGTTGGGCCATTGTTTGGTTGGAAAAGGCAATGTAGAATTATCGACATATATTTTATAAGAGAGGGTTTATGTGACACCCCATCTTAGGTTAAGAACTCTATGTCGACAAAACACAATTGAGATACTACGTATATAAGTAAGAATTCCTAACACTGAACTAGTGATGTGCTTAAAACCTTATTATTCTAGGCCTAGAGCAAACAATATCACTAGCAGGTTGTAGGATGGAAAAAGGGCAGTGTAAATAATATTTTAAGGGACAAAAGAACTATATTAGGGGATTTAATTAGATCAATTTGGGGGCATGATTTAGTTGTTGGCTCTTTGAGGTTTCATTTCATTTTCTCCCATGTTAATGAATATTCACCTTAAAAGGAAAAAGTACGTTATCATAAGTGAAGTTTCTAGGTGCTTGTTTGCTAATTAATTTGCTTTTGTATTCCATATCTTCTGTTTTGATTTTATTTTCATTTATAATTAATAACTGAAAAATTGAACCAAAATTCATAACAACCAAATCGATAACCGACCCATAAATACCCTATCTATGACTATAAGTTCTTTTTCTGTACTTCAGTTGTTCTATTCAAACTCTTATCTCAATTTGTATTTTTGCTATTAGTACTTCTATATATACATGAATCTCCTTGACTATTTGTCACAACCAGAGTCTGCACCCTACACATGGTCCGCACTCGAGAACCAATTTTGGTCCCAAAGAGAACCCCAATCCTAGTTTACTACAAGCAGTAAACTAACTTAAGCATACAAAAAATTAAAAACAACTCAAGGAAGATACATACTGCAAACTGCTCAACTTTGTCTATCTATGAAGCCTCTACTATTACATAAGGATATAGGGACAAGACCCACAAAATGTCAGAATTACTAATAGTAAGATAAAGGTGAAGTCTTTCGAAATTTAAGAAGGCTCACCAAAGCTAATTGGAACATCCCATGACCTCAACGAAATGCATGTTGATGATCCTGAGTACCTGTATCTGCATCATGAAGAGATGCAAGCCAAATGGCTCAGTACATGGAATGTACAAGCATGTAAGGGGAATTTTAAAGTATAAACATAATCTTGAACTGGTGGAAAAGAAACATACTTTCCTCTTCTCAACTCACTCAACTCAACTCAACTCAAAGAAATACAGTTCAATTCAACTCAAGGAAGCATAACTTAACTAAACTTTGAGAAAAAGGGGCTCAACTCAATGATAAGATATTCAACTCAGTGAAATAAGGCTCAACTCAATAATAAGATATTCAACTCATTGAAATAAGGCTTAACTCAATAATAAGATACTCAACTCTTGATACTCAACTTTGGATACTCAACTCAATATAAAGCAACAATATAGATGCAATATATGAAAAGCTTTTAAAACAATAGAAATAAACTCAATGTATTGAAAAATAAAATAATGACTTAGTTTGTATGCAAGGATACAAGATAAACTCTACTGTTATATGAACATACAAAGTAAACTCTATGTATATAAGAATACAAAATAACTCTATGGGAGTTTCTCTAACTTACAACCATCACTATGAGCTATGTGATGATACAACATCTACCCATGCTGCTAGAGTCATCCTATACTTTACCGGGGTATAGAACCTACTACTAAGTTGATCCACTAGTCTATGCTAAAAAAATTTAGGAATCATTTAAAAAGTATGACCCTTTCTACCCATGTTGGCTACATGGTTTATGGGGGATGTGAGCTTTCTAAACTCTCCCCAATATCAGTGCTCAATACTACTCCCAAAATATACTTAGCTCATTATGTTTTAAAGAAAACACTTCCACTTTCTGTGGTTTGAGATTATTACTCAAAAATCTTTCTCTTAAAAGTATTGTACTCAAACTACGCAAAACTCTTTTAGAAATCTCAGTTTCCTCTAATCATAAATGTAAAAACATTTACTCTTAGGAATACTTAGTTTCCATTTATCATTTTAAAGAAAATGAACTCAACTCTATTCTTCCTCAACTCAGTGCTCAAATTTTTGAAAAATTGTTAAAAGACTTCTTAAAATAGGTTTATGCCGAATTATGGACATGAACAACTCAATTCAAACTTTTCAATAACCATGCATAGAATTCAATACTTGGAACTCAACAACTCCAGAACTCATGGAGTCAATGATACTACTCATATCAAGAATGCTGACTCGAAGGATTTATGTAGAATTATGGGCATGAACTACTCAACTCAATAGATTTTTGACACTTCTCATCTCAAGACTGCTCGACTCATAGGGTTCAAGCTGAATTATGGGCATGAACCACTCAACTTAAAGACCTTCATGGGTAACATGTAGTAGTGCCATGATTAGGAAAATAATCCCAAAAGTGTTAAAAGACCAATACTCAAGACTTAGAACTTGAAGATAATACTCATCTCAAAGATACTCAACTGATAAAGTTCATACAAAATTTATAGGCATGAACGACACAACTCAAAGGTCTAAATAACAATATGGAACTCATGTGTATGGCTCCTGTCATTCTCATACTTACTTTCTCAAAACATAGCTCAAAATCAATAATTGATCTCAAAGGATTCACAATTGAACTCAAAGGCTCTCTTGAACTCTACTATTAACTCTCTCTTGAATTTTAATAGTGAATAAAAGAGTTATGATTCATGATGTGAAGGATCTCTTGATGATAAAGTAGACTCATGAATACATTATCCTCATTCTAATACTCACTTGCTTGAGTCTTGAAACAAGTTATTTGAAATTGTAGGAGACTCTTAAAAAAGACTCAAAGGGATTTTCTCAAAATGTTTGAAAGAACTGTCAAGACTTAACTCTTAACTCTACCATGAATTTGAATTATGAATTCAAGGTTTTGATTCATGTTATGACTTATTTCAAGGTGTTTAGAAGTAGTTTAGAGTTGTTAGAATCAAAAGGGAGTGAAGGTACACTTTAAAGGAACACAAATAAGACAATCGACGGAAAAGAAGTGGGGGAAGACGACCCTGGAGCTTTCCCAGCGCGGGGTGCCCGCCTCAAAATTCAAAAACATTATTGTGGTGCACTGCTGGGGAGATGCTGCAGCCCATCCCCAGACAAATTTTGGCAAATTTCGTCCCTCTTTTTCTAGTCCTAAATCGCTTCTAATAGATTTATTTTCTCATGTTTTCCTTAGATTCAATTACCGAATGTAAGTACACAAGAATCTAATAAAAACAACTCTTAATCTCATCATGATTACCTCAAGAACTCATCAAACCCATCCTAATTGAAAAGCGAAAACAATACTTCAAGAACATTTATTAAGAACTTAAATCCTTCAACTGTTGAGAATGAAATTACACTGAAAATAACATGATTGACGTGTGGGTGAACGAACCAAAATAATGTAAAATTACATACCTCTTAGGGGTCAAACCCATGGAGAAAATCTGCAACCAGACTCAAGAACCACGACGAACGCTTTGATCCTTTCCTTTTTTTCTCCTCTTTTCTCTTCTTTTCTTTTATTGAACTCTCAACTAAAACCCTAGGGGTATATAAGGATTATAAAACTGAACCTATTCAGTTTAGACCCCTAAAACCTTACTAAAAATTAATTAAATCTGATTGGGTAAGGAAAAGAGCAAAATGCCCCTCACAATTTTCGGGTAACTTTCCTTAATTGGACAACCTAACCTCAGAAGGGTATCTCACTCATCCTAACTCTAAATTTTTGAAAGATAATTCAAAGACCTTTCATTTGATATCTTATGGCAACCTAACTCATCCTGTGCTAAAAGTTATGGTCATTTGAAGTTGACCCAATACTTAGAAGAAATTAGGAATGACTTGAATGAACTCTCTTTAGTTCTTTTTGGAAGTCAAGGGGCTACATCTAGTAACCTTAACACTCAACAAATTTTTAATTCCTTAGTAAAATCCTACTCACACTGAAGGATGATTAAATTCTTAGTTTAAAAATATTATGGGGTGTTACAATATCTCCAACATGGGATCATTCGCCCTTGAATGATGACTAGACTAGGTATGGAGTAGGGTTACTCTTATCATCTCTTCCATACAAACTAGAATTTGCCTGCATTACTATTTGGAACTAACTAAGAGCTCTCATTTAGCTATTTCTCAAAGCAACATGACCTCACCCTCTTCTTCCTCCTCATTGATAACCTTAGACGGAATTATCATCATTATCACGATAAGATCATTAACCTTCTCTTTCTTACATCACTACATTACAAAAAGGACCTCTAAAAAGGGATAACTCCATTACAAAAAAAAAAAAAAAAAAAAAAAGATATCCCTGAACTCTTTGGAACTCATTACTATCTTAATCTAAAATACTTGATTTGTTTTCTCATATTGTCATCTCCCCCTTAGGTCTAAAGCTGGCACTTGAAAGCTATGGACGTATTCCATAATCTCTAAACTAATCTACATCCTCTTTTACTATAACACTAGGGAGAAGTTTATCTCATGACTACCGAACTCTCCATAAGTTGATACTAAGACCTCTTTCTAAGGTGTTTCTCTTAACCTCTTCTTATTACATACCACCTTGGTACACCTCTTAATGCTCTTGTTACTCTTATTACTTAGCCACACTTCACAGCCCTTATCTAAAGGTTAGGGTCTCTCACTTGCACCACTCATATTTATTGCAGCTAACATCTCAATTTCTCACCTAATCTATATTAAGTCTTCTATATCAAATCTCAATACTAACATCATCACCCTCATGTTGTCATTCTTTTGATCATAACAATCATCTCAAATTGAATCTTAATGTTTATTACTAAACCTGAATATCAATATGATTGCCTACTTGCTATACTAACTTATTAGTACTAGATACAAATTCACAAACACTCATCCCCTAGGACCTTATGACAAGTAGTCAATCCTTAACCCTTAGTCTCCGTACTCACAAATTATCATCATATTCCACTTCACAACTTAAGCACTATTTACTTACTTACTATGCATTATATCTCAATTAGTTTTATCACCATCTGAATACCATGGGGTTCTCCTTTAAAAGTTCATAAGCCTTGCTTGGGTATATAACCTCATGAATCCTCTGCTATCTGATTCCATACATAAATTTAGTCTCCTCCAATAGGATGACACATCGTTATAAACTCTATTCTGGTTAACAATACTCCAACTTATCTTGACTAGTAACTATTTCTCTTTCTTCTATCATGAACTCCTTGATTATTACTCCCTATTCTACTCACTAAGGAACTCATCACTTATAACTGACTGGGTACATGATTGCAATAACATAATATATCCCATCACTATCTCTTTTCCTTAGATTACTAAACCTCTGCATACTCTCCTCTAACATTGGGCACTCTCATTACTGCTGCTCATGATCTCATAACTCATGCTACCCTTTTCGGGCGAAAAATACTAACCAAGCTCTAATCATACTTCCTCATAAGGATCTCAACTGAAACAAGGCTTAGAGAAGAAAGTACATCTCACTTTTAGCTGGAACACACGATTCATATGAACATGAGGGCATTCCTGTGAAACTCAACACTTAACTCGCTCATGGGCTACTCTCAAACTCCTATGGAGTCTCATGACTTCCTCAAGACTCTTTCTAAGAACAACTTATCGATAAAGGGTTGACTTTGCTTTTCAACCACCTCTAGTATGAAGGGTAGTCGAATCGATATTAAAACACGCGAGTTATAATAAATTTCTATGACATAGCTGTATTGCATGATTAAGAGTATGAAAGATGGGAAATTTTTCTTAAATGGCTATTGTCCCTCATTTATAGAAGTGGGGACCTTACAACCATAAGCACGACCATACTGACACGGCTTCATAGACACCCTAGGACACTTGAACTTGTGACAAGGAGAGAACCCCTTCATATTTGACCCATTTAAGAACAAAAAGGAGCTTCATTTTTTATGTGTGATGTGTTAAGATTGATTAGGAATGTTGATTATTTCTTTGTTGATTCTGTATCACGATTGTATTGTTATGAATTGGGCATAAATATGAAAATTGCCATCTCACCATTTTATGTGAACATTTCTATTTGCATTAGTTAGGAGACACTGTTGTGACTAATTTTATATGAATTGAGGTAGAATAAGAAACTAAAGAGGATGTACCATTTCGAGAGACATGTCATGTGCTGTGACATATATATTTATTTGTGGTTCGTATCATATGCCACAAAGGATGTATAAATACGAGAGTTGTGTCGTACGGTGTAGCGAATGTATGGACTGATAAGTCCCTCATGGGTTCTAGACTAAGAGACAAGGGTGTGTATCATTAGGTAAGACATGCATCACTATACTTGGCATTACATTTAATTTCATTACATATCAATATAATTTGTGAGCTTGTGAGTGCCTTCCATGACCCAAACTACCCTCTATAAAGTAAGGCATGCATCAATATACTTGAAATAATATTTCATTGCATCTATCAAACTTCTGATTGATAAACTTTATCTAGTGTACAATTGATTTGTAATTGCTGCAGAGTTGTAATTAAGTTGTAGGATAATTAAATTATGCATTATTAGGTTGGGCTAGTTTTATGCATGTTTTAGTTATGGAACTTCGATTGGAGTGGTGTAACACCTCGGATTAGAGCAAACTAAGCAGTCATGTTAAGTACCCAAAATGGACCATGTAACCCTCCACGGAGCCATATAAAGGCCTTGAAGGTGACTAGATTCCATTCACGGGCTCGTGAAGTCTTCCAGAACTTGCCTATGGCATGCTTAACCTTGATGGACGCCCAGATGACCAGTGGTGATGTTGATGGGTCGTTAAAGGGGTCGTCAAGTGGCTCAAATAAGAAAGCTTCTCCCCTAGCCATATAAAATATCAAGTGCTATTAGAAGTATATAATAATTAATATTTCTTTTTATTCACTTTATGTGTTCAAGTTATTATTTTGATAGTTAAAAGATGAATTTATTTTTCATAATTTTTAAAATATATTTTGAGTTGTCAATTATAGTAATTTATCGTAGTTTAAAGTAATTTTTAAATATATAAATTTATATGAGAAGATTGAAGATACTGATTCAAATTTACTCCAAAAAATAATTACTTTGACTCTTGTACAACTATGAATACAGACATATACTAAACTAATAAAAGATAATATGATCATCTCTATATTTTATGACACGACCAATACTCGTATGTTTCTTCTATTCAATCCATTCTTCTTCTTTCCTTTATTTTCCTATATTAAAGAATTGATATTAATATAAAATTATTTTATGGGTCATTGTTGTTTTTTCGAATAAAAGAGATAAAGTAATGGCAGCGACAGATATAATCAACAAAGAAGAGTTGCGTGATCTAAGTGTGGTGAAAACAAGAGATGATTAATTAAAGGTAATATGTGGCTACATCAATCCTCTGTTAATTGAAGATGATTAATTTGTGTTAAATGCACGTTGTTGATTCTATCATGTGCTCACGGTGAAATTTTATTTTTGTATCTACTCAAGTCGAGGGTCCACCAGGAGTAGTCTCTCTATCACAGCGTTAAGGTTGAGTATGAAGTTATTGTTGATATTTATTTGGCTAATGAGCTATACTAAAGAAATAGCTACATTGTACCTTTGATTTGATTGATAAAAGTGTGATCTTTGATGATCAGTCTATCTATTGGCTCTAAAGAGGTTACATTTATCAACTTTTTTCTAGTTGTGGTTGATGATATATTCATAAAGGGGATTGATTAATTAATACTTTAAGAAAAAAATTAAAGGTCAATTTCAATGTGAATGTTATTGTGGAAGCATGTTGATACAAATAATGGTTTAATGGAACACATAACTTACTTTTAAAGTAAATATTTGTCTCACTGCAAAACAGTGAAAATTCATGCTGTAATAAATAATTTTTTCCACTCGTTTTCCATCTAAAAAATGCATGTGAAAAACAATTATTATTGTTTAGTGAGAAGTGTCATAATTTTTCCACTCCTTTTTCACTGAATTAACTTACTAAAAAATTCATGTGAGAAAAAAATATTATTAGTGAATAGTGAGAAGCTTCCTAATATTTTCACTTGAAAGCATTACTAATTTCTTTCCTCACTGATAAAATTAGAAACTTTTTGATAATTGTCTATGACATTTATAAATAGGAAGTTTTAGTGTAAAAATAGTGATGTTTTATAGTGTATTTATCAAGTAATGACTTTTAACTACATCTCAATTTCAATATTAATTTTCCTTATCCAAATGCATGTTTTGTATTGTGATGATTTTCATAAATTGACTAGATTATCATTTTAGAAGTAACAATTCAGAAGAAATGTGAACTAATGCACTACTTATTTTTTCTCAAAAGAGATCTATCAGACTATCTACCTCCCAAGATAGTCACAAGATTTTTCTACCCTATTCATCAAGACCTCACTTGTAAAATGATTTGTGATCACCATATTACTCAGATAGAAAAGGCTAATAGCAAAGGGAAAAATGTTGTTGAAGAAAATACTCTTGCAAACCCTGTTAATTTTGATCCTAGACAAAGTATGTTCTTAGGAATGATGCAAATTGTCACTGCCCATAGATGGTATGTTAAATGCACCATTTTAATTGATAATAGTTTTTCTATAACTAATGTTGCTATGATTGATAGTGGAGCCGATGTTAGTTGTATTCAAGAAGGTCTTGTACATACAAAGTATTTTGAGAAAACAACTCACATGGTTAAATCCGCATCAGGACATGCTTTAGATATAAAGTATAAATTACCTAATACACGTATTTGTCAAAATAAAATTTGCATTCCGCATTTCTTTTTCTTGGTAAAAAATCAGTTATATCCTCCAATTATACTTGGAACCCCATTTATTAACGCCATATACCCTTTTACTAGCATAACTGCTAAAGGTTTTTCTGCTACATATGAAAATCAGAATATTAGTTATACTTTTATCACTGATCCTATCTCTCGTGATATTAATGCTTTAATTAATATGAAACAAAGGCATGTTGACTCTTTACAAATAGAATTATTTAGTATGAATATATTTGATACTCTGAAATCCACTAAGGTACAAGAAAAGATTAAATTAATTTCCGAACAGATGGCTGTTGATATCTGTGCCGATCATCCTAGCACCTTTTCGAATCGCAAAAAGCATTTTGTGACTCTTCCCTATGAAGATAATTTCTCGGAGGATAATATTCCCACTAAATCTCGTCCTTGTCAAATGAACGCTGAATTAGTAAAATTCTGCAAAAAGGAAATTGATAATCTATTACAAAAAGGCTTGATAAAACCTTCTAAATCTCCTTGGTCATGCACTGCATTCTATGTTAACAATGCAGCGGAAAAAGAACGAGGTGTCCCCAGGTTGGTGATAAATTATAAACCTTTGAACAAATATTTAAAATGGATTAGGTATCCTATTCCAAATAAAAGAGATTTACTATCAAGATTATATGATGCTAATATCTTTTCAAAATTTGATCTAAAATCCAGTTATTGGCAAATTCAGATATTTAAGGATCATTTTTATAAAACCGCTTTTAATGTGCCATTTGGTCAATATGAGTGGAATGTTATGCCACTTGGTCTGAAAAATGCACCTTCTGAATTTCAGAAAATAATGAATGATATTTTTAATCCATATTTAGATTTCATTATTGTTTATATTGATGACATTCTGGTTTTCTCAAAGACACTAGAAATGCATATTAAACACTTAGATATCTTCAAAAAGATTGTCATACAAAATGGTTTGGTTCTAAACCAAAAATGAGTTTATTCCAAACCAATGTTCGTTTTTTAAGACATCTTATTTGCCAGGGAAAATTTAACCCTATTCAGCGATCTATTGATTTTGCCTCAAAATTTCCTGATATTATTACAGATCGAACGCAATTGCAAATATTTTTGGAAAGTCTAAATTATACATCTCCCTTTTATAAAAATTTATCTAGAGATTTGGCTCCTTTATATGACAGGTTAAAAAAGGACCATAAATCGCCTTGGACTGATAGTCATACCACTTTGGTAAAAAATATCAAACTTCGTATTCAATCTTTACTTTGTTTAACTCCTGCTAACCCGGCTTGGGAAAAAATAGTTGAAACCCATGCATCTAATATTGGTTATGGTGGGATTTTGAAACAGATTAATCCTGACAATAAAACAGAATATTTGATTCATTTTCATTCAGGAAAATGGAGCGATGCTCAGAAAAAATATGCCACAGTAGCTCATGAAATGCTAACCATTGTTAAATGTGTATTAAAATTTCAAGATGATTTATACAATCAACAGTTTTTAATAAAAACAGATGCTCAATCCGTGAAATACATGTTTGACAAAGATTTTAAACATGATGCTTCGAAATTAATGTTTGCTAGGTGGCAGGCCCAGTTAGCTCCTTTTGATTTTGATATTCATTATAAAAAAGGAAGTGATAACTCTCTTCCGGATTTCTTATCCAGAGAATACTTCTCGTCTTAAATGGGACTTTTATCTCCTTTGCTTTCAGATAAGATGTTGATTACTATCATAAAGGCTGTACCTCTTAATAGTGATGTACAAGGAATAATTGTATACAAAATTGTAGATGCCATGATAAGAGACATCGTTAAAGAAATTTGTTTTTGTGAAGAAATTATTGATTTCTATAGTTATTATTATGACATTGACATCGAATAAAAGTAAATTTTTTGTTTGTAGGATGGATCATCCTTGGATGACCAAGGTTTGAAGAAGATCGGGTTATACCAGAGGAAGGGGAAGATCATCCCCAGGAACATCAGGATCTTCATATGGATCCTCTTCATCTAATGCTCCTATCATACAACGAGGTGGGATGAGTTTGGTGAACTTGAAAAGTTCTTCCAAAGAATCTTCTTCTTCCAAAGAAGTTTCTTCTATTCATCTAGATAATATTCCAGAAAACAATCCGTTATACGCACAATTGCAGGAATATCTCTCTCAAAAGAAAGGTGAAACCTTTGCCTCCATTGCTAAAGATGATATTGATGATATCAAGTCATACGAAAAGGTGGAAAAGAAAGAAGTGATATTTCTTTTGGAAAACTCTGAGATTCAGAGAAAAGACGAACCTTGGAAGATATTCCAACGATATTTGGTTAATGGATTATATTTTCCGGGTGAGTCATACAAAACTCGTTCATACTATGAAAATATCTTGATCAGCACAGGAAGTGTTGAATTTCAACATTTCTTAGGATATAATACCAGCGAGAATGTTTATAACTTCTCCAAAATGATTATCAAGCAGATTATATCTATTGAATATTGGGGTATTTCCACAATGAAAGAAAGGCAGATCAACCTTAATAAAGTCCCTACAAATTTCACTTATTGGGATTACATTAATGCTTTCAGTAAAGTCCTTTACTACAACAATGAGAGGCACAAATATACTTGGTTCGTTAAGGTTTGTTCAAAGATATTTACCGAACCAATCCCAAATTGGTTTTTAAACTGGTGGTCATACCACGGTCCAACGGTGAAGATTTTGCTTGAACCATTTTTAAAATTATACAAAGAATGGATTAAGTTTTCACCAGATCTTAATAATTTATATCACGCAGATCATATCTGCTATATTGAAAAGATTGAACAAATCTATTTCTTCATAGAATTCTCTATTCCATAGATTCACAAGTGGACTCCAGAAGTAGGTTTTACCGAAGAACAGATTCCATGTTTATATCATACCTATTATAACAACTTTTGGGACAAATTAATGAAGAAAGATCCCAAAACAAATTCCTTATAAGGACAAGAACTTTTGGACCTTATCTCAGTAAAAGTCCACGAATATTATGCTTCTCCACACAAAGGAATAATTGCTGATAGTTCCGTAAAGGTCATGGCTAGAAGAATCTCCAATCAAGATGGAGATCAAGAAGAAATGATTAATAAGTATTTGGCAGATGTTAAGAAAAGTCTACTTATTAATATCACAAGTTATGCAAAATCTGACACTTCCATGAGGAGTGAAACAAGCGATGATGTCCAGGAAGATATTTAGGAAGCTCAGTCATTTGAGGAAGAAAATCTAGTGACGATAAATGTGTTAACCGAGGCAGAAGATTTCCTCCGACAACTGAAGAAAAAAGACAAAGTATAAAGATTAGTCTCAAGATTGTCAAGAATAGTGATAAGCACTAATAACAGTAGAAAAACTGTTCATCTACAGTAAAGCACTATTCATCTATAGTAGAATCGCTGTTCATCTACAGTAGATATACTGTTACTAGGGCCCATTGATAAGGACTCATAGATGCTTGTCTTTCCCTATAAATAAAGTTCAGTTGTAGTTTTAAAGGGGTAGGGTTTGGAGAAATCCCTTCTCTCTCTTCTCTCTCTTCTTGTAATCTCTTAAGTTTGTAAGTGTGCTTGCCGGAATATAGCCACCGGAGTTATAAATAAAACTTTCAGTTTTGAATAGGCCTTGGTGTTGGCCCGTGCTACAAAGGTATTTATTTACTTATTCTTCTCCTTTTTATTCTCCGATCTAGAGCCGTGACTATGTCCGGCTAAAAGGTTCATATCTATGTCACATATCTAATTTCACTTTTATATCTTCTATGAAAGATCTAGACTTTATCTAAATATGAATAAATTTCTATGTAGTTTCTTGACTTGGTTCCGAGATGGTTGGTATAGTCAGAATTGATGCAATACATTATTGGCTTTGTCTGGCCAGCCGTGGTTTTAACCTAAAAAAATGAGTTTGATAAGTAAGGCATCTTATGCCCGGTTAGAACTGCCAGATACATGGCTCAATAACAATACGTATTCAAATCTCGACAGACCCTTTGCTTGGGTAAAAGAATTATCTTCCATACAGTCATTAAACAATATAAAAATTTGTTTATATTTCGATTCGTATTTCTTTGAATTTGGATGTTGACAAGCTAGATTGAAGATGATCGCGATGACTACCGCCCGTCTTTCGAGATCCGTTTTGTTGGTATCAGAGCCTAGGAACTTTCATAATAATTATGAAATTGAAATAAAGTATACAACATAGATATGACACTTCAAACTATTATCAATTTAAATGGTTCATTTAACATACCATTTATGGGCAGTGACAATTTGCATCATTCCTAAGAGCATACTTTGTCTAGGATCAAAATTAACAGGGTTTGCAAGAGTATTTTCTTCAACAACATTTTTCCCTTTGCTATTAGCCTTTTCTATCTGAGTAATACGGTGATCACAAATCATTTGATTTTGCTTAATGAATTTAATCTCATCTTTTAAATTCTCAATTTCAGTCTTTAAATCATCATAAGAAGAATCTCTAGTAGAAACAGTTTGTTTATTAAATCTGTTATGAACTTCAAATATAGAATATGGAGTAGAATAATCGATTTCGAAATCATTTTTTTGTTTCACATAATTTTTTGAAGAACTAGCACTATTATTAACAGCTAATTGAATAATCTTTTCATGAAGATTATTATCAGTAACTTCTTTTAAAAGTTTTATAACATTATCAGAAGTAATAGTGTTAATATTTAAATTTTCAAATTGAGATTGTAATTTATAAAATTCATCATTTTCACAAGAACAAATATCTCCTTGCCCAAATTTACAAGTATCACAAGCATTATTATTAATATACTGAGTATTATCAGGAGAATCATTATTATCATCCGAACTTGACTTCGAGTCATAATCTGATTCCGAACCAGAAGTGTAAAGGAAACTATAAACCTTATCATGAATTTCTTCATCTAGTTCTAAGGTTCTTAGCTTTTCAAGCTTACAATTAGGTGCTATATGACCAAATTTTCCACACTTATAACACTTAATTTTTGCAAGTTCTCGTCTAGACCTATTCTTAGTAAATCTATTCGACTTGCGAGATGATTTTCGTTCATCTCGTTCTTCTTTAGATCTTCATCTATGTCTCTGTTTCCTATAAGGTTCTTCGGGATTGGACCTTCCAGAATCTCTATGTTTAGATTTCTGTTTATCTGGAATTTCTGGTAAACCAAACTGGGTACAAAAGTCTCCTAGCTGAGATATTTCTTTTTGCTTATCTATCTTAAGCTGTCGAGATAATTTTAACTCATTGCACAAATTTATGCCTTCTTGAGTGCAGACGCCTATTAATCTACCATAGGTATAACTTCCGTAAGGGATTTCACCATTCTCATTTCTTAAGATCTTTTTAACTCTTAAAGCAAATAATGAGGGAAGGCCATCTATAAACTTAGCTTTCCAATACTCATACTTATTTTTAGGTAGTTCCATCACTCTACTCATATTATTATTATTATTATTATTATTATTATTATTATTATTATTATTATTATTATTATTATTATTATTATTAATTGTTAAAGTAAAAGAGGAAAAGGAAGTGGGTTAGAATTATGAAAGAATTGAAAATTGGATTATTCGTTGTTTTGAATTGAGAAAAAGGGCGTTACTGGCCAATCATTTTAAAATGATTTGGGTTATGATTAGACAATGATGATTTAATAAATAAATAGAAACACATGGTGTATCAATGTTAGGTTTTGAAATAGTACTGTTCTCGTATTTTTGTTCGTAATTTTGCTTAGTTTTTTCTTTAATTTTCTTATTATTACCATATTATGATTCAAGTTTGGATATATTGGTACATGTAATTAAATATTTTCTGTATGGTATTATGTGAATACCATTAGATTATGGTATTGGAAGAACTAAAACTTAACCCTAGGTTTAAAATTTGGAAAAAGTATGGGAGTTGACATGTTAGTTGGCACCAAAATTAGGAAATTGATTACAGATTTGGGTGAATTTTTGGTCTAGACTAGACATATAGTAATTTGAGTGTTGTTAGTTTCAAAATCTTATTGTGATTATTTATGTAAATAGATTGCATTGATTTGGAAGCCCAACGAAGGGGAAGGCTCAAGTCCTAGAGTACTTGTTCAATTATTTGAGGCAAGTGGATTTCTAAACCCTTATTAATTGTACATAATTAATGTATTTCCTTATAATATGTGTTTGGGAGTAATGAGACTTGGTGATGGGTTGACTTGTCCATATTGAATACTTCTAATGTATGAAAAAGATAAAAATGAAAGGCAACGTGATTAATTTTTGGTGTGTGATGTGCTGAGAATAGCTTTCAAAAGACTTATTGATTTATTTTTTGATTTTGTATCACGATTATGTTGTTGAGAATTGTGCATTGTTATGAAAATGATCATCGCCTCATTATTTGTGTTAACGTGTCATTTGCATTGGTTCTGAGACATGGTTTTGATAAGTGATATGTGAATTGAGGAGGATGTATCATTTCAAGGGACGTGTCATGCGCCCCGACATATACTATGATTCGAGGGATGTGTCGCACACCGCAACGGATTTTATTATTGAGGGAAGTTTCGCACGCTGCAATAGATTTTATTATCCAGGTTCGTGTCACACGCCATGACGGATGCATGGAAAAATATGTCCCCCCATGGGTCCCGGACTGAGAGACAATGGGTGTGTATTATTAGGTTAGACATGCATGACTATACTTGACATTGCATTTCATTGCATTCCACATCTTTGTCATTAGTGAATTTGACTTTGTGTGTTTCTGACCTTGTGAGTGTCTTTCAGTGGAACTTGTCATTAATGAATATTAAGTTTGTTATTGAGGATATGTAATTGTTAGAGTGCTGTTTTTGAGTTGTGTGCTAGGTAAATTGTGAATTGCTAGGTCGGGTTGGTTTTATGTAGGTTGTAGTTATGGAGGTTCAGTTGGGGTGTAAGGAGTACCCGTATTCTATTTCCTTAGTTTGTGTTTAGAAGTTTACTTGTTGAGTATCGTGTGTTTTGGTATTCACCCCTTGCTTCTACATTTTTGTAGCTTATGAGATTGGATATTAATGATACTTTCTATTCAATTTTTTCGAAGGCTTCCTATGGAGATTTATGAGGTAGTTGTTTCTCATCTCAGCGCACCTTCTTACTCTTATTTATTAGCTTGTTCTACCTTAGTGACAACATCATTTGCGACTTGTATTTTCTTTCAAATACATTGTAATACCTTATAGGCTTGTACATGTGAGAACCAGATTTTGGGGATTTAGTTAAGTAAACTTATTATCCACATAGTAAGTGAGTATAAAACTTCTATTTGTATTTTAGTTCCACATTTTATCATAATGACTAGGTTTTAGAATGACATGTCTTGTTGGAATGAGACAAGTGTCATCACATCTATTTTTTGGTCGTGACAGAATCATTTTTTATGGTTATAAAGTTTCGGTGGTACATACTACACTGCTCAAACTTTATAATAACTCTTCAAAATATGTCAATGGATCACATAAATTTAGTCATCTTGATGAATTAATCGTGTGTATCAAGTTCAAAAAAAGAATGCAGATTCATTGATGCTCTAAGGAAGAATGGAAAATAAACCATGATGTATTAGCTAATGCGCATCAGAAGTGTGTTGATATTCACACTACTACATTTTTTCCCTAAAGCCACACTAAATCAAGACAATGCTTGTTAAGTGTTGCCTAAACCTTTTAAGGATACACTTTTAAAGTGTAGCCTTAGATTTTAGCTTTTGACCACGGTAATATTGACAACACTTGTAAAATGTGTTCTTTAGTAGTATAGCCTACTGTGACGTCCCACCACTAAGTTAGCCAAATTTGCGTCCGGAGAGGGGCGGATGATTCTAGAGTTGTGGAGAGGCTTGCGGAGAACTCTAGAATCTCTTAGATTATTCAAGAAGGCTTTGGAGAGCTCCAGATTATGTAGAGAATTCTAGAGTAGGGACTAAATTGTAAATATCTTAGGGACTTGTAAGTAAATATTATTTACACTTAGGCCCTTAGATGTAAGTATAAATAGAGGTGCCATTCATTTGCCAAGGCACCAAGCAAGCAAGCAAGTTGTAAAGCATTCCACAGAGTAATACAAAGCCTTCTTCTTAAAAAGATCTCTTGTTCTTCTAAGTCTTTCTTCATATTCTCTTAATAATCTTTCTTTCAAAGGCTTACTTGAGCTTACAAGATCCTAAAAGAGTAGTGAGTAAGTTGTCAAGTGCCGGACGGATCTTTAGCCAACACTCTAAGTCCGTGACAAGTGGTATCAGAGCGAAGGTTTTATATTGGGAGAATGGCAACCGAAGGAGACGTGAACGCCGCCAGCACCACCAATGTCCGTATGGAAGTTGGAAAGAAGATTCGCAAGGGAAAGAAACATCACAAGAGTAGTGAAGAAATGTTGCCGGTTCCCACACCAAGTGAGGTGCTAACATCTCATCCACCCTCGACCACAGAACCAAGTGACGATGAACGTGGTGAGGAGGCCATTGGTATCACTGCGGGAGAAGAATGGGTCTCAAGGGTTGAAGTGGCAAGGCAGGCCGTGGAGATATTAGGCCAGCGCGACAACAAATTCAAGACTCTTGAAGACTTCATCCTTGAGGAGACCGAAGACATTCGTAAGGAGTTGGAGGGACGTCAGCGGGCTGAGTTTGAGATGAAGGAGGTCATTACTTCCTTGGAGTGCCGACTCATGAAGGCATTGAACACCATTGAAACTATGAAGGCCGAAATGAAGGAACTCAGGGAAGGTGTGGAAGCTAGAGGATCGGCATCACCCGATCATGATAGGGTGGCCAGGGTTGAGGCTCCCAAAACACCTATATTCAAAGGAGTCTGTGACGCTCAAGAGGTGGAGAACTTTTTGTGGCACTTGGAGTATTACTTCAAGTGTAATCGGGTGAAAAGCGACGAAAATAAGATCAACACTGTCGTGTTGTATCTTTCAGAAATGGGCATGCTATGGTGGAGACGTAAGGAAGCCGAGATAGGGAAGGGGACGTACACCATCAACATGTAGGAGCAATTCTGTGAAGAATTCAAGAAAGCCTTTTTCCCTAACAACGTTATATATGAGGTTAAGCGTAAGTTTAGGGAACTGAAGCAAACATGAAGCATTCGGGCGTACATAAAAAAGTTCACGACTCTAACGCTTTAGATTCCCAACCTCACGGATGATGACATGCTGTTCCACTTCATGAACTGATTGCAGAACTGGGCCAAGACGGAGTTGGAACGACGACAAGTTAAGACCATAGACAAGGCCATCACGCAAGTCGAGTCCTTAAATGACTTCAAGTTTATCGGCATGATAGAGCTAAGGGCAAAGATACAAGAAGTAGTCATGCCAAAGGTGGGGGAGATCGTGGCCGAGGCAAGGAGCAGCAGGCACCCTCTAAACAACACGACTCCCACAAGCCAGATAGCAGACGGTTCGTGCTCCAGAGTTACATGGAGAAGAAGGCGCAGACCACTAAGGGAGATGGATGCTACATATGCGGAGGACCACACGGCTATGCCAGGTGCCCAAAGATGAAGAACCTTGGCACCGTCCTACGCGAGTGGAAGGAGAAGGACGTGCAGGAGCAAGGGCAGGATGCAGGCACGACGCAGTTGGGCATGGTTGGACTTTGCGGGGCCATAGCCAAGCAAGCCGAGATGCTGGAGGCCTTTAGCGCGCAGTATGTAGACATCACCCTTAATGGACGACCAGCTCGTGCCATGATAGACTCCGGGGCCGAAGCAAACATAATGACCCAAACGGCGGCAGAGAGGTTAGGGCTGAACTATATTCCAAGCAACACTCGCCTCAATACGGTTAACGCCCCACCGACTCCCGTGTGCGGAGTCGCTCAAGGAGTAAGCATTACGCTAGGCCAGTGGCAAGGTAAGACCAATTTTACTGTCACTCCTTTAGATATCTTTGATATCATTCTTGGAAAGGAGTTCTTCCAGTGCTGTCACACAATGATCGACTCCTACCTCCAACGACTCATGGTCATGGAGCGGGAAGGGTCGTGCATGGTACCTCTAGTCAAGGTACCAAAGAAGGAAGGACACACCCACCTGTCGGCTATACAGATAGTGAAGGGCCTGAAGAAAGGGGAGCCGACGTTCCTAGCTACCATTGTAAGTTCGAGAGAAGAAAATGGTGCTAAGGACTCCTTACCACCAATCATAGAGAAGGTCCTTGAAGAAAACAAGGACGTGATGCCGGACGAGCTGCGAAAGACTCTACCTCTGAGGCGCGAGGTAGATCATAAGATAGAGTTGGAGGTTGGAGTCAAGCCACCCGCACATACACCTTACTGCATGGCTCCACCCAAACTAGAGGAGCTAAGGAAGCAGTTGAAGGAGCTCCTCGAGGCCGGTCACATCCGTCCATCCAAGGCACCTTATGGCACGCCGGTGTTGTTCCAGAAGAAGAAAGATGGATCATTGCATTTATGCATCAACTACCGAGAGCTTAATAAGGTAACTATTAAAAATAAATATCCTATCCCGCTTATTGCAGATTTGTTTGATAGACTTGGGCAGGCCAAGTACTTCATCAAGGTGGACCTCCGGAAAGGCTACTACCAAGTGCCCATCGCAGAAGGGGATGAACCAAAGACAGTGTGCATAACCAGGTACGGAGCATACGAGTGGTTAGTGATGCCCTTCGGCTTAACCAACGCACTCGCAAATTTTTGCATGCTTATGAATAAGAGATTTCATCCTTATTTAGATCAATTTGTAGTAGTATATCTGGACGACATAGTCGTCTATAGTAACACCTTGGAGGAGCACGTGGAGCATCTGAAGAAGGTCTTCCAAGTCTTACGGGAGAACCAATTATATATCAAGCGGGAAAAGTGCGAGTTTGCTTAACACGAGGTGTACTTCTTGGGCCATATTATCAGTCAGGGCAAACTACGGATGGACGGGGCAAAAATACGGGCGATCCAGGAGTGGGAGGCACCCACCAAAGTGACCGAGCTACGGTCGTTTCTTGGACTTGCGAACTATTATCGCAGGTTCATAAGTGACTACTCTGCTAAGGCCGCTCCGCTAACCAAGTTATTGAAGAAGAACAAGCCGTGGGTTTGGAGCGAGGAGTGCCAACAAGCCTTCGAAGGTCTCAAGACCGCGGTAACAGAAGAGCCGATCTTGATGCTGCCCAATTTTTCAAAGACCTTCGAAGTACATACGGATGCGTCGGACTTTGCCATTGGGGGAGTCTTAATGCAGGACAGACACCCAATTGCCTTTGAAAGCCGCAAGTTGAACGAGACCAAATGGCATTATACGGTCCAAGAGAAGGAAATGACTGCCATCGTACATTGCCTGCGCACATGGAGACACTATTTGCCAGGCTCCAAGTTCGTAGTCAACACGGATAACGTGGCCACTAGCTACTTCCAGTCACAAAAGAAGATCACTCCGTAGCAAGCTAGGTGGCAGGACTTTCTAGCAGAATTTGACTATGACTTAGAGTACAAGCTAAGAAGAGGCATTGTTGTGGCCGATGCGCTAAGTTAGAAGGCCGAACTTGCTGCCATCACAGTGGCCTATTATGACATTCAAGATGCAATCAGAGATACTATGCAACATGATCCCGACTCTAAAAAACTAATGGAATTGGCCACCCAAGGAAAGACAAGACATTTTTGGGTGGAAGGTGGCCTTTTGCTCACGTCCGATCGAAGGGCCTATGTGCCCAAGTTCGGGAATCTCAGGCGGTGAATCATCAGAGAAAGCCACAACACACCATGGGCCGGGTATCCGTGGCTGCGACGAACTAGGGCACTGATCGAGGCCATTTATTACTAGCCACGTATGCGAGACGACATCGAGTGCTATGTGCTGACTTGTCTTATGTGCCAACAAGACAAGGTAGAACAAAGGCAATCGGGAGGACTACTGGAGCCACTACCAATAGCGGAACGCCCATAGGAGAGAGAGGCCATGGACTTCATCACTTCCTTACCCAAGTCTGATGGGTATGGAACCATTATGGTCGTGGTGGACAGATTCTCAAAGTATGCTACTTTCATACCCGCCACAGCCGGTTGCACCGCAAAAGAGGCTGCTCTATTGTTCTTTAAGAACGTAGTGAAGTATTGGCGGCTGCCAAGACATATCATTAATGACCAAGACCCCCGCTTTTTAGGAAACTTCTGGAGGGAGCTGTTCGAGATACTTGGCACGAAACTTCACTTCTCCACAAGTTTCCACCTGTAGACCGATGGCCAGACCGAATGCGTCAACGCCCTATTGGAGTGCTATCTGAGGCAATATGTCAGTGCACAACAAAAGGATTGGGCAAGGCTCCTAGACATGGCGCAGTTTTCATACAATTTGCAAAGGAGCGAGTCCACCGGGTGCACACCGTTTGAGTTGGCGACAGGCCAACAACCCCAAACTTCGCATTCACTACCCGCTGCTTTCCAAGGAAAGAGTTTGGGAGCCTACCATCTTGCCAAGGGATGGGAGAAACAGCTTGACACTGCCAAGTCCTACTTGGACAAGGCAGCTAAAAAGATGAAGAAGTTTGCCGACGACAAACGGTGTCCCACAGACTACAAAGAAGGCGACATGGTCTTGGTGAAGTTCAATCCTAGACAGTTCAAGGCAGTAAGGGATGTTCATCAAAACATAGTGTGAAAATATGAGGGTCAGTTCAAGATCGTTGCCAAGGTGGGCAAGATCTCATAGAAGGTAGAGTTACCTCTACACTTCAAAATCGATCTGGTGTTTCATGCAAGCGTCCTGAAGCAATACCATGAGGACAAGAAAGAACCTAGCCAGAACCAATCACGATGGGCACCTATTACTGTCACTGCCTCACACGACCGGGAGATTGAAGCTATCATAGACTACCAAGCCAAACGGAAGCGAGGTCAACAAGCCAGCGCCATGTTTCTTATACATCGGAAGGGACAAACTCCGGATAAGGCCACGTGGGAAAAATATGAAGACTTGTGGCAGTTCAAAGACCAAATTCGAGAGTTTTTACAGCAATGCGCCACGGTCGCCGCATTATCAGGTGGGGGAGCGTGTGACGTCCCACCACTAAGTTAGCAAAATTTGCATCCGGAGAGGGGCGGATGATTCTAGAGTTGTGGAGAGTCTTGCAGAGAACTCTAGAATCTCTTAGATTATTCAAGAAGGCTTTGGAGAGCTCTAGATTATGTAGAGAATTCTATAGTAGGGACTAAATTGTAAATATCTTAGGGACTTGTAAGTAAATATTATTTACACTTAGGCCCTTAGATGTAAGTATAAATAGAGGTGCCATTCATTTGCCAAGGCACCAAGCAAGCAAGCAAGTTGTAAAGCATGCCACAGAGTAATACAAAGCCTTCTTCTTAAAAAGATCTCTTGTTCTGCTAAGTCTTTCTTCATATTCTCTTAGCAATCTTCCTTTCAAAGGCTTACTTGAGCTTACAATATCCTGAAAGAGTAGTGAGTAAGTTGTCAAGTGCCGCACGGATCTTTAGCCAACACAATAAGTCTGTGACACTGCACTTTATAAGTGTTGTCACATCATGATATAATTGGCCAAACCTATTTATATATATGACTACACTTTTAAAGTGTGCTATTTTTATAAATATAAAAACAGCATTTGCCAAGTGTGGCCTTATAGTTTTCACTAAAATATTATATTACCCCAACAAATTTAACTCTCCCTCCCATTTATATTTGGCAAAAATGAAAATTAATAAACAATAAAAAAAGCTCTTCAAGTCTCTAAAAGAGATTTTGGTTGCCGTAGATCTGAAATTTTTCAAGACTTTTTAAAAATGGATTTTCACCCAAATTAACATGTATTTGTTGAATAAACATACAAAGTAATGATTTTTCCCAAAATAATTGCAGAATGATTTCAAAATACTTCTTTGATTTTTCACTATCTTTTGGGATACTAAAATTCCAAATCCAAGCTCTTTTAGCTCCATTCACGATTTTCTCTTTGTTTGTCAGCCACATACAAAAATCCCTTATGATTTTGTCGTTGTTTACTAAGGACAGAGCAATGAAGATGCTATCCTAGAGCTTCATCACATTGAAAGGGTTTTATTGGAATAGAATTTATCAGGTAAAAATTTCTTCCTCTAAAATTCTGAAATTATTGCATCTGGATTTATTTCGTGGGGGTGGATTTTGATTTTCTTGTGTTGTTGATTTTTGGGATTCTAGATTGTGGTAGTATTACACCCTTCAACTGATTCTTTGTCATGGGCAATAGCCATTAATTTAGCATGAGAATTTTTGTTTTTCCTTAAATTAATAAGTTGATTCAGATTGGAATCGTCCATGAGAATGTACGTTTTCATGTCATGCTTATTAGTAGTATGTTGTTTCTGCTTTGTGTTTACTAGTTTATGAAACTCGAGCTTCTTAAATTGACTAGAAGGGATTCTGGCTTGTAGTATTATACACCATCAAATGATTCTTTGCCATGGGCATTTGTTGATTAATTTTATCCAAGTTGAATACACCAATTTTGTGAAAGAATGTTTAATTTCACCATTGATTGATCATAGCAACTTATAGAAATTAAATGTATCCTATGTATCCCTACTGTATATAGCAAGTAAACAAATCTTCAAAGTAAATGTGTGTCTCAATTTTATTCTCTTTGTAGTCCATGTGATCAAGAACTTTTGAGGATAAAATAAGTGAATTTTCTTGTGAACAACCAACGAGTTAAATTTAAAATAAACTTTAAACAACAAAATATATAAATACATGTTTGAGAAAACTTGGGCGAAAAAGTAAAAGTATAAAATGCACACAAGGTTTAATACTTAAGACTCAAACAAATATTGATTGTTTAATACATATAGTTGTGAATAACTTATATTTGGAAGGTGAACGATTTATTCGACTGTTAAATGTCTATGCCTATAAACTGTCTCATTCAACCTCTTAAGTTGCAAGAGTTTTATGATTTATTCAAATGACTACTTTTAGACTCGGGCTTGACTTAAACAAAATCCAAATGTCTATTCATGTCGACCTCATGTATACCAAATGAAAGCACATATTAATTATGTTTTACTGAAGAATGTTTTACTAGCCTATCCTCGCATATATCGTTAAAGTAAATAAAGATTTTCTTGCTTTACTAAATTAATGTTGACTGCTAACAAGTATTTGACATTCTAATTTTTTTTTTCTGAGTTGCTTGGTTGATACCAAATAGACTATTGAAAAACATACTAACAAAGAAAAAACAGAAAACTCCAATAGAGGTTCTTTGATTTCAAGCTCTAAGACTTATTTTTCCCAATGCAATATGTTAGTTTGCTTTGGCCACCTAGTAACATTAAAAGTTATCTAGTTGGGCAATTAGTAATTTTCTTGTATACAAATTGTGTAAATTTAAATTACTTGGTATAGATAATTAGTTAAGCAAAGAAAAATAGACTCAATTGCTTTGGATCAGAATTTTGTCCCATGTTTCGATACTTATACTACTTGTGCAAGAATATGCATGGCGTTTTTAATATTTAGTAGATGCTGTAAAAAAATTCGACTTACATTTTTTTGTACTTTATCAGATTGTATTGATGTCTTTTTTTACTTTATGTTGAAATAATTTGTAGCATGCAACTAAAGATAACAACAGGGAACCATCATAGTCAGAAATGTTTGTGTCAACTCATACAAAGATAGAGAAAGAAGTTTAGGAAAACGGTGAAATTGTAATAGTAAATACTTTTGTACTACATTATGCTTCTTCATACTCTTACTATTATTCTTTCCTAGACTGCTCACTGAGACAGGATTTTTTTTTTCAATTCATTATTGAAGTCTCTGTATTATTAACATGAATGTTGTTTTGAATTTATTGACATCTTTAAATGAAAAGCTAACGCTAAAGTAGGAAACTGGAATGCGTAATTCCATTGAATTGTATCTCTAACGATGGCCTCAAAATAGTGGTGTTATTGCACTCATTGTTCTTATGGTGCATTTGTCCACCATTAAATAAATGCTTCTAAAAAGGACTCCATCAAAAAAGGGACTAAAGCCTCATTTGGATCACTATTCTAAAAGGCAAATAAGCTCTACTTTTGTCAAAATCTGAAAATAATTTTTTTTTTGTGTTGGGTATGTTTCAGATGCTAAGGGTATTTATAGTACAAAAACTAATGACATTTTTAATAGTTACACCAACAAAGTTAAAGACCATATATGAACTTTTGGCTTATGTTGGAATGTTTGAAAGGGATTTTAAGTGAGAAAAAGATAAGAAGAAATAACTAATATGGGTGAGCTACTTGATAAAAAGTCATTTACCACATGTTTTTATACTTTAGGCCACACTTTACAGGGGTGGTTTAAAGCCTAAAATATTGTAATTTTGGCAAGTATATTTTATTTCCATGCTTAGTTTTTTTAATATTATGTTTTACATATGCAAGTTATTTACAAATTTGTTGTTTATGTTAAAAGGAGTGTTCTTCTAGCTGATAACTATGATTTTTATAATTTAAATATATTATTAAGATCATTTACAACTAGTAATTGATCAATTAAAAGAGATTCCATTTAATATGAACAACTAATTGAAAAAAATAGCTTGCACATGAAAAATATAATATTAAGGAAATGAAGTGTGAAAAGAAAACATACTTGTCAAAAGGAGAATCAAAACACTTTCAATGTGCATTGGCCAAAGAATTATGATAGATCCTACAATACTCCTTATAGTAGCGATGAAACCTGCATTTTTACGCTTGGTACATATGACAAATTCATTTTGATAGCTAAATTTATGTGACCCATTGACATTTTTCGAAGATTGGTTATAACATTTCAGTAGTGCAGTCTTTACCATTGAAATTTTGTAATCTTAAACAAAGTTCCAAATATTATTCTTCTATTTTGAAGACTCTCCTCCAGCATGTTTCTCATATTCAGATAGAGTAAGCTTGTCTAATAACAAAAAATCAATTTTTATTAGTATCAAAATGTGGCAATATCTAACAAAGAAGGTAATAAGAAAAGAAAAATTTTGTTTCATAAAAGCTACAAGTAAAATAATAACATTATAAATGACTTGTGATAAGAAAAAAGTAATTGAATATTAAACAATTTCAATAGGTAAGAGCATACTAATAATCACGTGACTACACAAAATAGATGTTTCAAGAAGTTATAACAAGAGGTGAATGCAACCTTGTTAACTAATTCAATTAAGCCTACCATTTTCCAAATAGACATGTTTAGGTTCTTTAAGAAAACATTTGAAGTCTTGTGGACAAAATGTTCCACATATATGATAGAAGTTAATGCATCCAGCATTTAGAAATTATCATTATTAACAACAATAATACTTAGTACAATTCAACAATTAAAGTGTGAATAAGATATAGCATATGTTGATATTAATCATACCTTGAGGGCTATAGAGGAACTTCCCATAGCCCGGGATCTATTCTAGTGCTTCAATCAAATGGGCATTATTTGAGAGTTGCTTCAACATCGAGATAAACTTATGATAATTTATTTCCTCAGTTTTCTTCACTAATCATTGTTTCCTTTTCCTCCACAGCTAGATCCTTGGGTTCCACCACATGTTCATCTTCAGTAATTTCGGGTCCCTTTGAGTTCTCCACCAATTTTATAATAGGAAGACGTAAGGTTTGTTTACCACCTCATGCAATAACGGTCATGAAATGACCATCATTCTTAATATTTTTGATTGTATTTCATAAGTGTCCCTTTTTGGCGTTTATTCTAGGATAAGGACATCTGACTTAACTTTTTCTGAAACTGTTTGATAGATGTAGCATTCGACTCTATTTTGTGATTCATACTCGATAGGTCATTTCGTATCTCTTTGATATTGTCATTAGAAACTTTAAACTATTTAATCATCTTCACCATTATGTCTTCAAGACCAGTGAACCCCGATCCACTATCTCAATTTCTTGGGGGAACATATGCATCACTCTTTTCATTTTTGTTGTTGTCTCTCCCTACCCAATCACATTCTCTATCTTGGACCCATTTTTTATCATTGTATCTGTTCCCATTTTAGTTGTTATCACGATTGTAGTTTCCACCCCGATTATATTTTGTCTCAATTATAGTTGTTGTTACAATTGTAGTTGTCTTCTCAGTTTAAGTTGCTATCCCAATTGTAGCTCTGACCTTGACCAAGTAAAATATGGAAAACAAAAGTTGTTCATCATCAAGATTGTCTAAGCATTTCCACAGACTCCACAAAATGCATAAAATTAAGAAATCTTTCGAGGCCAACTATGTTTAAATGGCATCAACAAATTCAGAAATTGTTAATTCAGAAATTGTTAATTCAGATCAAGTTTAAATGGAATCAATGTATTTGCAAATCTTGAACTGTAGCGAATTTGAAGTTAATCCTACCTCACTGATTCTGATGTCGCCGCTATTAGAAAAAATTACAGCAGTTACAAGAGCGAAGATGATGCAAGCGACCTACAATAAATAATAACATGCGTGTTCAAAAACTAGGATTTATATATATATCCTAGTTTTTTGACATGTGCATTACACGTAATTACCGATTTAGAAAATTAGTTGCACTTCCATATCATATCTTGCTCTTGTAACTGTTGTCATTTTTTTAATAGCGATGATATCTAAATTCAATTAGGCGGGATTAACTTCAAATTCACAGGAGTTCAAGGTTTTCAAATCCGTTGATCATATTTCATCTTGATTGGAATTAATGATTTGTTAATGTCATGCCCCGAGGCTACCCCCTTGACATAACATGGGACCTAAGATCACGAATGACACTAAGGTAACCCTGAACTTGCATATTATAAGCAAACTTAAAGATCTACTAAAATGAGAAATACTGTGCGGAAGCTTAAAACATGATATAAACTAAAATAGGGAATACCCAAATACTGATCTGAGCAACATACTAAATAAGAGTTTATAACACTAGATTATAACTCAAAATACTAGAACTGATTCTAACTATGTCTGAAATAAGCCTCTAACTGACTAGATATGTTGGGATATGCCCCCAACTAACTCTAACAGAACCGAAACTAAAAAGGAAAGACTGAATAGAAAACATGCCAATCGTCCTCAAAAAATTAGGACTTACCACTAATACTACTGATCTGGAGATTGAGAACTAATCTATGTGTGATCTGAATGCTGAGGACCTGAACCTATATCAGGAGAAGAGGTAGCGCAGAGTTTGCGTCAGTACTTGAAAGGCACTGAGCATACAGGATGGATAAAACTGAAAAATATACATAATTGAACAGGTATACTGAGCAATGATATAAGATGAACATGATAAAGATATTGAGATATACTAAAAATGAACTAAATTTAATGCAATGACCAAGTACATAACATGCCGAAATTGAATACTGAAATGTAATTGGTAACGTGGTCAATGCACTAGAATCTGACTGTAGGAGCTACTAATAACCGACATAAAATCACATGAGATAAATGTGCTGTCAGATGTATACACCCCATCTAGAGGACCCAATATATCTTGCCAGGGGTATAAAGGCATGAATGGCATGATCACTAAATATGATGCCCACAGAGGGGGAAGAAATCTATGGGGGCACGTAATTCTGGGACTATGACAGTAACTGACCCAAGTCCAACTCAATATTAAGCTTACTCCCAACTAAAATGTATAAAGCACAACATAACTTAAATAAACTGGATTGTTCAAGATTTTGACATACTAACTGAAAATATAACATTAAGTACTGATAATGAAACATTTGAAAACTGGTGCATGTATGTCTGTATAAACTGACCTAGCAAGTGTAATTCATGAACTAAGCAAATCTACATAACTAGGGATCTGAATTTCATGCAAGAATTAATCAAAATTGTTACAAAAACATAATATTCTAATTAGGATTAATCTAACAGCTAAATCACAGCAATAATCTGAAGTTCTAGAAACCCTAAGTCGAAACATGAAGAAGGGAATCAATAATCTAGCTGAATTCTAGAGACCTAATGGGTGAATGGAACCCACTAGTGATATCGCACATACCTGGTGACGAATTTTATGGAGATAACTTTCGATTTCTAGGTTGGAACTGAGTGAAACTTGTTGTGATCTTGGAGAGGGTTGGTAGACTCTTTTCTCCTTTCTGCTCTAAATTTTTCTGAGTTTTTGGTGAATGAATCACTTAGGGTAAAGTCTGATTAAATTACAAGACTAAATATGACCAAAACAATGCAGTTTAGGTATTCAACGCATAGGGAAAAGACCAAACGACTCTTGACTTAAAGGTTGTTTAGGCTAATCGATGAACCTGATCGATGGACTGTCTACTGACCTGTGGTCCATCATGGACAGTCATCGACTGGCTTCAGAGTATAGGATAGGTGGGTCTGAACCACGGCTTAGACCACAGACTGTGGTCTGACCTATGATCCATAGATCCTAGGGTAGGTCCAGACTTAGCTTGATTTTTCTGATGTTCTGGGGAGGGGTTTGCAGGTGGCCAACCACGGACCCCATCTATGGTTTGTGGGTCAACTTATGTTCTGTCGGTGGCACCGTTCGTGGCACCTGCAATTTCTAAAATTTTGTATTTTGTTCTTTCTAGCATACAAGGTGTTACATTTTCTCCCCCTTAGGAACATTCGTTCTCGAATGAAGACTAAACTAGTTGAGTATGGAGGGAAAGAGTTGAAAACCCTACCACTAAGTACTGAACTGAAATTTGACTGAATTAAGTTCCAAGAACATGCAAATACGCTTAAAATGCAAGTATAACTGAAGGAACATGATTCTAAGACTGAATCGACGCATGAGTAACTGAAAGACTAGGGAGGAACTACTACCTCAAGCTAGAATGGAATCGGAAGAAAAGAGATGAGGATACTTTGCTTTCATGGCTGCTTTTGCTTCTTAATAGCTCCCTTTATGGTCTGACTCCTCCATAAAACCTTAACTGAAACGACTTCTTTGTTTCTATTCCTTCCAACCTGACGATAAAAAATCTCAACTGGCACATCCTCATAAGTGAGAGTATCCATCACAACCACACTTTCCAATGGTACTATATATGTTGGATCACCCACACACTTCTTCAACAACAAAATATGAAAGACTGGATGCACCACTGCTAGTTCTCTTGGCAACTCTAACTCATAAGACACTTTACCAACTCTTTTCAAGATTCTGTAAGGGCCAACATATCTCGGACTGAGCTTCCCTTTCTTGCAAAATATCATCACCCCTTTCATAAGTGACACTTTCAAGAAAACTCAATCATCAATTTGGAACTCCAAGTCCATTCTCCTTACATCTGTATAGGACTTCTGGTGACTCTAGGCTGTCTTAAGTCTATCTGTAATGAGCTGAACTTTTTCCATAGCATCATGAACCAAATCTGGCCTTATCAAGGTTGTTTCACCTACTTCAAGCCAACAAATTGAAGATCTACATCTACGTCAATACAATGTCTTATAAAGGTCCATCTGAATACTAGAATGATAGCTATTATTGTAGGTGAACTCTATAAGAGAAAGGTGATCATCCCTACTGCCTTTGAAGTAGATCACACAAGCTCTTAACATGTCCTGTAAGGTCTGAATGGTACCCGCTGCCTGACCATCCGTCTGTAGATAATATGTTGTGCTGAGATTAACTTGAGTACTAAGACCTTTCTGAAATGACTTCCAAAAATGAGAGGTAAGCTGAGGACCTCTATCTGAGATGATAGATAAAGGAACCCATGTAACGTGACTATATAATTAATGTAAAGCTTGGCATAGTCCACCGCTGAATATTTAGTCTTGAAAACCAAGAAATGAGCGGACTTAGTAACTCTGTCTATTATAACCCAAATGGAATCATGTTGTATGCGAATACGAGGTAAACCTGTAATGAAGTCCATGTTTATCATTTCCCATTTCCATGTAGGAATGTTAATCTCTTGAGTCATACCTCCTGGTTTCTGATGTTCTACCTTCACCTATTGGACAATAAGGGCACCTAGCCATAAAATCTGCTATATCCCTTTTCATGGCATTCCACTAAAAGACTTCCCACAGATTACGGTCCATCTTGGTGCCACCTAGTTAAATAAAATACCTTGAGTTATGGGTTTCTGTAAGGATTTGCTGCCTCAACTCACCCACCTTAAGAACACATGAACGACCTCGACAGCGAAGCATACCATCTCCCCATTGGGAAAGAACCTCAACTTTGCTGATGAAATGCACCCTTCAGTTGAGGCAATATCGGATCACTATCTTGTTTTTCCTTAACCTCCGCTACCAATGAAGATTCTGACCCATTATGAACTGTCACACCATCCTCTGATATGTTAATAAGGAAAACTCCTAAGCGAGCAAGCCGGTGAACATCTTTTGCTAATTACTTCCTTTCTTCCTCAACATTCACTAAAGTACTCATAGATAGTTTGCTAAGAGAATCAGCTACTACATTGGGCTTACCAGGATGGTAAAGCACATTCATATCATAGTCCTTGAGGAACTCAACCATCTCTTCTGGAGAAGATTCAACTCTTTCTGGGTGAACACATACTGGAGGCTCTTATGGTTTGTGAACACATCTATGTGAACAGCATACACGTAATGTCTCCAAACTTTTAGGGTAAATACTATGGTTGCAAGCTCGAGGTTATGAGTCAGATAGTTCTTCTCATGCACCTTAAGTTGTCTAGAAGCGTAAGCTATAACCTTACCTTGCTGCATCAACACACAACCTAGGCCAACTCTGTATGCATCACAATAGATCATATAACCATCTAAACCCTCTTGTATAGTCAAAACAGGAGTTGTAGTAAACCTAGTTTTCAGTTCTGAGAAGCTCTTCTCATAATCATCTAACAACTACAACTTAACCTTTTTGTGAGTTAGTTTAGTCAATGGAAAAGCTATGGATGGAAATCCTTCCACGAACCTTCTGTAATAACCAGCCAATCCCAAGAAACTTCTAACATCTGTAGGAGAGCTAGGTCTAGGCCATTGTTTCACTACCTTTATTTTTTGAGAATTCACTCAGATCCCTTACTAGACACTATATGACCAAGGAAAGCAACTAATTGTAACTAGAACTCACATTTTCTAAACTTAGTAAATAACTGTCGATATTTGAGAGTTTATGGAACAACCCTCAAATGAGTCGCATGTTCTTCCTTATTTCTAGAGTAGATGAGGATATCATTAATAAACACGATAACGAACAAGTCAAAATACTTCTTGAACACCCGGTTGATCAAATCCATGAAAGCAGCATGAGCGTTGGTTAGTCTAAATGACATAACCACAAGTTCATAATGACTATACCAAGTTCTGAAGCCTGTTTTCAGGATGTTACTATATGTGACTTTGAGTTGATGATAACCGGATATGTGGTCTATCTTTGAGAAATGACTAGCACCCTGAAGTTGGTCAAACAAGTCATCAATCATAGGGAAAGGGTACTTATTCTTGAGTGTGACTTTATTCAACTGTTTATAACTAATGCACATCCTGAGAGAACCATCTCTCTTTTTAACGAACAACAATGGTGCACCCCATGGGGAAATACTAGGTCAGATGAAACCCTTATCTAGAAGGTCTTTCAACTGCTCTTTCAATTCCTAAAGCTTAGCTATAACCATTATGTAAAGAGGAATAGAAATGGGTTGGGTGTCTCGAAAAAGATTAATTTCGAAGTCGATTTCCCTTTTTGGGGAACTCTGGAAAGATCTTCTGGAAACACTTTTGGGAACTCATTTTTTATTGGAACTGACTCAAAAATTATGGTTTCACAACTTGAATCCTTAACCTAAACAAGATTATAGAGATACCCCTTAGTGATTGATGTTTGCATAATCAAGACACAACTTCCACTGCAAGTGTCTACGATCATACAATAGTAAAGTAACCCAACCAAGGGTTGTGATCGTTCCCACAGGGAGTGGTTTTGAGAATTAGTAGAAAAACAAAATGAAGTTATAATTATTCATAACTACAGACATTGTTGAATATAAACATGCTAAATCTAAGGGGTGATGCAAACGTCAATTATCAATGGGGGTTTGCCATAATTAAGTACAAATCAGCAAAAATGCAAAGGGTACTAATCAAGGAGATGGGGTTCTTGGGATGTGATAGGAATACAGAAAAAACTAAACTATTGGGTACATGTTTTTGACAGTAAATCTGTTAAATATTTGTGACTAGGCTAGACTATAGTGGGGGTAAATTCTCTCTCGAGCAACTTACCCCGAATCAAATGTGTTCCTCTCGGACACCGTGCTGCCTGAAGAACAACCTCCGCCTTAGCCCACTCACTCTCTCGAGTTGAGTGTGTGGGAGTAGGACTAGCACTCAGTCTCTCAAGCTGAACGTTATGTCGACCCACTCCCACTGGTCATTAATTTAATATTCTTAGTTTTACAACCTCTCTCTCGAGCAAGCCGAAAACACAAAGGTGAAATATTATTTGTAACTACAATTTAACTAAGTTCGACCACAACTACTAAACGAAATCACATTTACACCAAAAATAAACCATCAGCAAGCAAGGCCCATTAGATAATCTAAACCGTACTAACAAAATCACACCCCAAGAATTGGGGTTGTAGCTTGACATGTAAAAGAGATAGAAATTTATACCAAAATAAACTTGCACTCAAATGGGTATGCATATTTAAGTCTTAAAACAAATCATGAGTGAAGAATCCACAAGACCTAAGTCTAATTTCTTGGAGTTGAAATCCTTTGAATCTTCAAGTTCTTCAAAACCCTCTCCAAACTTAGAACTCAAAAATAGAAGCCCAGTCTGCAAAAGAACTATTCAAAGCTAAAAATTTGATTCTAGAATAATAATTCTTAACGAGTATTTATAGTTTTCAAAAATCTTTGCTGCAAAGGATCACTCGATGAAGTTAGTCAGAATCACCGATCAACTCGGAGATCCGCCCTTTGGTCTAGTTCATCACTGTCTTGCATTAGTCTTCACCATTGTCGTGTTTGGATCATTGGGCGACATAGTACAGCTTCACCAGCGATATGTCGATTGCTCCTTTTCACCACCGATTTGATCCTTTCGTTCAGGGCTCAACACACTAGTACAAAAGGCGAGGATAAGACCTTTTGGTGACTCGCCGAATGGGTTCGGCGATTCTCAAATCTTTATTTCTTCGATCATTCAGCTACTTTTGTTCCTTTTTGCTAAGTGTGTCCATGCTTTCCCTCAAACATCAAATACCTGAAACTTAAGGGTTTTCATCAGATATTGAGATAAAAATATGCATTTGAGGACACAAATTCTATCAATATATAGCCTTAAATAAGTCAAATTTGTGGATTCATCAGCACCCCCAATTTTAACTTTTGCTTGTCCTCAAGCAAACTCAAGTTTAGCCGTTCAAAAAGGGTGTCTTGAATAGTGCTACAGAAGACTCAATCCTGAATGCACATAACAAGACTCAATTTACTTATGCAAAGATTAAATGTGCACTCAAAGATTCAAGTTGTGGTTTACTAATATCAAAGAATCTCATGCTCACAATACTTGTTTCAAGTGCAAGTTCAAGCTCAACCAAACTGTTCAAATGCCCTCACACATGGAATGATTCCATATTCACACAATGGTTCACATTTTAAAGATTCAAAATCAGATGCAACTCTCACACTCTAAAAGAAGAACACAATGCATGCTTTCACCCATAGGTTAGCCCGTATTTTCCAATCAACATTTGTTTCGGTTCACTCAAGATCAAAAAGATCTTTTCACGGCTTGTAATGGGGTTGAGTGCAAAGGTATGGTCATTTAGGCTTAGTGACTTTCATCCTTATGAAATGTGGTGCTCACAACACTTCCTTTCCTTTTCCGTCATCATTCTCTTTAGTGTTTATAAGTTATCCTATTATTCACTTTCCATGGATTGTTTGGAAACCCCATTTCTTTTGTTCTTTATTCCACAACTTTCTTCTTCATTCTTTTTCTTTTTCTTTCTCTTTTCTCATTTTTTTTTTATATATATGGAGGGGTTCCATTTTTATTAAAACCATGGGTAAGAGGAGACTTTCCTTGCACTTCTTGACTTGCCCTTATATTTGCACCACACCCCCAACTTAGGCTTTTGGGCTAAGTTGGCTATTCAACTAACCACAGCTTTATGAGGATTATGGGTGATGGATAAAGAAAGGTCTAGTTTTCATCAAGTTTCTTCCAAAGGAAGGTAAGGCTTAAGGGGTGTTCAAAAGAGGTTCACACATGCTCACAAGGTAGGCCACAAAGAGGTATATGTCAAATTGTCTCACACTCTTAGAAGTTGTGTAAGATCATATCAAGAGATAACATCACTTAGTTGACCGGACCAACAGGGCAAATTATAGGATCTATCATGCATGCTTCAAACTAAGCTCATCGCACTAGGCATTGACACTACAGTCAAACAAGACTCCACGCTTAGACTAGTGTGCAATGATCATCATAAGAGACTCAATTTTATACTAGGCTAGTCATAACAAGATACAAAGAGTTTACATATTGTCTATGCAACTTCATTTGGCCTCATCATAGCCGCTCATTCATGTTTGTTTGATTGAGAGCACTACTGAAGTCATCGATATTGATCGGATCGATACTTAAATTTTGAAAAAAGAATAGCCATATTCAACACATGAGAGGTGAAATTTTGGACAGGTCAAAATCATTTTTGCAATTTAAAATAAAAGGATCCACAAGCTCAAACATCAACAGAAAGCAATATTTAACACAACTTCAGCACAAAGTCCAAATATAAACAAAATATAAACATGAATAGCGTACAAAGGTGGCCCTCACCCCACCACAAATGAAAGCAATTTGTCCTCAAATGCAATTAACATAAAATTAAAAAGTCAAAATAAAGAAAGACAAAGAGGGAGGTAAAGAGAAATTCTATCTATGCAGTCTCATAATTTTTCGGGGCCTCAGTGCCTGATTCCTCACCCTGAGCTTGGGCATCAGAGCCCGAAGGCACCTCAGAGAGAACCGCAGTGCCAGATTTAGCAAGGTCTGTTGACTGTGAGTCTATCAGAAAGACATGTACTGCTCTGCAAGATCCCCTGGCCTATGAAGGAGTATCAGGGTCTAGGGTAATGGTTTTCCTTACAGGAGAGGGCCTCTTGCCCTTGCATTTCCCAGTAGTTGTGGGTCACTAGAATTTAACAGTCACAACTACTCGAGCAAGATTATCAAATTAAAGCATGCGTGTAAACAATCTAGTCTTATCTGGTAGGGTTAGAATACTTTCAACAAGATCTGATTATTGTAAATGAGCATAAATTTTAATAAAACATATTCGGGGCATAGAAAACCGACCTTTTGTGCGAACTACAAAATGATTGAAATGCTAGGTAACAAGGTAATCCAAATCTCAGCACAAATCAACCAAAATACATTAAAGATGCAGCAATACTGAGAGCAAATCTAGGTATGAGTTTGTAAAGTCTGAAAATGAGGGAGAGCATAGGATATTGAAACTTTTAAACCTTTGGCTTGAAAAATGGTCTAGTTCTTTCCCACTCGACGACATTAGCCGTGAGCACATAACCATTCGGCGTCATGCCGAGCAACCACCTTCCTCGCTGAGTTTTATAGAATCCCCAGTTAATGTGGGGATCCAAACAGCGATACAAATTGGGGTCGCCGAGCTGATCGATGACTTTTCAATCATTTCTTTGGGACCATCGAGTTTTACAAACCCCAAACCCAAGATGGATTGGATCAAATATCAGGTGATCAAATATCAGGTTGAGTCGGGTCACCTAATACTTTGGCAACTCACCAAGTGACATTTCCCTCGCCAATCCCTTTCTGTCCAAATGTTTCCTACACTTCTTCCTGCACAATTAACATACCATTATTTTATTAAAGCGACATAAAGCAGTAAAGGGTTTTGGGTTGCCTCCCAAACAATGCCTTAGTTAACGTTGTGGCACGACGCAATTTAACGCCTAGTTCTCATCCTCGGAGTTAGCCATAGTGTAAATAGGTGGATCCTCGACAAACGGTTGATATCGACCTTATATCAAATGGCCTATCTAGGCATCTTGTAGCTGAATTGTAATGGAGTTAGAGGTTGATGTTTCATTTAGCATTTCGATGTTCTCTTTCATCTCATTAAGCACCTTATCTTGTGCTTCAATTTTTCTGTCGAATGACTAAGAAAACTTAATCATTTTTCACACCCCCATGCTTCTTCCCAATTTTACACTCTCGTAGGGAGAAGTGCTTGTCCTTTTCCATGGATTGTGCTTCCAACTCCGTGACTCATTTGGATGGAATGTCTACTTCAGCTTCTAGTGCGTCCCACTCATGTTTCTTTTGGGCTTCCTTGTTGGTTTCAACCATGCCATCAAGGAGATTTGCTACTACTTCATAGGGCTGGTATAGCATAATACCCATGAAAAGTTGATTGGTGATACTTCCATTTTCGGGTCCAAGACTCCTACAGAAGCATTCCAGAAGCGCTTTGTCAGTCATCCCATGAGATGGGAATGGTTCTAGAACTGCTTGAAACTTCAGCCACATTTCCTGAATGGTTTCATCCCTACATGTTTGAACGTTAGGAGGTTGTCCCTAAGGTTCAGTAGTTTCAAGAGGGGGTGATCAGTGTGACACCCATAATGATCCTTCATATCCATGTTTCTGCTTCATACATAAACCAGCAAAACGAAACAAAAAGTAAAGTAAGTGAGCTACAATTAAGAAGAACAAAAATTTTACTAAACTAAGAATTCTCAAATAACACCACTCCTCCACAGCGGAACCATTTTGATGTTTGTGTAATCAAGACACAACTTTCTATGCAAGTGTCTAAGATCGTACAATAGTAAAGTAACCCAACAAAGTGTTGGGATCGTTCCCACAAGGACTGGTTTTAACAATTAGTAGAAAAACAAAATTAATTTCTAATTAGTCATAGCTCAAGACATTATCGAATATAAACATGCAAAATCTAAGGGGTGACGCAAGTGTCAATTATCAATGGGGGTTTGTCAAAAGTAAATAAAAATCAGAAAAAAAGCAACGGGCACTCGAACACCCACTTGCCGCATGAAGAACAACCTCCGCCTTAGCCCACTAGTCTCTCGAGCTGAGTGTGTGGGAGTAGGTCTAGGGTTCACTCTGTCAAGCTGAACCCTATGTCGACCAACTCCCACCGACCATCAATTTAGTAGTCTTAGTTTTACGACCTCTCTCTTGAGCAAGCCAAAAACACAAAGGTGAAATTGTATTTGCAACTACAATTTAACTATGTTCCACCACAAAAACTAAATGAAATCACATTTACACAACAAATAAACCATCAACAACAAGACACAATAGATAATATAACCCATATTCACAAAACCACACCCCAAAAATTGGGATTTTAGCTAGACTTGTAAAAGATATAGAAATTTATACCAAAATGAGCTTGCATTCAAATGGGTATGAAGATTTAAGTCTTAAAACAAGCCAAAAGTGAAGAATCCACAGGGCCCAAGTCCAATTTCTTCGAGTTGAAACCCTTTGAATCTTCAAGTTCTTCAAAACCCTCTCTAAACTTAGAACTCAAAAATAGAAGCCAAGTCTAAAAAAGTACTATTCAAAGCTAAATATTCAATTATAGAATTACAATTCTCAACGTGTATTTATAGTTTTCAAAAATCTATGTTGCGAAGGATCACTCGGCAAATTTAGCTATAATTTCCGATCAACTAGGCGATCCGCCCATTGGTCTAGTTCATCATCGTCTTGCATTAGCCTTCTGCATCGTTGTGTTTGGATCATTGGGCAACATAGTAGAGCTTTGGGGAACTGCTCGGTTATACGCCAACTACTTCTTTTCACTGCTAATTTGATTCTTTCCTTCAAGGCTCAGCACACTAGTACAAAAGGCGAGGATAAGACCTTTTCGTGACTCGCTGAATGGGTTCAACGATTCTCAGGTCTTCATTTCTTTGATCTTTCAACTACTTTTATTCTTTTTTGGTAAGTAGTGTCCATTCTTTTCCCCCAAACTTCAAATACCTGAAACTTAAGGGTTTTCATCAGATATTGAGATAAACTATGCATTTGAAGACACTAATTCTATCAAAATATAGCCCTAAATGAGTCTAATTTATGGACTCATCAGAGATCATCTTTCTAGCCTTAAGGTAGGAAATGAATTGACCCATAGACGCTTAACTACTACCTTTCCATTCTAAGACCGGTTTGCTTGGAAACTGAAAATCAACGATCCTAGTATCAAATCCATGCCTAGAGTGATATGAAAGTTTACCGTTTCTAATTCTACAAGGTTTGCTAAAGTGACTTTCTAGGAGACTGTGACAGTGCAATTTTTGTATACCCGTCCACCTATAGCTGGTCACCGACTTGAGTAGAGACTAAGAAGGGTTTTGAGAGAGTTTTTGAACTGACACCGAAGTTCACTGCTATATATGGAGTTACAAAGGACAAAGTAGCACCTGGATCTAACAAAGCTTAAATATGAAAATGAAAGGCTCGCAACGTACTAGTAACAACACTATGAGAATCTTCCTGATCCTTGGGAGCTTGGCGAGCAAACAACCTATTCTAGCGCTGACTGCCCAATGTACCAGATGTAGTACCCTCCTAAGTTGGGCGACCTGTTGGTACTACTGAAGATGTACACTAAGCCCCACTATTGTTGTTACCTTCTTTTCCTTTTTTAGAAGAAGGAAAATCCCTAAACCTGTGACAAGTCTGACCACACCAAAAACATCCATCATTTCCTTCAAGGCACTCACCCGGATGGTTCTTACCATTCTTTGGAGAAGTTGGGTAGCTTCTATTACCTGAAACACTCCCCTGAGATTTAGAGCTTGATGTCTTACCCTTCTTATCCTATCAAAACTTGGGGGAAGGAACACTAGCTGATGAAGGTGCTAGGGCTAAAGACCTCTGCTGAAATTGCGAGCGATATCCACTACCTAATTTCTATTGAGAGTAGTCATAGTTGCTTGTCCATGCCTTTTTATTATCCTTAGCATGTTCCCTAATCTTATCTCCTTCAACCTGCTAAGCATGAGGCAAGAGCCTAGAGATATTCATATCCTCTAACAACATCACACTTATGCACTCTGTCTTTACCAAGTCTGACACTCCAAATAGGAATTTACTCATATGCATCCTGGTATCGGCAACCATATGTGGACCATACCTGAAGAGCTTGGTGAACATAGTTTCGTACTCTTGGATGGTTATAAAACCTTACCTCAAATTCATGAAATCCTGAGCTTTGGCCTCTCTCAACTCTTTTGGAAAGAACGTGTCGAGAAAACCTCTAATAAAACATTCCCAAGTCAAAGGAGCTGCAATCTCACCCCTGTGTTCTTTCCATCGAGTGAACCAAATGCGAGCTATATCCTTGAGCTAGTAGGAAAACAACTCTACCTTATCATTCCCAATTACTTATATCACTCCAAAGATCTTCTTGACCTCATCAATAAAGTGTTGGGGTCTTCACCAACTTGTGACCCTTGAAACTCAGGTAGATTCATCCTAACAAACTCACAGACCCTAGCTGCCACTGATCTACCACTAGCAATTGCACGAGCTGGAATTTGCTCATTTTTTTGGTTGGCTATAGTCTGGGCCAAAAGTGAATAGCATTTCAAAACTTAACATTCTAAACCTCATGGTCTTGGATTGGAGGAGCTGCATCAACGTTGTGAGCATTAACATTCCTTGCTTAAGATTTACGAGAAGGAATGATATGAAAATGAAAAACGTCGAGTTTGAAAGGAGATCATACCCACACATGATAAGAATAACAAGAAAGTGAAGGTTTTTCCTAAAACACTTTGTAGTCTCCCCCTCATAAGTGAGGCATGCTTCACACTCATGAAAGGGACTCTACTTAGTGTAGCTTTCCAGACATCCTAGGACACTTAATCCTAGTGCTCTTATCATGCCCCGAAGCTACCCCCAGGACACGGACATGGGACCTAGGATTATAAGTGACCCCAAGCTAACCCTGTTGGCATATCATAAGGAAATTAACGATAAACTGAATTAACAAATACAGTGTGGAAGCTAATCATGATATAATCTAAAATGATGGGGAATACAAATATACTAAATTTGAATATATGAAGACTATGAGTTTGAAATACAACTGGAAAGTCAAACTCTAACACTAATGCTGAAACTAACTATGTATGAAATAAAGCCTCTACTAACTAGAAATGTTGGGGCATGCCCAAGCTAGATCTAGCTAAACTTAAGCTAAAGATAAAATCAAAGAATGATAATCATGTCACTTGTCCTCGAAGAATGAGGAATCACCATTGATACTGCTGAACTGAAGATTGGGAATTGATCTATGATGAGAAGCTGAACCTACATCACGAGAAGATGTAGCACAGAATATGCGTCAGTACTTGAAAGGTACTGATTATGCAGGATAGACTAAAGATGAACAATAGTCATAACTGAGCCAAAGCATATATCAAATCAATGATAAGAAATATACATGATACTATACTAAGAATACTGAACATGAAATAACTGAATGCTATGAACAAGCTTATAACATGCTGAGACTGAAATCTGATTGTAACTGATAACATGGTCAATATAATAGAATCTGATTGGAATGTGGGAGCTACTAATAACCGACATAAAACCACATGAGCTAAATGTGCATTCCGATATATACGCCCCATCGAGATGACCCAATATACCTTGCTAGAGGAATAGAGGCATGGCTGCCATGATCACTAAAATGTTGCCCAATAGAGAAGACTTAACCTATGAGGCACGTAGTTCTGGGACTTGAGGGTGACTAACCCTTGTCCACGTGATATTAAGCTACTCCCAATTGATTATGTAATTAACAATTTATGACTGAATTTTTTGTAATACTAGATAGCTCAAAACTTACATGCTAACTGAGAATGCAACATTAATATACTGATAATGAAACATTCTAAAATGGAGGCATGTGTGTGTGTGTGTGTGTATATATATATATATCTTAAATAACTTACCTAACATGTGTAATTCATGAACTAGAAGAACTACATAACTAGGGTTATGAGTTTATTAAAGAATCTACACAAAACGATACTGATTTCATGACATTCTGATTTGGATCATCTAACAGATAAAACCCAACAATTTCTAACATTCAAGAAACCCTAGGTCTAGATAATATGAAGGGAATCAAGAATCGGACTAAAACTAGGGACCTAATGGGTGAAAGGAACCCACTAGTGAAATCCCACATACCTGGTAATGAATTCCACAGAGAAATCTTTCGATTTCGAGGCAGAAATTGATGAAAACCTTGCTGCATTTTGGAAAGTTTTGGTCGACTCTTTCTTCTTTCTAGTTCTAAGTTTGATCTATAATTTTGAGAAATAATTTACTAGGGGAGGTTCTAATTATGTTACTAGGCTAAAACTGACCAAAACTAAGTAGTTTAGGGTTAAACGACGTAGTTTAGGAGTCCAATTCATAGGGAAAAGACCAAAAGACCCCTGACTTAAAAATTTGACTGGGTCATTGACAAAGGTGACTGACGGGCCGTAAGTCAACCGACGATCCATCCTGTTAGTCATCATTTGGCTATTAGAGGGCTAAAATCAGGGGTTTGAAACTAAAAGTTGACTGGCCCATCGACAGAGCTGAATGACGGGAGTGAGTCGACTAACGATCCATCCTATCAATCATCATTTGGCAGTCAGAGGGCTGAAATCTGGGGTCTGAAACTGAAAGCTGTCTAGCCCATCAATGGAGCTGACTGATGGTCCACAAGTGGCCTCCGTCGGTGGCATCTGCAACTTCTATAAATCTTGAATTTTTTTCTTCCAACCTTGGGTGTTACAATACCTCCCCCTTGGGAACATTCATTCTCGAATGAAGTCAAAACTAGATGGGTATGGAAAGGGAAGCTGTAATCCCTAATACTAAGTACTAGAAATTTATATCTAACTGAACTGAGTTCCAAGAACATTCAAGTATGTTGATAATGCAAGAACAACTGAAGGAACAAGGCACTAAGATTGAATCCGTGCATGAATGACTAAAAAATTGAAGAGGAACTAATACCTCAAGCTGGAATGGAATCGAAAGGAAATAGGTGAGGATACTTGGCCTTCATGGTTGCTTCTGCTTCTAAAGTAGCTCCCTTTATAGACTGACTCCTCCACAAAACCTTAAACGAAGCGACTTCTTTAGTTCTCAACCTCCTAACCTGATGATAAAGAATCTCAACTGGCACATCCTCATAAGTGAGACTATCCTTCATAGCCACACTTTCTAAAGGTACTATAGATAATGGATCACCCACAACATCTTTAACGATGAAATGTGAAAAACCAGATGTACCGCTGCTAGTTCTACTGGTAACTCTAAATCATAATCGACTTTACCAACTCTTTTCAAGACCTTGTAAGGACCTACATACCTAGGAATGAGCTTTCCATTCTTGCCAAACCTCGTCACCCCTTTCATAGATGACACTTTCAGGAAAACTCAATCATCAACTTGGAACTCTAATTCCCTTCTCCTTACACTGCATAGGACTTCTAGCGACGTTAGACTATCTTAGGTTTATCTCTTTCACTTTCTCCATAGCATTATGAACTAAATTTGGCCCTATCAAGGCTACTTCACCTACTTCAAACCAACCAACTAGTGATCTACATCTACGCCTATATAATGCCTCATAAGTGGCCATCTTAATGCTATAATAGTAGCTATTATAGTAGGCGAACTCTAAAAGAGGAATTTGATCTCCCAACTACCCTTGAAATCGATCACGCAAACTCTCAACATGTTTTCTAAGGTCTGAATGGTACACTTTGCCTGATTGATGTCTATGAATGAAATGTTGTGCTAAGGTTAACCTGAGTAACAAGACCTTTCTAAAATGACTTCCAGAAATAAGAGGTAAACTAAGGACCTCTATCTGAGATGATAGACAAAGAAACCCCATGCAACATAACTATCTCATTAATGTAAAGCTTGGCGTATTCCTCCAACGAATGTGTAGTCTTAGCAACCAAAAAGCACGCAGACTTAGTGACTCTACGAACTATCAACCAAATGAAGTCTTGCTATCTACCAGTACGAGGTAAACCTGTGATGAAGTCCATGTTGATCACTTCCCACTTCCAAGTAGGAATGTTGATCTCTTGAGTCATACCCCCTGGTTTCTGATGTTCTACCTTCACATGCTGGCAATTAGGGCACTTAGCTACAAAATCCGCTATATCCTTTTTCATACCATTCCACCAAAAAAACTTCCCGCAGATCACGATACATCTAAATGGCGCCTAGATAAATAGAATATATGGAGTTATGGGCTTCTGCAAGAATTTTCTGTCTCTACTCACCCATATTAGGAACACATAATCGATCATGATAGCGAAGCACACCATCTTCCTCTTAGGAGAAAACCTCAACTCTTTGCTAAAGGATTGCACCATTTAGTTAAAGTAATATCATATCACTATCATGCTTTTCCTTAACCTCCACTACCAACGAAGATTCTGACCCATTCTGAACTGTTACACCACCATTTGATATGCTAATAAGGCGAACTCCCAAGCGAGCAAGCCTATGAACCTCTTCTGCTAGTTATTTTCTTTCATCCTCAAAATGTGCTATACTACCCATAGATAGTCTGCTAAGAGCATCTGTTACTACATTGGCCTTATGATGGTCATACACACTCATATCATAATCTTTGAGGAACTAAAGCCATCTCCTCTGGCGAAGATTCAACTCATTCTGGATGAACATATACTAAAGACTCTTACGGTCTATGAACACATCTACACGGGCACTATATAAGTAATGTCTCCAAATCTTAAGGGAAGACACCACTTCTGCTAACTCGAGGTCACGAGTTGGATAGTTCTCCTCATAAACCTTAAGTTGTCTAGAAGCATAAGTTATAACCTTACCTCACTGCATCAACACACAACATAGGCCGACTCTAGATGCATCACAATATATAACATAACCATCAGAGCCCTCAGGTACAGTCAAAATAGGAGTTGTAGTCAACCTAGTTTTCATTCTAACAAAGCTTTTCTCAAAATCATCTGACCACTGAAACTTAACCTTCTTCTACATCAACTTAATTAATATAGAGGCTATGGATGAAAGTCCTTTCACGAACCTTCTGTAGTAACCAGTCAAACCCAAGAAACTTTTGATATATGTAGGAGAGGTAGGTCTCGGCCATTGTTTCACTGCTTTTATTTTATGAGAATCCACTCGGATCCCTTCGCTAGACACAATATGCCGAAGAAAAGCAACAAATTGCAACCAAAACTCACATTTGCTAAACTTAGTGAATAACTAGCGATCTTTGAGTGTTTTTAGGACAACCCTCAAATGATTTGTATGTTCTTCCTCATTCCTAGAGTAAATGAGGATATCATCAATAAAGAATATAATGAACAAGTCCAAATATTGCTTCAACACCTTGTTCATCAAATTCATGAAAGTTGTAGAAGCATTGGTTAGTCCAAATGACATAATACAAATTAATAATAATTGTACCAAGTTATGAAGGTTGTTTTCAAGATGTCACTATCTCTGACTCTAAGCTGATGGTAAGCAAATTTGAGGTCTATCTCCAAGAAATGACTAGCACCCTTAAGTTGGTCAAACAATTCATCAATCTTAGGGATGCGATACTTATTCTTGATTGTGCTCTTGTTCAACTGCCTATAGTCAATGCACATTCTGAGAGAACCTTCTTTCTTTTTCACCAATAAAACTAGTGCACCCTATGGGGAAGTACTGGGTCTGATGAAACTCTTATCATAAAGGTCTTTCAACTGCTCTATCAATTCTTTAAGCTTTGTTGGAGCCATTATGTAAGGAGGAATAGAGATAGGCTGCGTATCTGGAAGGAGGTCAATTCCAAAGTCGATTTCCCTTTTGAGATGAACTCCAGGGAGATCTGCTGGAAACACTTCAGGGAACTCATTTACTTGTGGAACTGAAGTTAAGGTTTCGAAGCTTGAATCCTTAACCCGAACTAGATGATAGAGATACCCCTTAGAAATCATGTTTCTGGCCTGAAGGTAAGAAATGAACTGACCCATAGGCGCTAATCTACTACCCTTCCTTTCTAAGGTTGATTCGTCTGGAAACTGAAAATGAACAATCCTAGTTCTACAATCGACTGAGGCATAATAGGAATGAAACCAATCTATGCCTAGAATAATATTTAACTCTTCCATTTCTAACTATTCAAAATTTGCTGAGGTGAATTTTTGGGGGATTGTGATAGGGCAATTTATGTATACCTATCTAGCTATAATTGGGTCACTGACTGAAGTAGAGACTGAGAAGAGTTCTGAGAGAGTTTCTGAACTAACATTGAATTTACTGCTATATAGAGAGTTACAGAAGGGAACACAACCCCTGCAGTCTTTCCACTGAGTGTATTATATGTGAGCCACATCCTTAAGCTGATAGCATACCAATTCCACCCTATAACTACCAGTCACTTGCATCACTCCAAAGATTTTCTTAACCTCATCTATGAATTTTTGGGGATATTCTCTAAATTGTGACCCTAAAAAATCTAGCGGATTCATCCTAAAAAAATTGCAAACCCTAGTTGCCACTGATCCACCATTTCTATTAGTAGGAACTAGAACTTGCTGATTGTTCTGGTTGGTCATACTATGAGCCAAAAGCTTGAATCACATTCTGAAACCCTGTGTTCTAAATCTCATGGTCTTGACTAGAGGAATTGCGATAGCGTTGTGTGCATTAGCATTCCTTGCATAAGCACTACGAGGAGGCATGATCTTAAGCGTATAATGATGGTTTAAAATGAGGAATTAGATCATACTTTACGCACGATAAGAGTAACATGAAAGTGAAGTTTTTGTAAAACACTTTGTAGCCTCTTTTTCATTAGACGTGGTGTATTTTACACTCATGAAAAGGACTCTACTTAGTAAGGCTTTTCAGAAATCCTAGGACTCTTAAACCTAATGCTCTGATACCAAGTTTGTCACACCCCGAAGCTACACCCAGGATGCGGACATGGGACCTAGGATCACAAGTGACCCCAAACTAACCCTACTGGCATATCATAATCATATTAAAGATAAACTGAATAAATAAATATTGTGTGAAAGCTAATCAAGAGATAATCTGAAATTATAAGGTATACCCATATACTAAATCTGAATATGTGAAAACTAAAAGTTTCAAATACAATTGAAAATTCAAATTCTAACACTACAGCTGAAACTAAATATGTCTCAAATAAAGCCTTTACTGGCTAGAAAAGCTGGGACATGCACCAGCTAGATCTAGCAAAAGTGAAACTAAAACTAACAGCAGAGAAAGATAATCATGTCTATCGTCCTCAAAGAATGAGGACTAACCACTGATAATGTTGAACTGAAGATCGGGAGCCAATCTATGCGTGATCTGGAAGCTAAGAACCTGAACCTACATCATGAGAAGATATAGCGTAGAGTATGTGTTAGTGCATGAAAGGTACTAAGCATGAAAAATAGAGTAAAGCTGAACAATAATTATAACTGAACCAAAGCATATATCTGAGCAATGAGAAGAGATAAACATGATACTATTATGAGAATACTGAACATGAAATAACTTAATGCAATAACCAAGTTTATAACATGCTGAGACTAAAATCTGATTATAACTGATAACATGTTCAATACAATAGAATCTGACTGGACTGTGAAAACTACTGATAACCGGTATAAAACCACATGAGCTAAATGTGGAGTCCGATGTATACGCCTCATCGAGAGTACCCAATATACCCTGCTAGAGGTAAAGAAACGTGATCGCTAAAATGTTTCCCAACAAAGGGGACATAACCTACGTGCCACATAGTTCTTATAATTGAGGGTGACTGACCCTAATTGAATATGTAATTAATAATTTATGACTGAATTTCTATATTACTAGATAGCTCAAAACTGACATGCTAACTGAGAATACAACATTAATATAGTTATTATGAAACATTTGAGTACTGAGGCATGTATATGTATATCTGATATAACTGACCTAGCATGTATAATTCATGAACTAGAAGAACTACATAACTAAGGCTCTGAGTTTATGAAAGAATCTACACAAAACGATACTGAATTCATGACAATCTGATTTGAATCATTCTAATAGTTAAAACCCAAAAATTTCTAGCATTCATTAAACCCTAGGTGTAGATAAAATTAAGGGAATCAAGAATCTCACTAAAAACTAGGGACCTAATGGGCGAAAGTAACCCACTACTCAAAACCCACATACCTGGTGATGAATTATGCGGAATTTTTTTTGATTTTGGGGCTAAAACTGATGAAAATGTTGCTGCATTTTGGAAAGCTTTGGTCAACTCTTTCTCCTCTATAGTTGAATTGACTAGAGTAGGTTATAATTAAGTTACTAGGCTAAAACTGACTAGCACTATGTAGTTTAGGGGTCCAACGCATAGGGAAAAGACCAAAAAACCCCTACCTTAAAAAGTACACTAACTCATCAACGGAGCTGAGTGACGGGTCGTAAGTTGGCTGATTGTCCGTCCTGTTAGTCGTCATTTGGCTATTAGAGGGTGAAATCTTGGTTCTGAAACTAAATGTTTACTGGCCCACTGACATAGATGACTGACAGGCCATAAGTCAACTTACGGTCCATTTTGGCAGTCGTCATTTGGCTATCAAAGGGCTAAAATATGGGGTCTGAAACTAAAAGTTGACCAGCCCATCGACGGAGCTAACTGACGTATGTCGATTAATGGTTCATAGGTGGCCTCCGTCGGTGGCATCTGAAATTTTTGAAAATTTGGAATTTTTTTTCTTCTTCAAATCTAGTGTGCTAAAGCTCTGATACAGAGCTTGTCATGCCCCAAGGCTACCCCTTGACGTAACACGGGGCCTAGGATCACGAGTGACCCCAAGCTAACCCTAAATTGGCATTTTATAAGCATATTTAAAGATGTACTGAAATGAGAAATTGTGCGGAAACTTAAAACATGATATAAATTGAAATAGGGAATACTAAATACCGATCTAAGTAACAAACTAAATGAGAGTTTACAATACTAGATTTTAACTCAAAGTACTAGAATTGATTCTAACTGTGTCTAAAATAAGCCTCTAACTGACTCGAGATGCTGGGACATGCCCCCAGTTAACTTTAGAAAAATTGAAACTAAAAAGGAAATATTGAATTGAAAACATGTCAATCGTCCTTGAAGAATGAGGACTCACCACTCATACTGCTGAACTAGAGATTGAGAATCGATCTATACGTGATCTAAATGATGAGGACCTGAACATACATCACTAGAAGATGTAGCGCAGAGTATACGTCAGTACTCGAAATGTACAGAGCATGTAGGAAAGGATGAAGCTGAACAATATACATAACTTAACAAGCATACAGAGCAATGATATAAGACTAACATGATAAAAATACTAATAAATAGTGAAAATGAAATAAACTGACTGCAATGACCAAGTACATAACATGTTGAAACTAAATATTGAAATGTAACTGGTAATGTGGTCAATGCACTAGAATCTGACTATGGGAGCTACTAATAACCGACATAAAACTATGTGAGCTAAACGTAGAGTCTAATGTATACGCCCCATCGAGAGGACCCAATATACCTTGCTAGGGGTATAGAGGAATGACTGGAATGATCACTAAATATGATGCCCATAGAGGGGACTTAACCTATGAGGGCATGTAGATCTGGGACTATGAGGGTGACTAACCCTAGTCCAACTCAGTATTAAGCTTACTCCAAACTGGAATGTATAAAATACAACATAACTAAAATTAAAAAGATAGCTTAAGATTCTGACATGCTAACTAAAAATGCAACATTAAGTACTGATAATGAAAATTTGAAAACTGATGCATGTAAGTCTGTATAAACTGGCCCAACAAGTGTAATTCATGAACTAAGAGAATCTGTACACCTAAGGTTCTGAATTTCATGCAAGAATTAAGCAACATAGTATGAAAACATAATATTCTGATTTGGATTAAAATCTGAAGTTTTAGAAACCCTAAGTCAAAATTTGAAGAGGAGAATCAAGAATGTGACTAAATT